>OZ005743.1:89290846-89770846 GCA_963930735.1 Dioctria linearis | reverse complement strand
ATTGTACTTGAATTGTACATGAATTGTACCTGAATTGTACATGAATTGTACCAGTCTTCTACTTGGGACACCTCAGCGCAATTCAGGCCAATGGAGGCCAGGTCGAAAGACATGTCAGAGCAAGTCAGAGCAGTTCATGGCACTTCAAGGCATGTCGAGAAGCGATAGCATAATTAACTTAATTTTCAAGGATCGTCTTCTGCCATTTTGTCGGGAAAACGTGGAGCCTTTTCGAAAATTTCTTCAGTAATATTTTAGTTTGATGGTGCTGCGTCAAAAGAATCCTGCTCCGCTTAGTTCAGTGACAAAAAGATGTTTTTCCAAAAGATATGAAAAGATAGATTCCTACATAAAGATTAATAAACATTGGCTGAATTTTTGAATCGATTTTGACGGAAGATGACTCAAAAGATGCGGAAGGAGTCAAGGATCATAGATGCAAAATATTCTCGAAAAGGAGTCTCACGGTTTCCGAAAGAAATGCAAACGGCGACAGTATAATTTACTAAGAATATCCCAGACCAAGACGCTGCTTCTCTCTGGGACGCTAGCCAGTCTTCTACTGAATTGTACATGAATTGTACCAGTCTTCTACTTGGGTCACCTCAGCGCAATTCAGGCCAATGGAGGCCAGGTCGAAAGACATGTCAGAACAAGTCAGAGCAGTTCATGGCACTTCAAGGGATGTCGAGAAGCGATAGCATAATTATCTAAATTTTCAAGGATCGTCTTCTGCCATTTTGTCGGGAAAACGTGGAGCCTTTTCGAAAATTTCTTCAGTTATATTTTAGCTTGAAGGTCCTGCGTTAAAAGAATCCTGCTCCGCTTAGTCCAGTGACACAAAGATGTTTTTCCAAAAGATATGAAAAGATAGATTCCTACATAAAGATTAATAAACATTGGCTGAATTTTTGAATCGATTTTGACGGAAGATGACTCAAAAGATGCGGAAGGAGTCAAGGATCATAAATGCAAAGTATTCTCGAAAAGGAATCTCACGGTTTCCGAAATAAACGCAAACGGCGATAGTATAATTTACTAAGAATATCCCAGACTAAGATGCCGCCTCTCTCTGGGACGCTAGCTAGTCTTCTACTTGAATTGTACCTGAATTGTACATGAATTGTACCAGTCTTCTACTTGGGACACCTCAGCGCAATTCAGGCCAATAGAGGCCAGGTCGAAAGACATGTCAGAGCAAGTCAGAGCAGTTCATGGCACTTCAAGGCATGTCGAGAAGCGATAGCATAATTAACTAAATTTTCAAGGATCGTCTTCTGCCATTTTGTCGGGAAAACGTGGAGCCTTTTCGAAAATGTCTTCAGTTATATTTTAGTTTGAAGGTCCTGCGTCAAAATAATCCTGCTCCGCTTAGTTCAGGGGCAAAAAGATGTTTTTCCAAAAGATATGAAAAGATAGATTCCTACATAAAGATTAATAAACATTGGCTAAATTTTTGAATCGATTTTGACGGAAGATGACTCAAAAGATGCGGAAGGAGTCAAGGATCATACATGCAAAATATTCTCGAAAAGGAGTCTCACGGTTTCCGAAAGAAACGCAAACGACGACAGTATAATTTACTAAGAATATCCCAGACCAAGATGCTGCCTCTCTCTGGGACGCTAGCTAGTCTTCTACTTGAATTGTACCTGAATTGTACATGAATTGTACCAGTCTTCTACTTGGGACACCCCAGCTCAGTTCAGGCCAATGGAGGCCAGGTCGAAAGACATGTCAGAGCAAGTCAGAGCAGTTCATGGCACTTCAAGGCATGTCGAGAAGCGATAGCATAATTAACTTAATTTTCAAGGATCGTCTTCTGCCATTTTGTCGGGAAAACGTGGAGCCTTTTCGAAAATTTCTTCAGTAATATTTTAGTTTGATGGTGCTGCGTCAAATGAATCCTGCTCCGCTTAGTTCAGTGACAAAAAGATGTTTTTCCAAAAGATATGAAAAGATAGATTCCTACATAAAGATTAATAAACATTGGCTAAATTTTTGAATCGATTTTGATGGAAAATGACTCAAAAGATGCGGAATGAGTCAAGGATCATAAATGCAAAATATCCTCGAAAAGGAATCTCACGGTTTCCGATAGAAACGCAAACGGCGACAGTATAATTTACTAAGAATATCCCAGACCAAGATGCTGCCTCTCTCTGGGACGCTAGCTAGTCTTCTACTTGAATTGTACCTGAATTGTACATGAATTGTACCAGTCTTCTACTTGGGACACCTCAGCGCAATTCAGGCCAATGGAGGCCAGGTCGAAAGACATGTCAGAGCAAGTCAGAGCAGTTCATGGCACTTCAAGGCATGTCGAGAAGCGATAGCATAATTAACTAAATTTTCAAGGATCGTCTTCTGCCATTTTGTCGGGAAAACGTGGAGCCTTTTCGAAAATTTCTTCAGTAATATTTTAGTTTGATGGTCCTGCGTCAAAAGAATCCTGCTCCGCTTAGTTCAGTGACAAAAAGATGTTTTTCCAAAAGATATGAAAAGATAGATTCCTACATAAAGATTAATAAACATTGGCTAAATTTTTGAATCGATTTTGACGGAAGATGACTCAAAAGATGCGGAAGGAGTCAAGGATCACAAATGCAAAATATTCTCGAAGTGGAGTCTCACGGCTTCCGAAAGAAACGCAGACGGCGACAGTATAATTTACTAAGAATATCCCAGACCAAGATGCTGCCTCTCTCTGGGACGCTAGCTAGTCTTCTGCTAGAATTGTACTTGAATTGTACATGAATTGTACCTGAATTGTACATGAATTGTACCAGTCTTCTACTTGGGACACCTCAGCGCAATTCAGGCCAATGGAGGCCAGGTCGAAAGACATGTCAGAGCAAGTCAGAGCAGTTCATGGCACTTCAAGGCATGTCGAGAAGCGATAGCATAATTAACTTAATTTTCAAGGATCGTCTTCTGCCATTTTGTCGGGAAAACGTGGAGCCTTTTCGAAAATTTCTTCAGTAATATTTTAGTTTGATGGTGCTGCGTCAAAAGAATCCTGCTCCGCTTAGTTCAGTGACAAAAAGATGTTTTTCCAAAAGATATGAAAAGATAGATTCCTACATAAAGATTAATAAACATTGGCTGAATTTTTGAATCGATTTTGACGGAAGATGACTCAAAAGATGCGGAAGGAGTCAAGGATCATAGATGCAAAATATTCTCGAAAAGGAGTCTCACGGTTTCCGAAAGAAATGCAAACGGCGACAGTATAATTTACTAAGAATATCCCAGACCAAGACGCTGCTTCTCTCTGGGACGCTAGCCAGTCTTCTACTGAATTGTACATGAATTGTACCAGTCTTCTACTTGGGTCACCTCAGCGCAATTCAGGCCAATGGAGGCCAGGTCGAAAGACATGTCAGAACAAGTCAGAGCAGTTCATGGCACTTCAAGGGATGTCGAGAAGCGATAGCATAATTATCTAAATTTTCAAGGATCGTCTTCTGCCATTTTGTCGGGAAAACGTGGAGCCTTTTCGAAAATTTCTTCAGTTATATTTTAGCTTGAAGGTCCTGCGTTAAAAGAATCCTGCTCCGCTTAGTCCAGTGACACAAAGATGTTTTTCCAAAAGATATGAAAAGATAGATTCCTACATAAAGATTAATAAACATTGGCTGAATTTTTGAATCGATTTTGACGGAAGATGACTCAAAAGATGCGGAAGGAGTCAAGGATCATAAATGCAAAGTATTCTCGAAAAGGAATCTCACGGTTTCCGAAATAAACGCAAACGGCGATAGTATAATTTACTAAGAATATCCCAGACTAAGATGCCGCCTCTCTCTGGGACGCTAGCTAGTCTTCTACTTGAATTGTACCTGAATTGTACATGAATTGTACCAGTCTTCTACTTGGGACACCTCAGCGCAATTCAGGCCAATAGAGGCCAGGTCGAAAGACATGTCAGAGCAAGTCAGAGCAGTTCATGGCACTTCAAGGCATGTCGAGAAGCGATAGCATAATTAACTAAATTTTCAAGGATCGTCTTCTGCCATTTTGTCGGGAAAACGTGGAGCCTTTTCGAAAATGTCTTCAGTTATATTTTAGTTTGAAGGTCCTGCGTCAAAATAATCCTGCTCCGCTTAGTTCAGGGGCAAAAAGATGTTTTTCCAAAAGATATGAAAAGATAGATTCCTACATAAAGATTAATAAACATTGGCTAAATTTTTGAATCGATTTTGACGGAAGATGACTCAAAAGATGCGGAAGGAGTCAAGGATCATACATGCAAAATATTCTCGAAAAGGAGTCTCACGGTTTCCGAAAGAAACGCAAACGGCGACAGTATAATTTACTAAGAATATCCCAGACCAAGATGCTGCCTCTCTCTGGGACGCTAGCTAGTCTTCTACTTGAATTGTACCTGAATTGTACATGAATTGTACCAGTCTTCTACTTGGGACACCCCAGCTCAGTTCAGGCCAATGGAGGCCAGGTCGAAAGACATGTCAGAGCAAGTCAGAGCAGCTCATGGCACTTCAAGGAATGTCGAGAAGCGATAGCATAATTAACTAAATTTTCAAAGATAGTCTTCTGCCATTTTGTCGGGAAAACGTGGAGCCTTTTCGAAAATTGCTTCAGTAATATTTTAGTTTGATGGTCCTGCGTCAAAAGAATCCTGCTCCGCTTAGTTCAGTGACAAAAAGATGTTTTTCCAAAAGATATGAAAAGATAGATTCCTACATAAAGATTAATAAACATTGGCTGAATTTTTGAATCGATTTTGACGGAAGATGACTCAAAAGATGCGGAAGGAGTCAAGGATCATACATGCAAAATATTCTCGAAAAGGAGTCTCACGGTTTCCGAAAGAAATGCAAACGGCGACAGTATAATTTACTAAGAATATCCCAGACCAAGACGCTGCTTCTCTCTGGGACGCTAGCCAGTCTTCTACTGAATTGTACATGAATTGTACCAGTCTTCTACTTGGGTCACCTCAGCGCAATTCAGGCCAATGGAGGCCAGGTCGAAAGACATGTCAGAACAAGTCAGAGCAGTTCATGGCACTTCAAGGGATGTCGAGAAGCGATAGCATAATTATCTAAATTTTCAAGGATCGTCTTCTGCCATTTTGTCGGGAAAACGTGGAGCCTTTTCGAAAATTTCTTCAGTCATATTTTAGCTTGAAGGTCCTGCGTCAAAAGAATCCTGCTCCGCTTAGTCCAGTGACACAAAGATGTTTTTCCAAAAGATATGAAAAGATAGATTCCTACATAAAAATTAATAAACATTGGCTGAATTTTTGAATCGATTTTGACGGAAGATGACTCAAAAGATGCGGAAGGAGTCAAGGATCATAAATGCAAAGTATTCTCGAAAAGGAATCTCACGGTTTCCGAAATAAACGCAAACGGCGATAGTATAATTTACTAAGAATATCCCAGACTAAGATGCCGCCTCTCTCTGGGACGCTAGCTAGTCTTCTACTTGAATTGTACCTGAATTGTACATGAATTGTACCAGTCTTCTACTTGGGACACCTCAGCGCAATTCAGGCCAATGGAGGCCAGGTCGAAAGACATGTCAGAGCAAGTCAGAGCAGTTCATGGCACTTCAAGGCATGTCGAGAAGCGATAGCATAATTAACTAAATTTTCAAGGATCGTCTTCTGCCATTTTGTCGGGAAAACGTGGAGCCTTTTCGAAAATGTCTTCAGTTATATTTTAGTTTGAAGGTCCTGCGTCAAGATAATCCTGCTCCGCTTAGTTCAGGGGCAAAAAGATGTTTTTCCAAAAGATATGAAAAGATAGATTCCTACATAAAGATTAATAAACATTGGCTAAATTTTTGAATCGATTTTGACGGAAGATGACTCAAAAGATGCGGAAGGAGTCAAGGATCATACATGCAAAATATTCTCGAAAAGGAGTCTCACGGTTTCCGAAAGAAACGCAAACGGCGACAGTATAATTTACTAAGAATATCCCAGACCAAGATGCTGCCTCTCTCTGGGACGCTAGCTAGTCTTCTACTTGAATTGTACCTGAATTGTACATGAATTGTACCAGTCTTCTACTTGGGACACCCCAGCTCAGTTCAGGCCAATGGAGGCCAGGTCGAAAGACATGTCAGAGCAAGTCAGAGCAGTTCATGGCACTTCAAGGAATGTCGAGAAGCGATAGCATAATTAACTAAATTTTCAAAGATAGTCTTCTGCCATTTTGTCGGGAAAACGTGGAGCCTTTTCGAAAATTGCTTCAGTTATATTTTAGTTTGAAGGTCCTGCGTCAAAAGAATCCTGCTCCGCTTAGTTCAGTGACAAAAAGATGTTTTGCCAAAAGATATGAAAAGATAGATTCCTACATAAAGATTAATAAACATTGGCTAAATTTTTGAATCGATTTTGACGGAAGATGACTCAAAAGATGCGGAAGGAGTCAAGGATCATAAATGCAAAATATTCTTGAAAAGGAGTCTCACGGTTTCCGAAAGAAACGCAAACGGCGACAGTATAATTTACTAAGAATATCCCAGACCAAGATGCTGCCTCTCTCTGAGACGCTAGCCAGTCTTCTACTGAATTGTACATGAATTGTACCAGTCTTCTACTTGGGACACCTCAGCGCAATTCAGGCCAATGGAGGCCAGGTCGAAAGACATGTCAGAGCAAGTCAGAGCAGTTCATGGCACTTCAAGGGATGTCGAGAAGCGATAGCATAATTAACTTAATTTTCAAGGATCGTCTTCTGCCATTTTGTCGGGAAAACGTGGAGCCTTTTCGAAAATTGCTTCAGTTATATTTTAGTTTGAAGGTCCTGCGTCAAGAGAATCCTGCTCCGCTTAGTTCAGTGACAAAAAGATGTTTGTCCAAAAGATATGAAAAGATAGATTCCTACATAAAGATTAATAAACATTGGCTAAATTTTTGAATCGATTTTGACGGAAGATGACTCAAAAGATGCGGAAGGAGTCAAGGATCATAAATGCAAAATATTCTCGAAAAGGAGTCTCATGGTTTCCGAAAGAATCGCAAACGCCGACAGTATAAATTACTAAGAATATCCCAGACCAAGATGCTGCTTCTCTCTGGGACGCTAGCTAGTCTTCTACTTGAATTGTACCTGAATTGTACATGAATTATACCAGTCTTCCACTTGGGACACCTCAGCGCAATTCAGGCCAATGGAGGGCAGGTCGAAAGACATGTCAGAGCAAGTCAGAGCAGTTCATGGCACTTCAAGGCATGTCGAGAAGCGATAGCATAATTAACTAAATCTTCAAGGATCGTCTTCTGCCATTTTGTCGGGAAAACGTGTAGCCTTTTCGAAAATTTCTTCAGTAATATTTTAGTTTGATGGTCCTGCGTCAAAAGAATCCTGCTCCGCTTAGTTCAGTGACAAAAAGATGTTTTTCCAAAAGATATGAAAAGATAGATTCCTACATAAAGATTAATAAACATTGGTTAAATTTTTGAATCGATTTTGACGGAAGACGACTCAAAAGATGCGGAAGGAATCAAGGATCATAAATGCAAAATATTCTGGAAAAGGAGTCTCACGGTTTCCGAAAGAAACGCAAACGGCGACAGTATAATTTACTAAGAATATCCCAGACCAAGATGCTGCCTCTCTCTGGGACGCTACCTAGTCTTCTACTCGAATTGTCTCTGAATTGTACCAGTCTTCTACTGGGGACACCTCAGCGCAATTCAGGCCAATGGAGGCCAGGTCCAAAGACATGTCAGAGCAAGTCAGAGCAGTTCATGGCACTTCAAGGCATGTCGAGAAGCGATAGCATAATTAACTTAATTTTCAAGGATCGTCTTCTGCCATTTTGTCGGGAAAACGTGGAGCCTTTTCGAAAATTTCTTCAGTTATATTTTAGTTTGAAGGTCCTGCGTCAAAAGAATCCTGCTCCGCTTAGTTGAGTGACGAAAAGATGTTTGTCCAAAAGATATGAAAAGATAGATTCCTACATAAATATTAATAAACATTGGCTAAATTTTTGAATCGATTTTGACGGAAGATGACTCAAAAGATGCGGAAGGAGTCAAGGATCATAAATGCAAAATATTCTCGAAAAGGAGTCTCATGGTTTCCGAAAGAATCGCAAACGCCGACAGTATAATTTACTAAGAATATCCCAGACTAAGATGCCGGCTCTCTCTGGGACGCTAGCTAGTCTTCTACTTGAATTGTACCTGAATTGTACATGAATTGTACCAGTCTTCTACTTGGGACACCTCAGCGCAATTCAGGCCAATGGAGGCCAGGTCGAAAGACATGTCAGAGCAAGTCAGAGCAGTTCATGGCACTTCAAGGCATGTCGAGAAGCGATAGCATAATTAACTTAATTTTCAAGGATCGTCTTCTGCCATTTTGTCGGGAAAACGTGGAGCCTTTTCGAAAATTTCTTCAGTTATATTTTAGTTTGAAGGTCCTGCGTCAAAAGAATCCTGCTCCGCTTAGTTCAGTGACGAAAAGATGTTTGTCCAAAAGATATGAAAAGATAGATTCCTACATAAAGATTAATAAACATTGGCTAAATTTTTGAATCGATTTTGACGGAATGGAGGCCAGGTCGAAAGACATATCAGAGCAAGTCAGAGCAGTTCATGGCACTTCAAGGCATGTCGAGAAGCGATAGCATAATTAACTTAATTTTCAAGGATCGTCTTCTGCCATTTTGTCGGGAAAACGTGGAGCCTTTTCGAAAATTTCTTCAGTTATATTTTAGTTTGAAGGTCCTGCGTCAAAAGAATCCTGCTCCGCTTAGTTCAGTGACGAAAAGATGTTTGTCCAAAAGATATGAAAAGATAGATTCCTACATAAAGATTAATAAACATTGGCTAAATTTTTGAATCGATTTTGACGGAAGATGACTCATGGTTTCCGAAAGAATCGCAAACGCCGACAGTATAAATTACTAAGAATATCCCAGACCAAGATGCTGCTTCTCTCTGGGACGCTAGCTAGTCTTCTACTTGAATTGTACCTGAATTGTACATGAATTATACCAGTCTTCCACTTGGGACACCTCAGCGCAATTCAGGCCAATGGAGGCCAGGTCGAAAGACATGTCAGAGCAAGTCAGAGCAGTTCATGGCACTTCAAGGCATGTCGAGAAGCGATAGCATAATTAACTAAATCTTCAAGGATCGTCTTCTGCCATTTTGTCGGGAAAACGTGGAGCCTTTTCGAAAATTTCTTCAGTAATATTTTAGTTTGATGGTCCTGCGTCAAAAGAATCCTGCTCCGCTTAGTTCAGTGACAAAAAGATGTTTTTCCAAAAGATATGAAAAGATAGATTCCTACATAAAAGTAATAAACATTGGTTAAATTTTTGAATCGATTTTGACGGAAGACGACTCAAAAGATGCGGAAGGAGTCAAGGATCATAAATGCAAAATATTCTGGAAAAGGAGTCTCACGGTTTCCGAAAGAAACGCAAACGGCGACAGTATAATTTACTAAGAATATCCCAGACCAAGATGCTGCCTCTCTCTGGGACGCTACCTAGTCTTCTACTCGAATTGTCTCTGAATTGTACCAGTCTTCTACTGGGGACACCTCAGCGCAATTCAGGCCAATGGAGGCCAGGTCGAAAGACATGTCAGAGCAAGTCAGAGCAGTTCATGGCACTTCAAGGGATGTCGAGAAGCGATAGCACAATTAACTTAATTTTCAAGGATCGTCTTCTGCCATTTTGTCGGGAAAACGTGGAGCCTTTTCGAAAATTTCTTCAGTTATATTTTAGTTTGAAGGTCCTGCGTCAAAAGAATCCTGCTCCGCTTAGTCCAGTGACAAAAAGATGTTTTTCCAAAAGATATAAAAAGATAGATTCCTACATAAAGATTAATAAACATTGGCTAAATTTTTGAATCGATTTTGACGGAAGATGACTCAAAAGATGCGGAAGGAATCAAGGATCATAAATGCAAAGTATTCTCGAAAAGGAATCTCACGGTTTCCGAAAGAAACGCAAACGGCGACAGTATAATTTACTAAGAATATCCCAGACTAAGATGCCGCCTCTCTCTGGGACGCTAGCTAGTCTTCTACTTGAATTGTACCTGAATTGTACATGAATTGTACCAGTCTTCTACTTGGGACACCTTAGCGCAATTCAGGCCAATGGAGGCCAGGTCGAAAGACATGTCAGAGCAAGTCAGAGCAGTTCATGGCACTTCAAGGCATGTCGAGAAGCGATAGCATAATTAACTAAATCTTCAAGGATCGTCTTCTGCCATTTTGTCGGGAAAACGTGGAGCCTTTTCGAAAATTTCTTCAGTAATATTTTAGTTTGATGGTCCTGCGTCAAAAGAATCCTGCTCCGCTTAGTTCAGTGACAAAAAGATGTTTTTCCAAAAGATATGAAAAGATAGATTCCTACATAAAAGTAATAAACATTGGTTAAATTTTTGAATCGATTTTGACGGAAGACGACTCAAAAGATGCGGAAGGAGTCAAGGATCGTAAATGCAAAATATTCTGGAAAAGGAGTCTCACGGTTTCCGAAAGAAACGCAAACGGCGACAGTATAATTTACTAAGAATATCCCAGACCAAGATGCTGCCTCTCTCTGGGACGCTACCTAGTCTTCTACTCGAATTGTCTCTGAATTGTACCAGTCTTCTACTGGGGACACCTCAGCGCAATTCAGGCCAATGGAGGCCAGGTCGAAAGACATGTCAGAGCAAGTCAGAGCAGTTCATGGCACTTCAAGGGATGTCGAGAAGCGATAGCACAATTAACTTAATTTTCAAGGATCGTCTTCTGCCATTTTGTCGGGAAAACGTGGAGCCTTTTCGAAAATTTCTTCAGTTATATTTTAGTTTGAAGGTCCTGCGTCAAAAGAATCCTGCTCCGCTTAGTTCAGTGACAAAGGATGTTTTTCCAAAAGATATAAAAAGATAGATTCCTACATAAAGATTAATAAACATTGGCTAAATTTTTGAATCGATTTTGACGGAAGATGACTCAAAAGATGCGGAAGGAGTCAAGGATCATAAATGCAAAATATTCTCGAAAAGGAGTCTCATGGTTTCCGACAGAATCGCAAACGCCGACAGTATAATTTACTAATAATATCCCAGACCAAGATGCTGCTTCTCTCTGGGACGCTAGCTAGTCTTCTACTTGAATTGTACCTGAATTCTACATGAATTGTACCAGTCTTCTACTTGGGACACCTCAGCGCAATTCAGGCCAATGGAGGCCAGGTCGAAAGATATGTCAGAGCAAGTCAGAACAGTTCATGGCACTTCAAGGCATGTCGAGAAGCGATAGCATAATTAACTTAATTTTCAAGGATCGTCTTCTGCCATTTTGTCGGGAAAACGTGGAGCCTTTTCGAAAATTTCTTCAGTTATATTTTAGTTTGAAGGTCCTGCGTCAAAAGAATCCTGCTCCGCTTAGTTCATTGTAAAAAGATGTTTTTCCAAAAGATATGAAAAGATAGATTCCTACATAAATATTAATAAACATTGGCTAAATTTTTGAATCGATTTTGACGGAAGATGACTCAAAAGATGCGGAAGGAGTCAAGGATCATAAATGCAAAATATTCTCGAAAAGGAGTCTCATGGTTTCCGAAAGAATCGCAAACGCCGACAGTATAAATTACTAATAATATCCCAGACCAAGATGCTGCTTCTCTCTGGGACGCTAGCTAGTCTTCTACTTGAATTGTACCTGAATTGTACATGAATTGTACCAGTCTTCTACTTGGGACACCTCAGCGCAATTCAGGCCAATGGAGGCCAGGTCGAAAGACATGTCAGAGCAAGTCAGAGCAGTTCATGGCACTTCAAGGCATGTCGAGAAGCGATAGCATAATTAACTAAATCTTCAAGGATTGTCTTCTGCCATTTTGTCGGGAAAATGTGGAGCCTTTTCGAAAATTTCTTCAGTAATATTTTAGTTTGATGGTCCTGCGTCAAAAGAATCCTGCTCCGCTTAGTTCAGTGACAAAAAGATGTTTTTCCAAAAGATATGAAAAGATAGATTCCTACATAAATATTAATAAACATTGGCTAAATTTTTGAATCGATTTTGACGGAAGATGACTCAAAAGATGCGGAAGGAGTCAAGGATCATAAATGCAAAATATTCTGGAAAAGGAGTCTCACGGTTTCCGAAAGAAACGCAAACGGCGACAGTATAATTTACTAAGAATATCCCAGACCAAGATGCTGCCTCACTCTGGGACGCTACCTAGTCTTCTACTTGAATTGTCTCTGAATTGTACCAGTCTTCTACTGGGGACACCTCAGCGCAATTCAGGCCAATGGAGGCCAGGTCAAAAGACATGTCAGAGCAAGTCAGAGCAGTTCATGGCACTTCAAGGGATGTCGAGAAGCGATAGCATAATTATCTAAATTTTCAAGGATCGTCTTCTGCCATTTTGTCGGGAAAACGTGGAGCCTTTTCGAAAATTTCTTCAGTTATATTTTAGCTTGAAGGTCCTGCGTCAAAAGAATCCTGCTCCGCTTAGTCCAGTGACACAAAGATGTTTTTCCAAAAGATATGAAAAGATAGATTCCTACATAAAGATTAATAAACATTGGCTGAATTTTTGAATCGATTTTGACGGAAGATGACTCAAAAGATGCGGAAGGAGTCAAGGATCATAAATGCAAAGTATTCTCGAAAAGGAATCTCACGGTTTCCGAAATAAACGCAAACGGCGATAGTATAATTTACTAAGAATATCCCAGACTAAGATGCCGCCTCTCTCTGGGACGCTAGCTAGTCTTCTACTTGAATTGTACCTGAATTGTACATGAATTGTACCAGTCTTCTACTTGGGACACCTCAGCGCAATTCAGGCCAATGGAGGCCAGGTCGAAAGACATGTCAGAGCAAGTCAGAGCAGTTCATGGCACTTCAAGGCATGTCGAGAAGCGATAGCATAATTAACTAAATTTTCAAGGATCGTCTTCTGCCATTTTGTCGGGAAAACGTGGAGCCTTTTCGAAAATGTCTTCAGTTATATTTTAGTTTGAAGGTCCTGCGTCAAAAGAATACTGCTCCGCTTAGTTCAGGGGCAAAAAGATGTTTTTCCAAAAGATATGAAAAGATAGATTCCTACATAAAGATTAATAAACATTGGCTAAATTTTTGAATCGATTTTGACGGAAGATGACTCAAAAGATGCGGAAGGAGTCAAGGATCATACATGCAAAATATTCTCGAAAAGGAGTCTCACGGTTTCCGAAAGAAACGCAAACGGCGACAGTATAATTTACTAAGAATATCCCAGACCAAGATGCTGCTTCTCTCTGGGACGCTAGCTAGTCTTCTACTTGAATTGTACCTGAATTGTACATGAATTGTACCAGTCTTCTACTTGGGACACCCCAGCTCAGTTCAGGCCAATGGAGGCCAGGTCGAAAGACATGTCAGAGCAAGTCAGAGCAGTTCATGGCACTTCAAGGGATGTCGAGAAGCGATAGCATAATTATCTAAATTTTCAAGGATCGTCTTCTGCCATTTTGTCGGGAAAACGTGGAGCCTTTTCGAAAATTTCTTCAGTTATATTTTAGTTTGAAGGTCCTGCGTCAAAAGAATCCTGCTCCGCTTAGTTCAGTGACAAAACGATGTTTTTCCAAAAGATATAAAAAGATAGATTCCTACATAAAGATTAATAAACATTGGCTAAATTTTTGAATCGATTTTGACGGAAGATGACTCAAAAGATGCGGAAGGAGTCAAGGATCATAAATGCAAAATATTCTCGAAAAGGAATCTCACGGTTTCCGAAAGAATCGCAAACGCCGACAGTATAAATTACTAAGAATATCCCAGACCAAGATGCTGCTTCTCTCTGGGACGCTAGCTAGTCTTCTACTTGAATTGTACCTGAATTGTACATGAATTATACCAGTCTTCCACTTGGGACACCTCAGCGCAATTCAGGCCAATGGAGGGCAGGTCGAGAGACATGTCAGAGCAAGTCAGAGCAGTTCATGGCACTTCAAGGCATGTCGAGAAGCGATAGCATAATTAACTAAATCTTCAAGGATCGTCTTCTGCCATTTTGTCGGGAAAACGTGGAGCCTTTTCGAAAATTTCTTCAGTAATATTTTAGTTTGATGGTCCTGCGTCAAAAGAATCCTGCTCCGCTTGTAACGGCTATAATTTTTCTTGTTGCAAGTAAAGAAAATCTAATTCTCTTATTTCTTCTTTTTGCTGCAGATGCATATGGGAAAGAGAAATTTTATTTCTTCTTCGCAAGGAAAAGGCAATAAATTGAGTCCAAGCGGAAATTAAGCTCGAGACACTCAATAAAAATAAACCGCACGCTTAACGTTTTTTTTAAACAAAAAACTAGAAATGTAATTCGAGCATTTCCGATCACCCCAATAAAGGTGCTGACCGATAAGGTGCAATGGACTTGAGTAATTTTCCCTCATATCGTTTTTTCGGTATGTGGCGATCGAAACCCCACTTTGTAAAGCAATTCGATGGAAGAAAGATCTTCCGCGGGAGCTGGTCCAGTTTTGTGTTTTGTTTTTCGAGTCTTGTGCGCCCTTACAGAATTTGAAAAAAAAAAAAATCAAATCAGAAGTGACTATAATATTTCCTTAAATAAAGACTGGGCATCGAGCAATTGTGCGTGCATGCGGTAATATTGAAACGTTTATACGAGAAGTTTACATTTTTTTTCTTTTATCTTTAAATTTGATTGTGGATGTGACTCGATAGTTACTGAGTGACGGCATAAGCTTTTTTTTTCTGCCCTCAAAGAAGGGAATTTTGGATAAATCTAAGGTGAGGTGTGATTACTTGTTCATTGCCGGGAAAAATTTATTTAGTGAGGTTTCTTCTTTCTGTTGGTCTGAGTACAGATATCAGGTGACAGTCCTTGGCCTGCACGGCGTGGATCAGTGCCGGAGGGAAAGGACAAAGTAACAAAGAAACAAAAGTACAGAAATCGGCCAGTGAAGTTTGCGCAGCATCGATAGGGCTGAACCTGGCGCCTCCTAGAGCGCCCAAAAAATTTTCTTGGGGTTAAACATCATCCAAAATCATCGTCGGAGCTTGACAGCGGAACGGAGGAGAAACCAGCAAAATCTACTGATAGGAGAAAAAAGAAAAAAAAAAGGACCCAAGAGCAAGCAGGAGAAATTTCTTATCTTTTTGTCCGTATTTTTTTTTGTTGTTGATTTGTTTTCACAGCGTTAGTCACCAGGCCGCTGAAGCGCTTCATCGCCGGGAGATTGACAAGTAAGTAAATTTGCGACAAATTAATTGTAATGTGAGTAGATTGTTTTATTTTTTTTTTCTTCTCCTTGTCTTCTCGGGGTTATAGGCTAATTCTATATTTCTTCCTCTGTTCGTTTATTTCAATTTTTTTTATATATATATATATATATTAGCAATGAATTCGGAACTTGGCGATTTTTTTTTTTTTTTTTTTTTTTGTTTTTCTTTTCCCCATAGAAATCTAAATTAGTACATTAGTATATTAACGTAGTTTTTTTTTGTCTTGCGGAATATTATAGTATATTAACGTAGTTTTTTTTTGTCTTGCGGAATATTATATTATAATGAAGTAGTTTTTTTTTGTGTTGCGGAATAGTATATTATAATGAAGTAGTTTTTTTTTGTTTTGCGAAGTATTTCCGGATAGTTAGTACTTATATATACATATATTTGTATACATGTAAGCTACCATCATACTTCCACTTAGCGATCTTTATTTTTTTTTGTTTTTTTTTTTTTTCAATTTTAGATTCCTAGAATAGTCCACTAATGTAAGGGTTAATTTGGATTAGCGAATTCTCTCATAGCGATTTTTTTTTCTGCTTTTTTTTTAATGTTTCTTTGACATATTCTTATACATATATACATACTCACGTATTAGCTTGAATATTAATATATATACGCTAGTATAGTAACGTAGTTTCTTTTTCTTTATATCTACATTTATATACGCGTCATGATTATTAATATATAGGCTAGTGCAGTAACTGAATGTTTTTTTTTTCTTAATATATCTATACCTATGTATATACCCGCCGATGGTTCATGAATTGATTTACAAATACCCATATATTACCTGTTTGACTATTTATACTTTATACCATTTATACTTTTGTGCGTGTTCGGGGAAATAAATAAATAATAATGGCCATGTGCTAAGTTTCATGTTTTCGTTTGGTGTCGGGCTTGGTTAGGGTTTTGGGGAAGCTCGAGATGCCGGGAGGATAAAGTAACTGGCCGGCACACCGAGGAGTATGAGGGGGGCAGTGGCGGGTGATGCAAGTAGCCAGAGTGTCCCACCATTCTGGGTGGTGTTCCCTTTCCTATCTTAAGCCTTTTCTTTTTTTTATTTTTTTTTATTTTTGTGTTTTTATTTGTGTCCACCTCTTTCTATCTTCCAGCGGTACAGTAATAGGTGGTTGAACAGCGAGCAAGAACCTAACCCAGCCCTGAACTTGAGCCGCAAAAAGCCTGTACCGTGCTCGCCTAAAGATCAACCTCCATTGTCCCTCAACAACCTTAAAAGGGACATAAAGTAGCCATGACCAGTCATCTGCCTCGCTGAGTTGAGTGGTCGAGAAGCGGCCACGCTGAGAGGTATATATGACTGGCCGGAAGGTTACACGCTTAGTTCAGTGACAAAAAGATGTTTTTCCAAAAGATATGAAAAGATAGATTCCTACATAAAGATTAATAAACATTGGTTAAATTTTTGAATCGATTTTGACGGAAGACGACTCAAAAGATGCGGAAGGAGTCAAGGATCATAAATGCAAAATATTCTGGAAAAGGAGTCTCACGGTTTCCGAAAGAAACGCAAACGGCGACAGTATAATTTACTAAGAATATCCCAGACCAAGATGCTGCCTCTCTCTGGGACGCTACCTAGTCTTCTACTCGAATTGTCTCTGAATTGTACCAGTCTTCTACTGGGGACACCTCAGCGCAATTCAGGCCAATGGAGGCCAGGTCGAAAGACATGTCAGAGCAAGTCAGAGCAGTTCATGGCACTTCAAGGCATGTCGAGAAGCGATAGCATAATTAACTTAATTTTCAAGGATCGTCTTCTGCCATTTTGTCGGGAAAACGTGGAGCCTTTTCGAAAATTTCTTCACTTATATTTTAGTTTGAAGGTCCTGCGTCAAAAGAATCCTGCTCCGCTTAGTTGAGTGACGAAAAGATGTTTGTCCAGAAGATATGAAAAGATAGATTCCTACATAAAGATTAATAAACATTGGCTAAATTTTTGAATCGATTTTGACGGAAGATGACTCAAAAGATGCGGAAGGAGTCAAGGATCATAAATGCAAAATATTCTCGAAAAGGAGTCTCATGGTTTTCGAAAGAATCGCAAACGCCGACAGTATAATTTACTAAGAATATCCCAGACTAAGATGCCGGCTCTCTCTGGGACGCTAGCTAGTCTTCTACTTGAATTGTACCTGTATTGTACATGAATTGTACCAGTCTTCTACTTGGGACACCTCAGCGCAATTCAGGCCAATGGAGGCCAGGTCGAAAGACATGTCAGAGCAAGTCAGAGCAGTTCATGGCACTTCAAGGCATGTCGAGAAGCGATAGCATAATTAACTTAATTTTCAAGGATCGTCTTCTGCCATTTTGTCGGGAAAACGTGGAGCCTTTTCGAAAATTTCTTCAGTTATATTTTAGTTTGAAGGTCCTGCGTCAAAAGAATCCTGCTCCGCTTAGTTCAGTGACGAAAAGATGTTTGTCCAAAAGATATGAAAAGATAGATTCCTACATAAAGATTAATAAACATTGGCTAAATTTTTGAATCGATTTTGACGGAAGATGACTCAAAAGATGCGGAAGGAGTCAAGGATCATAAATGCAAAATATTCTCGAAAAGGAGTCTCATGGTTTCCGAAAGAATCGCAAACGGCGACAGTATAATTTACTAAGAATATCCCAGACCAAGATGCTGCTTCTCTCTGGGACGCTAGGTAGTCTTCTACTTGAATTGTACCTGAATTGTACATGAATTATACCAGTCTCCCACTTGGGACACCTCAGCGCAATTCAGGCCAATGGAGGGCAGGTCGAAAGACATGTCAGAGCAAGTCAGAGCAGTTCATGGCACTTCAAGGCATGTCGAGAAGCGATAGCATAATTAACTAAATCTTCAAGGATCGTCTTCTGCCATTTTGTCGGGAAAACGTGGAGCCTTTTCGAAAATTTCTTCAGTAATATTTTAGTTTGATGGTCCTGCGTCAAAAGAATCCTGCTCCGCTTAGTTCAGTGACAAAAAGATGTTTTTCCAAAAGATATGAAAAGATAGATTCCTACATAAAGATTAATAAACATTGGCTAAATTTTTGAATCGATTTTGACGGAAGACGACTCAAAAGATGCGGAAGGAGTCAATGATCATAAATGCAAAATATTCTGGAAAGGAGTCTCATGGTTTCCGACAGAATCGCAAACGCCGACAGTATAATTTACTAAGAATATCCCAGACCAAGATGCTGCTTCTCTCTGGGACGCTAGCTAGTCTTCTACTAGAATTGTACCTGAATTCTACATGAATTGTACCAGTCTTCTACTTGGGACACCTCAGCGCAATTCAGGCCAATGGAGGCCAGGTCGAAAGACATGTCAGAGCAAGTCAGAACAGTTCATGGCACTTCAAGGCATGTCGAGAAGCGGTAGCATAATTAACTTAACGCCGACAGTATAATTTACTAAGAATATCCCAGACCAAGACGCTGCTTCTCTCTGGGACGCTAGCCAGTCTTCTACTGAATTGTACATGAATTGTACCAGTCTTCTACTTGGGACACCTTAGCGCAATTCAGGCCAATGGAGGCCAGGTCGAAAGACATGTCAGAGCAAGTCAGAGCAGTTCATGGCACTTCAAGGGATGTCGAGAAGCGATAGCACAATTAACTTATTTTTCAAGGATCGTCTTCTGCCATTTTGTCGGGAAAACGTGGAGCCTTTTCGAAAATTGCTTCAGTTATATTTTAGTTTGAAGGTCCTGCGTCAAAAGAATCCTGCTCCGCTTAGTTCAGTGACAAAAAGATGTTTTTCCAAAAGATATAAAAAGATAGATTCCTACATAAAGATTAATAAACATTGGCTAAATTTTTGAATCGATTTTGACGGAAGATGACTCAAAAGATGCGGAAGGAATCAAGGATCATAAATGCAAAGTATTCTCGAAAAGGAATCTCACGGTTTCCGAAAGAAACGCAAACGGCGACAGTATAATTTACTAAGAATATCCCAGACTAAGATGCCGCCTCTCTCTGGGACGCTAGCTAGTCTTCTACTTGAATTGTACCTGAATTGTACATGAATTGTACCAGTCTTCTACTTGGGACACCTCAGCGCAATTCAGGCCAATGGAGGCCAGGTCGAAAGACATGTCAGAGCAAGTCAGAGCAGTTCATGGCACTTCAAGGCATGTCGAGAAGCGATAGCATAATTAACTTAATTTTCAAGGATCGTCTTCTGCCATTTTGTCGGGAAAACGTGGAGCCTTTTCGAAAATTTCTTCAGTTATATTTTAGTTTGAAGGTCCTGCGTCAAAAGAATCCTGCTCCGCTTAGTTCAGTGACAAAAATATGTTTGTCCAGAAGATATGAAAAGATAGATTCCTACATAAAGATTAATAAACATTGGCTAAATTTTTGAATCGATTTTGACGGAAGATGACTCAAAAGATGCGGAAGGAGTCAAGGATCATAAATGCAAAATATTCTCGAAAAGGAGTCTCATGGTTTCCGACAGAATCGCAAACGCCGACAGTATAATTTACTAAGAATATCCCAGACCAAGATGCTGCTTCTCTCTGGGACGCTAGCTAGTCTTCTACTTGAATTGTACCTGAATTCTACATGAATTGTACCAGTCTTCTACTTGGGACACCTCAGCGCAATTCAGGCCAATGGAGGCCAGGTCGAAAGACATGTCAGAGCAAGTCAGAACAGTTCATGGCACTTCAAGGCATGTCGAGAAGCGATAGCATAATTAACTTAATTTTCAAGGATCGTCTTCTGCCATTTTGTCGGGAAAACGTGGAGCCTTTTCGAAAATTGCTTCAGTTATATTTTAGTTTGAAGGTCCTGCGTCAAGATAATCCTGCTCCGCTTAGTTCAGTGACAAAGATATGTTTGTCCAAAAGATATGAAAAGATAGATTCCTACATAAAGATTAATAAACATTGGCTAAATTTTTGAATCGATTTTGACGGAAGATGACTCAAAAGATGCGGAAGGAGTCAAGGATCATAAATGCAAAATATTCTCGAAAAGGAGTCTCATGGTTTCCGAAAGAATCGCAAACGCCGACAGTATAAATTACTAAGAATATCCCAGACCAAGATGCTGCTTCTCTCTGGGACGCTAGCTAGTCTTCTACTTGAATTGTACCTGAATTGTACATGAATTATACCAGTCTTCCACTTGGGACACCTCAGCGCAATTCAGGCCAATGGAGGGCAGGTCGAAAGACATGTCAGAGCAAGTCAGAGCAGTTCATGGCACTTCAAGGCATGTCGAGAAGCGATAGCATAATTAACTAAATCTTCAAGGATCGTCTTCTGCCATTTTGTCGGGAAAACGTGGAGCCTTTTCGAAAATTTCTTCAGTTATATTTTAGTTTGAAGAAGAATCCTGCTCCGCTTAGTTCAGTGACAAAAAGATGTTTTTCCAAAAGATATGAAAAGATAGATTCCTACATAAAGATTAATAAACATTGGTTAAATTTTTGAATCGATTTTGACGGAAGACGACTCAATAGATGCGGAAGGAGTCAAGGATCATAAATGCAAAATATTCTGGAAAAGGAGTCTCACGGTTTCCGAAAGAAACGCAAACGGCGACAGTATAATTTACTAAGAATATCCCAGACCAAGATGCTGCCTCACTCTGGGACGCTACCTAGTCTTCTACTTGAATTGTCTCTGAATTGTACCAGTCTTCTACTGGGGACACCTCAGCGCAATTCAGGCCAATGGAGGCCAGGTCAAAAGACATGTCAGAGCAAGTCAGAGCAGTTCATGGCACTTCAAGGCATGTCGAGAAGCGATAGCATAATTAACTTAATTTTCAAGGATCGTCTTCTGCCATTTTGTCGGGAAAACGTGGAGCCTTTTCGAAAATTTCTTCAGTTATATTTTAGTTTGAAGGTCCTGCGTCAAAAGAATCCTGCTCCGCTTAGTTCAGTGACGAAAAGATGTTTGTCCAAAAGATATGAAAAGATAGATTCCTACATAAAGATTAATAAACATTGGCTAAATTTTTGAATCGATTTTGACGGAAGATGACTCAAAAGATGCGGAAGGAGTCAAGGATCATAAATGCAAAATATTCTCGAAAAGGAGTCTCATGGTTTGCGAAAGAATCGCAAACGCCGACAGTATAATTTACTAACAATATCCCAGACTAAGATGCCGCCTCTCTCTGGGACGCTAGCTAGTCTTCTACTTGAATTGTACCTGAATTGTACATGAATTGTACCAGTCTTCTACTTGGGACACCTCAGCGCAATTCAGGCCAATGGAGGCCAGGTCGAAAGACATGTCAGAGCAAGTCAGAGCAGTTCATGGCACTTCAAGGCATGTCGAGAAGCGATAGCATAATTAACTTAATTTTCAAGGATCGTCTTCTGCCATTTTGTCGGGAAAACGTGGAGCCTTTTCGAAAATTTCTTCAGTAATATTTTAGTTTGATGGTCCTGCCTCAAAAGAATCCTGCTCCGCTTAGTTCAGTGACAAAAAGATGTTTTTCCAAAAGATATGAAAAGATAGATTCCCTACATAAAGATTAATAAACATTGGTTAAATTTTTGAATCGATTTTGACGGAAGACGACTCAAAAGATGCGGAAGGAGTCAAGGATCATAAATGCAAAATATTCTGGAAAAGGAGTCTCACGGTTTCCGAAAGAAACGGCAAACGGCGACAGTATAATTTACTACGAATATCCCAGACCAAGATGCTGCCTCACTCTGGGACGCTACCTAGTCTTCTACTTGAATTGTCTCTGAATTGTACCAGTACTTCTACTGGGGACACCTCAGCGCAATTCAGGCCAATGGAGGCCAGGTCAAAAGGACATGTCAGAGCAAGTCAGAACAGTTCATGGCACTTCAAGGCATGTCGAGAAGCGATAGCATAATTAACTTAATTTTCAAGGATCGTCTTCTGCCATTGTGTCGGGAAAACGTGGAGCCTTTTCGAAAATTTCTTCAGTTATATTTTAGTTTGAAGGTCCTGCGTCAAAAAGAATCCTGCTCCGCTTAGTTCAGTGACGAAAAGATGTTTGTCCAAAAGATATGAAAAGATAGATTCCTACATAAAGATTAATAAACATTGGCTAAATTTTTGAATCGATTTTGACGGAAGATGACTCAAAAGATGCGGAAGGAGTCAAGGATCATAAATGCAAAAATATTCTCGAAAAGGAGTCTCATGGTTTCCGAAAGAATCGCAAACGCCTGACAGTATAATTTACTAACAATATCCCAGATTAAGATGCCGCCTCTCTCTGGGACGCTAGCTAGTCTTCTACTTGAATTGTACCTGAATTGTACATGAATTGTACCAGTCTTCTACTTGGGACAACCTCAGCGCAATTCAGGCCAATGGAGGCCAGGTCGAAAGACATGTCAGAGCAAGTCAGAGCAGTTCATGGCACTTCAAGGCATGTCGACAGAAGCGATAGCATAATTAACTTAATTTTCAAGGATCGTCTTCTGCCATTTTGTCGGGAAAACGTGGAGACTTTTCGAAAATTTCTTCAGTTATATTTTAGTTTGAAGGTCCTGCGTCAAAGAATCCTGCTCCGCTTAGTTCAGTGACGAAAAGATGTTTGTCCAAAAGATATGAAAAGATAGATTCCTACATAAAGATTAATAAACATTGGCTAAATTTTTGAATCGATTTTGACGGAAGATGACTCAAAAGATGCGGAAGGAGTCAAGGATCATAAATGCAAAATATTTCTCGAAAAGGAGTCTCATGGTTTCCGAAAGAATCGCAAACGCCGACAGTATAATTTACTAAGAATATCCCAGACCAAGATGGCTGCTTCTCTCTGGGACGCTAGGTAGTCTTCTACTTGAATTGTACCTGAATTGTACATGAATTATACCAGTCTCCCACTTGGGACACCTCAGCGGCAGTTCAGGCCAATGGAGGGCAGGTCGAAAGACATGTCAGAGCAAGTCAGAGCAGTTCATGGCACTTCAAAGCATGTCGAGAAGCGATAGCATAATTAACTAAATCTTCAAGGATCGTCTTCTGCCATTTTGTCGGGAAAACGTGGAGCCTTTTCGAAAATTTCTTCAGTAATATTTTAGTTTGATGGTCCTGCGTCAAAAGAATCCTGGTCCGCTTAGTTCAGTGACAAAAAGATGTTTTTCCAAAAGATATGAAAAGATAGATTCCTACATAAAGATTAATAAACATTGGCTAAATTTTTGAATCGATTTTGACGGAAGACGACTCAAAAGATGCGGAAGGAGTCAATGATCATAAATGCAAAATATTCTGGAAAAGGAGTCTCACGGTTTCCGAAAGAAAGCAAACGGCGACATTATAATTTACTAAGAATATCCCAGACCAAGATGCTGCCTCTCTCTGGGACGCTAGCTAGTCTTCTACTTGAATTGTCTCTGAATTCTACATGAATTGTACCAGTCTTCTACTTGGGACACCTCAGCGCAATTCAGGCCAATGGAGGCCAGGTCGAAAGACATGTCAGAGCAAGTCAGAGCAGATCATGGCACTTCAAGGCATGTCGAGAAGCGATAGCATAATTAACTAAATTTTCAAGGATCGTCTTCTGCCATTTTGTCGGGAAAACGTGGAGCCTTTTCGAAAATTTCTTCAGTTATATTTTAGTTTGAAGGTCCTTCGTCAAAAGAATCCTGCTCCGCTTAGATCAGTGACAAAAAGATGTTTTTCCAAAAGATATGAAAAGATAGATTCCTACATAAAGATTAATAAACATTGGCTGAATTTTTGAATCGATTTGGACGGAAGATGACTCAAAAGATGCGGAAGGAGTCAAGGATCATAAATGCAAAATATTCTCGAATAGGAGGCTCACGGTTTCCGAAAGAAACGCAAACGGCGACAGTATAATTTACTAATAATATCCCAGACCAAGATGCTGCCTCTCTCTGGGACGCTAGCTAGTCTTCTACTTGAATTGTACCTGAATTGTACATGAATTGTACCAGTCTCTACTTGGGACACCTCAGCGCAATTCAGGCCAATGAAGGCCAGGTCGAAAGACATGTCAGAGCAAGTCAGAGCAGTTCATGGCACTTCAAGGCATGTCGAGAAGCGATAGCATAATTAACTTAATTTTCAAGGATCGTCTTCTGCCATTTTGTCGGGAAAACGTGGAGCCTTTTCGAAAATTTCTTCAGTTATATTTTAGTTTGAAGGTCCTGCGTCAAAAGAATCCTGCTCCGCTTAGTTCAGTGACAAAAAGATGTTTTTCCAAAAGATATAAAAAGATAGATTCCTACATAAAGATTAATAAACATTGGCTAAATTTTTGAATCGATTTTGACGGAAGATGACTCAAAAGATGCGGAAGGAGTCAAGGATCATAAATGCAAAGTATTCTCGAAAAGGAATCTCACGGTTTCCGAAAGAAACGCAAACGGCGACAGTATAATTTACTAAGAATATCCCAGACTAAGATGCCGCCTCTCTCTGGGACGCTAGCTAGTCTTCTACTTGAATTGTACCTGAATTGTACATGAATTGTACCAGTCTCTACTTGGGACACCTCAGCGCAATTCAGGCCAATGAAGGCCAGGTCGAAAGACATGTCAGAGCAAGTCAGAGCAGTTCATGGCACTTCAAGGCATGTCGAGAAGCGATAGCATAATTAACTTAATTTTCAAGGATCGTCTTCTGCCATTTTGTCGGGAAAACGTGGAGCCTTTTCGAAAATTTCTTCAGTTATATTTTAGTTTGAAGGTCCTGCGTCAAAAGAATCCTGCTCCGCTTAGTTCAGTGACAAAAATATGTTTGTCCAAAAGATATGAAAAGATAGATTCCTACATAAAGATTAATAAACATTGGCTAAATTTTTGAATCGATTTTGACGGAAGATGACTCAAAAGATGCGGAAGGAGTCAAGGATCATAAATGCAAAATATTCTCGAAAAGAGTGTCATGGTTTCCGACAGAATCGCAAACGCCGACAGTATAATTTACTAAGAATATCCCAGACCAAGATGCTGCTTCTCTCTGGGACGCTAGCTAGTCTTCTACTTGAATTGTACCTGAATTGTACATGAATTGTACCAGTCTTCTACTTGGGACACCTCAGCGCAATTCAGGCCAATGGAGGCCAGGTCGAAAGACATGTCAGAGAAAGTCAGAGCAGTTCATGGCACTTCAAGGCATGTTGAGAAGCGATAGCATAATTAACTAAATTTTCAAGGATCGTCTTCTGCCATTTTGTCGGGAAAACGTGGAGCCTTTTCGAAAATTTCTTCAGTTATATTTTAGTTTGAAGGTCCTGCGTCAAAAGAATCCTGCTCCGCTTAGTTCAGTGACAAAAAGATGTTTTTCCAAAAGATATGAAAAGATAGATTCCTACATAAAGATTAATAAACATTGGCTAAATTTTTGAATAGATTTTGACGGAAGATGACTCAAAAGATGCGGAAGGAGTCAAGGATCATAAATGCAAAATATTCTCGAAAAGGAGGCTCACGGTCTCCGAAAGAAACGCAAACGGCGACAGTATAATTTACTAAGAATATCCCAGACCTAGATGCTGCTTCTCTCTGGGACGCTAGCTAGACTTCTACTTGAATGGTACCTGAATTGTACATGACCTGTACCAATCTTCTACTTGGGACACCTCAGCGCAATCCAGGCCAATGGAGGCCAGGTCGAAAGACATGTCAGAGCAAGTCAGAGCAGTTCATAGGCACTTCAAGGCATGTCGAGAAGCGATAGCATAATTAACTAAATTTTCAAGGATCGTCTTCTGCCATTTTGTCAGCAAAACGTGGAACCTTTTGAAAAACTTCTTCAGTTATATTTTAGTTCGAAGGTCCTGCGTCAAAAGAATCCTTCGCCGCTTAGTTCAGTGACAAAAAGATGTTTTTTCCAAAAGATATGAAAAGATAGATTCCTACATAAAGATTAATAAACATTGGCTAAATTTTTGAATCGATTTTGACGGAAGACGACTCAAAAGATGCGGAAGGAGTCAAGGATCATAAATGCAAAATATTCTCGAAAAGGAGTCTCACGGTTTCCGAAAGAAACGCAAACGGCGACAGTATAATTTACTAATAATATCCCAGACCAAGATGCTGCCTCTCTCTGGGACGCTAGCTAGTCTTCTACTTGAATTGTCTCTGAATTGTACATGAATTGTACCAGTCTTCTACTTGGGACACCTCAGCGCAATTCAGGCCAATGGGGGCCAGGTCGAAAGACATGTCAGAGCAAGTCAGAGCAGTTCATGGCACTTCAAGGCATGTCGAGAAGCGATAGCATAATTAACTAAATCTTCAAGGATCGTCTTCTGCCATTTTGTCGGGAAAACGTGGAGCCTTTTCGAAAATTTGTTCAGTTATATTTTAGTTTGAAGGTCCTTCGTCAAAAGAATCCTGCTCCGCTTAGTTCAGTGACAAAAAGATGTTTTTCCAAAAGATATGAAAAGATAGATTCCTACATAAAGATTAATAAACATAGGCTAAATTTTTGAATCGATTTTGACGGAAGATGACTCAAAAGATGCGGAAGGAGTCAAGGATCATAAATTCAAAATATTCTCGAAAAGGATTCTCACGGTTTCAGAAAGAAACGCAAACGGCAACAGTATAATTTACTAAGAATATCCCAGACCAAGATGCTGCCTTTTTCTGGGACGCTAGCTAGTCTTCTACTTGAATTGTACCTGAATTGTACATGAATTGTACCTGAATTGTACATGAATTGTACCAGTCTTCTACTTGGGACACCTCAGCGCAATTCAGGCCAATGGAGGCCAGGTCGAAAGACATGTCAGAGCAAGTCAGAGCAGTTCATGGCACTTCAAGGCATGTCGAGAAGCGATAGCATAATTAACTAAATTTTCAAGGATCGTCTTCTGCCATTTTGTCGGGAAAACGTGGAGCCTTTTCGAAAATTTCTTCAGTTATATTTTAGTTTGAAGGTCCTGCGTCAAAAGGATCCTGCTCCGCTTAGTTCAGTGACAAAAAGATGTTTTTCCAAAAGATATGAAAAGATAGATTCCTACATAAAGATTAATGAACATTGGCTAAATTTTTGAATAGATTTTGACGGAAGATGACTCAAAAGATGCGAAAGGAGTCAAGGATCATAAATGCAAAATATTCTCGAATAGGAGGCTCACGGTCTCCGAAAGAAACGCAAACGGCGACAGTATAATTTACTAAGAATATCCCAGACCAAGATGCTGCTTCTCTCTGGGACGCTAGCTAGTCTTCTACTTGAATGGTACCTGAATTGTACATGACCTGTACCAGTCTTCTACTTGGGACACCTCAGCGCAATCCAGGCCAATGGAGGCCAGGTCGAAAGACATGTCAGAGCAAGTCAGAGCAGTTCATGGCACTTCAAGGCATGTCGAGAAGCGATAGCATAATTAACTAAATTTTCAAGGATCGTCTTCTGCCATTTTGTCGGGAAAACGTGGAGCCTTTTCGAAAATTTCTTCAGTTATATTTTAGTTTGAAGGTCCTGCGTCAAAAGAATCCTGCTCCGCTTAGTTCAGTGACAAAAAGATGTTTTTCCAAAAGATATGAAAAGATAGATTCCTACATAAAGATTAATGAACATTGGCTAAATTTTTGAATAGATTTTGACGGAAGATGACTCAAAAGATGCGGAAGGAGTCAAGGATCATAAATGCAAAATATTCTCGAAAAGGAGTCTCACGGTTTCCGAAAGAAACGCAAACGGCGACAGTATAATTTACTAAGAATATCCCAGACCAAGATGCTGCCTCTCTCTGGGACGCTAGCTAGTCTTCTACTTGAATTGTCTCTGAATTGTACATGAATTGTACCAGTCTTCTACTTGGGACACCTCAGCGCAATTGAGGCCAATGGAGGCCAGGTCGAAAGACATGTCAGAGCAAGTCAGAGCAGTTCATGGCACTTCAAGGCATGTCGAGAAGCGATAGCATAATTAACTAAATTTTCAAGGATCGTCTACTGCCATTTTGTGGAGAAAACGTGGAGCCTTTTCGAAAATTTCTTCAGTAATATTTTAGTTTGATGGTCCTGCGTCAAAAGAATCCTGCTCCGCTTAGTTCAGTGACAAAAAGATGTTTTTCCAAAAGATATGAAAAGATAGATTCCTACATAAAGATTAATAAACATTGGTTAAATTTTTGAATCGATTTTGACGGAAGACGACTCAAAGATGCGGAAGGAGTCAAGGATCATAAATGCAAAATATTCTGGAAAAGGAGTCTCACGGTTTCCGAAAGAAACGCAAACGGCGACAGTATAATTTACTAAGAATATTCCAGACCAAGATGCTGCCTCACTCTGGGACGCTACCTAGTCTTCTACTTGAATTGTCTCTGAATTGTACCAGTCTTCTACTGGGGACACCTCAGCGCAATTCAGGCCAATGGAGGCCAGGTCAAAAGACATGTCAGAGCAAGTCAGAGCAGTTCATGGCACTTCAAGGCATGTCGAGAAGCGATAGCATAATTAACTTAATTTTCAAGGATCGTTTTCTGCCATTTTGTCGGGAAAACGTGGAGCCTTTTCGAAAATTTCTTCAGTTATATTTTAGTTTGAAGGTCCTGCGTCAAAAGAATCCTGCTCCGCTTAGTTCAGTGACGAAAAGATGTTTGTCCAAAAGATATGAAAAGATAGATTCCTACATAAAGATTAATAAACATTGGCTAAATTTTTGAATCGATTTTGACGGAAGATGACTCAAAAGATGCGGAAGGAGTCAAGGATCATAAATGCAAAATATTCTCGAAAAGGAGTCTCATGGTTTCCGAAAGAATCGCAAACGCCGACAGTATAATTTACTAACAATATCCCAGATTAAGATGCCGCCTCTCTCTGGGACGCTAGCTAGTCTTCTACTTGAATTGTACCTGAATTGTACATGAATTGTACCAGTCTTCTACTTGGGACACCTCAGCGCAATTCAGGCCAATGGAGGCCAGGTCGAAAGACATGTCAGAGCAAGTCAGAGCAGTTCATGGCACTTCAAGGCATGTCGAGAAGCGATAGCATAATTAACTTAATTTTCAAGGATCGTCTTCTGCCATTTTGTCGGGAAAGCGTGGAGCCTTTTCGAAAATTTCTTCAGTTATATTTTAGTTTGAAGGTCCTGCGTCAAAAGAATCCTGCTCCGCTTAGTTCAGTGACAAAAAGATGTTTTTCCAAAAGATATAAAAAGATAGATTCCTACATAAAGATTAATAAACATTGGCTAAATTTTTGAATCGATTTTGACGGAAGATGACTCAAAAGATGCGGAAGGAGTCAAGGATCATAAATGCAAAGTATTCTCGAAAAGGAATCTCACGGTTTCCGAAAGAAACGCAAACGGCGACAGTATAATTTACTAAGAATATCCCAGACTAAGATGCCGCCTCTCTCTGGGACGCTAGCTAGTCTTCTACTTGAATTGTACCTGAATTGTACATGAATTGTACCAGTCTTCTACTTGGGACACCTCAGCGCAATTCAGGCCAATGAAGGCCAGGTCGAAAGACATGTCAGAGCAAGTCAGAGCAGTTCATGGCACTTCAAGGCATGTCGAGAAGCGATAGCATAATTAACTTAATTTTCAAGGATCGTCTTCTGCCATTTTGTCGGGAAAACGTGGAGCCTTTTCGAAAATTTCTTCAGTTATATTTTAGTTTGAAGGTCCTGCGTCAAAAGAATCCTGCTCCGCTTAGTTCAGTGACAAAAATATGTTTGTCCAAAAGATATGAAAAGATAGATTCCTACATAAAGATTAATAAACATTGGCTAAATTTTTGAATCGATTTTGACGGAAGATGACTCAAAAGATGCGGAAGGAGTCAAGGATCATAAATGCAAAATATTCTCGAAAAGAGTGTCATGGTTTCCGACAGAATCGCAAACGCCGACAGTATAATTTACTAAGAATATCCCAGACCAAGATGCTGCTTCTCTCTGGGACGCTAGCTAGTCTTCTACTTGAATTGTACCTGAATTGTACATGAATTGTACCAGTCTTCTACTTGGGACACCTCAGCGCAATTCAGGCCAATGGAGGCCAGGTCGAAAGACATGTCAGAGAAAGTCAGAGCAGTTCATGGCACTTCAAGGCATGTTGAGAAGCGATAGCATAATTAACTAAATTTTCAAGGATCGTCTTCTGCCATTTTGTCGGGAAAACGTGGAGCCTTTTCGAAAATTTCTTCAGTTATATTTTAGTTTGAAGGTCCTGCGTCAAAAGAATCCTGCTCCGCTTAGTTCAGTGACAAAAAGATGTTTTTCCAAAAGATATGAAAAGATAGATTCCTACATAAAGATTAATAAACATTGGCTAAATTTTTGAATAGATTTTGACGGAAGATGACTCAAAAGATGCGGAAGGAGTCAAGGATCATAAATGCAAAATATTCTCGAAAAGGAGGCTCACGGTCTCCGAAAGAAACGCAAACGGCGACAGTATAATTTACTAAGAATATCCCAGACCTAGATGCTGCTTCTCTCTGGGACGCTAGCTAGACTTCTACTTGAATGGTACCTGAATTGTACATGACCTGTACCAATCTTCTACTTGGGACACCTCAGCGCAATCCAGGCCAATGGAGGCCAGGTCGAAAGACATGTCAGAACAAGTCAGAGCAGTTCATGGCACTTCAAGGCATGTCGAGAAGCGATAGCATAATTAACTAAATTTTCAAGGATCGTCTTCTGCCATTTTGTCAGCAAAACGTGGAACCTTTTGAAAAATTTCTTCAGTTATATTTTAGTTCGAAGGTCGTGCGTCAAAAGAATCCTTCTCCGCTTAGTTCAGTGACAAAAAGATGTTTTTCCAAAAGATATGAAAAGATAGATTCCTACATAAAGATTAATGAACATTGGCTAAATTTTTGAATAGATTTTGACGGAAGATGACTCAAAAGATGCGGAAGGAGTCAAGGATCATAAATGCAAAATATTCTCGAATAGGAGGCTCACGGTTTCCGAAAGAAACGCAAACGGCGACAGTATAATTTACTAATAATATCCCAGACCAAGATGCTGCCTCTCTCTGGGACGCTAGCTAGTCTTCTACTTGAATTGTCTCTGAATTGTACATGAATTGTACCAGTCTTCTACTTGGGACACCTCAGCGCAATTCAGGCCAATGGGGGCCAGGTCGAAAGACATGTCAGAGCAAGTCAGAGCAGTTCATGGCACTTCAAGGCATGTCGAGAAGCGATAGCATAATTAACTAAATCTTCAAGGATCGTCTTCTGCCATTTTGTCGGGAAAACGTGGAGCCTTTTCGAAAATTTCTTCAGTTATATTTTAATTTGAAGGTCCTTCGTCAAAAGAATCCTGCTCCGCTTAGTTCAGTGACAAAAAGATGTTTTTCCAAAAGATATGAAAAGATAGATTCCTACATAAAGATTAATAAACATTGGCTAAATTTTTGAATCGATTTTGACGGAAGATGACTCAAAAGATGCGGAAGGAGTCAAGGATCATAAATGCAAAATATTCTCGAAAAGGATTCTCACGGTTTCCGAAAGAAACGCAAACGGCAACAGTATAATTTACTAAGAATATCCAGGACCAAGATGCTGCCTTTTTCTGGGACGCTAGCTAGTCTTCTACTTGAATTGTACCTGAATTGTACATGAATTGTACCTGAATTGTACATGAATTGTACCAGTCTTCTACTTGGGACACCTCAGCGCAATTCAGGCCAATGGAGGCCAGGTCGAAAGACATGTCAGAGCAAGTCAGAGCAGTTCATGGCACTTCAAGGGATGTCGAGAAGCGATAGCATAATTATCTAAATTTTCAAGGATCGTCTTCTGCCATGTGGTCGGGAAAACGTGGAGCCTTTTCGAAAATTTCTTCAGTTATATTTTAGTTTGAAGGTCCTGCGTCAAAAGAATCCTGCTCCGCTTAGCTCAGTGACGAAAAGATGTTTGTCCAAAAGATATGAAAAGATAGATTCCTACATAAAGATTAATAAACATTGGCTAAATTTTTGAATCGATTTTGACGGAAGATGACTCAAAAGATGCGGAAGGAGTCAAGGATCATAAATGCAAAATATTCTCGAAAAGAGTGTCATGGTTTCCGACAGAATCGCAAACGCCGACAGTATAATTTACTAAGAATATCCCAGACCAAGATGCTGCTTCTCTCTGGGACGCTAGCTAGTCTTCTACTTGAATTGTACCTGAATTGTACATGAATTGTACCAGTCTTCTACTTGGGACACCTCAGCGCAATTCAGGCCAATGGAGGCCAGGTCGAAAGACATGTCAGAGAAAGTCAGAGCAGTTCATGGCACTTCAAGGCATGTTGAGAAGCGATAGCATAATTAACTAAATCTTCAAGGATCGTCTTCTGCCATTTTGTCGGGAAAACGTGGAGCCTTTTCGAAAATTTCTTCAGTAATATTTTAGTTTGATGGTCCTGCATCAAAAGAATCCTGCTCCGCTTAGTTCAGTGACAAAAAGATGTTTTTCCAAAAGATATGAAAAGATAGATTCCTACATAAAGATTAATAAACATTGGCTAAATTTTTGAATAGATTTTGACGGAAGATGACTCAAAAGATGCGGAAGGAGTCAAGGATCATAAATGCAAAATATTCTCGAAAAGGAGGCTCACGGTCTCCGAAAGAAACGCAAACGGCGACAGTATAATTTACTAAGAATATCCCAGACCTAGATGCTGCTTCTCTCTGGGACGCTAGCTAGACTTCTACTTGAATGGTACCTGAATTGTACATGACCTGTACCAATCTTCTACTTGGGACACCTCAGCGCAATCCAGGCCAATGGAGGCCAGGTCGAAAGACATGTCAGAGCAAGTCAGAGCAGTTCATGGCACTTCAAGGCATGTCGAGAAGCGATAGCATAATTAACTAAATTTTCAAGGATCGTCTTCTGCCATTTTGTCAGCAAAACGTGGAACCTTTTGAAAAATTTCTTCAGTTATATTTTAGTTCGAAGGTCCTGCGTCAAAAGAATCCTTCTCCGCTTAGTTCAGTGACAAAAAGATGTTTTTCCAAAAGATATGAAAAGATAGATTCCTACATAAAGATTAATAAACATTGGCTAAATTTTTGAATCGATTTTGACGGAAGATGACTCAAAAGATGCGGAAGGAGTCAAGGATCATAAATGCAAAATATTCTCGAAAAGGAGTCTCACGGTTTCCGAAAGAAACGCAAACGGCGACAGTATAATTTACTAAGAATATCCCAGACCAAGACGCTGCTTCTCTCTGGGACGCTAGCCAGTCTTCTACTGAATTGTACATGAATTGTACCAGTCTTCTACTTGGGACAGCTCAGCGCAATTGAGGCCAATGGAGGCCAGGTCGAAAGACATGTCAGAGCAAGTCAGAGCAGTTCATGGCACTTCAAGGCATGTCGAGAAGCGATAGCATAATTAACTAAATTTTCAAGGATCGTCTACTGCCATTTTGTGGAGAAAACGTGGAGCCTTTTCGAAAATTTCTTCAGTAATATTTTAGTTTGATGGTCCTGCGTCAAAAGAATCCTGCTCCGCTTAGTTCAGTGACAAAAAGATGTTTTTCCAAAAGATATGAAAAGATAGATTCCTACATAAAGATTAATAAACATTGGCTGAATTTTTGAATCGATTCGGACGGAAGATGACTCAAAAGATGCGGAAGGAGTCAAGGGTCATACATACAAAATATTCTCGAAAAGGAGTCTCACGGTTTCCGAAAGAAACGCAAACGGCGACAGTATAATTTACTAAGAATATCCCAGACCAAGACGCTGCTTCTCTCTGGGACGCTAGCCAGTCTTCTACTGAATTGTACATGAATTGTACCAGTCTTCTACTTGGGACACCTCAGCGCAATTCAGGCCAATGGAGGCCAGGTCGAAAGACATGTCAGAGCAAGTCAGAGCAGTTCATGGCACTTCAAGGGATGTCGAGAAGCGATAGCATAATTATCTAAATTTTCAAGGATCGTCTTCTGCCATGTGGTCGGGAAAACGTGGAGCCTTTTCGAAAATTTCTTCAGTTATATTTTAGTTTGAAGGTCCTGCGTCAAAAGAATCCTGCTCCGCTTAGCTCAGTGACGAAAAGATGTTTGTCCAAAAGATATGAAAAGATAGATTCCTACATAAAGATTAATAAACATTGGCTAAATTTTTGAATCGATTTTGACGGAAGATGACTCAAAAGATGCGGAAGGAGTCAAGGATCATAAATGCAAAATATTCTCGAAAAGGAGTCTCATGGTTTCCGAAAGAATCGCAAACGCCGACAGTATAATTTACTAAGAATATCCCAGACTAAGATGCCGCCTCTCTCTGGGACGCTAGCTAGTCTTCTACTTGAATTGTACCTGAATTGTACATGAATTGTACCAGTCTTCTACTTGGGACACCTCAGCGCAATTCAGGCCAATGGAGGCCAGGTCGAAAGACATGTAAAAGCAAGTCAGAGCAGTTCATGGCACTTCAAGGCATGTCGAGAAGCGATAGCATAATTAACTTAATTTTCAAGGATCGTCTTCTGCCATTTTGTCGGGAAAACGTGGAGCCTTTTCGAAAATTTCTTCAGTTATATTTTAGTTTGAAGGTCCTGCGTCAAAAGAATCCTGCTCCGCTTATTTCAGTGACGAAAAGATGTTTGTCCAAAAGATATGAAAAGATAGATTCCTACATAAAGATTAATAAACATTGGCTAAATTTTTGAATCGATTTTGACGGAAGATGACTCAAAAGATGCGGAAGGAGTCAAGGATCATAAATGCAAAATATTCTCGAAAAGGAGTCTCATGGTTTCCGAAAGAATCGCAAACGCCGACAGTATAATTTACTAAGAATATCCCAGACCAAGATGCTGCTTCTCTCTGGGACGCTAGGTAGTCTTCTACTTGAATTGTACCTGAATTGTACATGAATTATACCAGTCTCCCACTTGGGACACCTCAGCGCAATTCAGGCCAATGGAGGGCAGGTCAAAAGACATGTCAGAGCAAGTCAGAGTAGTTCATGGCACTTCAAGGCATGTCGAGAAGCGATAGCATAATTAACTAAATCTTCAAGGATCGTCTTCTGCCATTTTGTCGGGAAAACGTGGAGCCTTTTCGAAAATTTCTTCAGTAATATTTTAGTTTGATGGTCCTGCATCAAAAGAATCCTGCTCCGCTTAGTTCAGTGACAAAAAGATGTTTTTCCAAAAGATATGAAAAGATAGATTCCTACATAAAGATTAATAAACATTGGCTAAATTTTTGAATCGATTTTGACGGAAAATGACTCAAAAGATGCGGAAGGAGTCAAGGATCATAAATGCAAAATATCCTCGAAAAGGAGTCTCACGGTTTCCGAAAGAAACGCAAACGGCGACAGTATAATTTACTAAGAATATCCCAGACCAAGATGCTGCCTCTCTCTGGGACGCTAGCTAGTCTTCTACTTGAATTGTACCTGAATTGTACATGAATCGTACCAGTCTTCTACTTGGGACACCTCAGCGCAACTCAAGCCAATGGAGGCCAGGTCGAAAGACATGTCAGAGCAAGTCAGAGCAGTTCATGGCACTTCAAGGCATGTCGAGAAGCGATAGCATAATTAACTAAATCTTCAAGGATCGTCTTCTGCCATTTTGTCGGGAAAACGTGGAGCCTTTTCGAAAATTTCTTCAGTTATATTTTAGTTTGAAGGTCCTACGTCAAAAGAATCCTGCTCCGCTTAGTTCAGTGACAAAAAGATGTTTTTCCAAAAGATATGAAAAGATAGATTCCTACATAAAGATTAATAAACATTGGCTGAATTTTTGAATCGATTTGGACGGAAGATGACTCAAAAGATGCGGAAGGAGTCAAGGATCATACATGCAAAATATTCTCGAAAAGGAGTCTCACGGTTTCCGAAAGGAACGCAAACGGCGACAGTATAATTTACTAAGAATATCCCAGACCAAGACGCTGCTTCTCTCTGGGACGCTAGCCAGTCTTCTACTGAATTGTACATGAATTGTACCAGTCTTCTACTTGGGACTCCTTAGCGCAATTCAGGCCAATGGAGGCCAGGTCGAAAGACATGTCAGAGCAAGTCAGAGCAGTTCATGGCACTTCAAGGGATGTCGAGAAGCGATAGCATAATTAACTTAATTTTCAAGGATCGTCTTCTGCCATTTTGTCGGGAAAACGTGGAGCCTTTTCGAAAATTTCTTCAGTTATATTTTAGTTTGAAGGTCCTGCGTCAAGAGAATCCTGCTCCGCTTAGTTCAGTGACAAAAAGATGTTTTTCCAAAAGATATAAAAAGATAGATTCCTACATAAAGATTAATAAATATTGGCTAAATTTTTGAATCGATTTTGACGGAAGATGACTCAAAAGATGCGGAAGGAGTCAAGGATCATAAATGCAAAGTATTCTCGAAAAGGAATCTCACGGTTTCCGAAAGAAACGCAAACGGCGACAGTATAATTTACTAAGAATATCCCAGACTAAGATGCCGCCTCTCTCTGGGACGCTAGCTAGTCTTCTACTTGAATTGTACCTGAATTGTACATGAATTGTACCAGTCTTCTACTTGGGACACCTCAGCGCAATTCAGGCCAATGAAGGCCAGGTCGAAAGACATGTCAGAGCAAGTCAGAGCAGTTCATGGCACTTCAAGGCATGTCGAGAAGCGATAGCATAATTAACTTAATTTTCAAGGATCGTCTTCTGCCATTTTGTCGGGAAAACGTGGAGCCTTTTCGAAAATTTCTTCAGTTATATTTCAGTTTGAAGGTCCTGCGTCAAAAGAATACTGCTCCGCTTAGTTCAGTGACAAAAAGATGTTTGTCTAAAAGATATGAAAAGATAGATTCCTACATAAAGATTTTTTTTTTTTTTTTTTTGATATTATTAAGCCAAGGGGGATGTGAGGAGAGTGGCGGAGGTGCCGATGTGTGTCGCCCTTAAAATTCCGCAGATTGTATGCCGGAGGAAAAACAGAAGATGGTAAGCTGTTCCACATTCGCACCGTTCGGGATAAAATAGCATCTCGGAATTTTACTGTACGGCCGAAAGTAATTTGAAGGGTTAAAGGATGTGCGCGGTTTGCAGCGCGAGTATTGCGTGCAGGAATCATTCTACAAGGGATTAGACTAGATATTTCATCAGAACATTGACCATGCATATAGCGATAAAGGAGCGAAAGGCATCCAACATTGCGGCGGTGCTCGAGTGTGTCGATATGACAAGTTATTGCCAAATCGCCAATGAGCTTGAAGGCTCTCTTTTGGACAATATCCAATGAAGCTAAGGCTGTGCGACCAGCCCCGGCCCATATATGGGAGTTGTATTCCATTCTAGGTCTAATGTAGGACTTGTAGAGGAGTGCTAGATTTGACGGGCTGAAATATTTCTTACGCCTTTTCAGAAATCCAAGACATTTCGATGCTTCTTTGGCAACAGAGAAGATGTGATCTGTCCAGTTTAACTTACTTGAAATATTAATGCCAAGAATGCTTAGTGACGGTGAATCAGAAATTAATGCTCCATCAAAAGAAACGGGTGTGGTTAAGTTATGATCTTGTTTTAATGAGATGAGACAGCTTTGAGTCTTAGATGCATTGAATTCGACGCGATTCGCTTTGCCCCAAGCGAGGATACTGTTAAGATCGTTATTCAATGATCTAGTCATGCAATCTCGTTTAACACATGCGGCATTCCCCCTGGATTCCGCAAGAGTGTCAAAGGAGTAAGCGAAATCAAGAGTACTGTCATCTGCGAAACTATGGATGGGATTGAAAGTAAGGGAAAGCTGATCATTAATGAAAACTATAAAGAGAGTTGGAGAGATAACAGAGCCTTGAGGCACACCGGCATTTATGGGATGCGGTTCAGATGTAACGCCATCTAATACAACACGTATTTGGCGACTAGATAGGAAACTTTCAATCCATAATAGAAGAGGAGGGGAGAGACCAAGTGCTTTAAGTTTGGCTAAAAGGGCTGGATGCCAGACTCTTTCAAAGGCTTTTGAAATATCTAGAGCAACGATTTTAGACTCACCAAAATTGTGAAGACTACGGTTCCAACGTTCCGTAAGAAAGGTCAGCAAGTCTCCAGATGAGCGTCCAGCTCGGAAGCCATATTGGCGATCGTTGATGAGATGATTAGTTTCTAGATACTTCATTAATTTTGAGTTAATGATAGATTCAAAAACCTTTGAAAGAATCGAAGTGATGGCAATTGGTCGATAATTTGAGGGATCGCTACCCTCTCCTTTCTTAGGAATAGGCTGAACGTGAGCTAGCTTCCAAGCAGTTGGAAATTTTCCTGTCGAATAAGACAAGTAGAAGAGTTTGCGCAGAGGTTTAGGCAAGGATGAGGCGCAGCTTTTAATTAACAGGGGCGAAAAACCATCAGGACCTGCGGCTTTGGAGACGTTGATATCCTTAAGGACCCTGAACACATCCCTCGTACGGATGTGTATTGGCTCTTGTACACATCCGCACGGGGGATGCAAAACAGGTGTTTGTGAAGTTGGTGGAAGACGAGAATTTGAAGCGAATCTAGCAGCTAAAATATTAGCTTTATCCAGGGAGTCAACAATCACTTCTCCATTATTAAGTAGTGAAGGTATAGAGGAATTGGTGAAATTGTTCCTGATGGTTTTGACCAGGGACCAGAAACCTTTGCTACCTTTGCGGCTTGTCAAGATTCTTTGTCTAATATTCTGGTCAAAAAGAAATTTTTCTCTCTGGATAATGGACTTGCAGGTGTTCCGTGCAGTCTTGTAGACTTGTTTCATTTCCGGACATGGATGCAATTGATAGGCGCGAAAAGCAGACTCTTTCGCTTTTATAGCTTGGTTACACTTATCGTTAAACCAGGAGCGATCCTGCTGTTGTTGAGACCTGCTGTAAGAATACGGAATATATTCACGCATGCCAAGATTTAGTATGTTACTAAATTGTAATGTGCATTCATCAACATCCCTCGAAGCAAAACAAACCGACCAATCAATTTCTTTAAGATACTTATTGAGACTTTCCCAATCAGCATTCTTATAGTGCCAAAAGATTAATAAACATTGGCTAAATTTTTGAATCGATTTTGACGGAAGATGACTCAAAAGATGTGGAAGGAGTCAAGGATCATAAATGCAAAATATTCTCGAAAAGGAGTCTCATGGTTTCCGACAGAATCGCAAACGCCGACAGTATAATTTACTAAGAATATCCCAGACCAAGATGCTGCTTCTCTCTGGGACGCTAGCTAGTCTTCTACTTGAATTGTACCTGAATTGTACATGAATTATACCAGTCTTCCACTTGGGACACCTCAGCGCAATTCAGGCCAATGGAGGGCAGGTCGAGGCAAGTCAGAGCAAGTCAGAGCAGTTCATGGCACTTCAATGCATGTCGAGAAGCGATAGCATAATTAACTAAATCTTCAAGGATCGTCTTCTGCCATTTTGTCGGGAAAACGTGGAGCCTTTTCGAAAATTTCTTCAGTTGTATTTTAGTTTGAAGGTCCTTCGTCAAAAGAATCCTGCTCCGCTTAGTTCAGTGACAAAAAGATGTTTTTCCAAAAGATATGAAAAGATAGATTCCTACATAAAGATTAATAAACATTGGCTAAATTTTTGAATCGATTTTGACGGAAGATGACTCAAAAGATGCGGAAGGAGTCAAGGATCATAAATGCAAAATATTCTCGAAAAGGATTCTCACGGTTTCCGAAAGAAACGCAAACGGCAACAGTATAATTTACTAAGAATATCCCAGACCAAGATGCTGCCTTTTTCTGGGACGCTAGCTAGTATTCTACTTGAATTGTACCTGAATTGTACATGAATTGTACCTGAATTGTACATGAATTGTACCAGTCTTCTACTTGGGACACCTCAGCGCAATTCAGGCCAATGGAGGCCAGGTCGAAAGACATGTCAGAGAAAGTCAGAGCAGTTCATGGCACTTCAAGGCATGTCGAGAAGCGATAGCATAATTAACTAAATTTTCAAGGATCGTCTTCTGCCATTTTGTCGGGAAAACGTGGAGCCTTTTCGAAAATTTCTTCAGTTATATTTTAGTTTGAAGGTCCTGCGTCAAAAGAATCCTGCTCCGCTTAGTTCAGTGACAAAAAGATGTTTTTCCAAAAGATATGAAAAGATAGATTCCTACATAAATATTAATAAACATTGGCTAAATTTTTGAATAGATTTTGACGGAAGATGACTCAAAAGATGCGGAAGGAGTCAAGGATCATAAATGCAAAATATTCTCGAAAAGGAGGCTCACGGTCTCCGAAAGAAACGCAAACGGCGACAGTATAATTTACTAAGAATATCCCAGACCAAGATGCTGCTTCTCTCTGGGACGCTAGCTAGTCTTCTACTTGAATGGTACCTGAATTGTACATGACCTGTACCAGTCTTCTACTTGGGACACCTCAGCGCAATCCAGGCCAATGGAGGCCAGGTCGAAAGACATGTCAGAGCAAGTCAGAGCAGTTCATCGCACTTCAAGGTATGTCGAGAAGCGATAGCATAATTAACTAAATCTTCAAGGATCGTCTTCTGCCATTTTGTCGGGAAAACGTGGAGCCTTTTCGAAAATTTCTTCAGTTATATTTTAGTTTGAAGGTCCTTCGTCAAAAGAATCCTGCTCCGCTTAGTTCAGTGACAAAAAGATGTTTTTCCAAAAGATATGAAAAGATAGATTCCTACATAAAGATTAATAAACATTGGCTAAATTTTTGAAAGGATTTTGACGGAAGACGACTCAAAAGATGCGGAAGGAGTCAAGGATCATAAATGCAAAATATTCTCGAAAGGGATTCTCACGGTTTCCGAAAGAAACGCAAACGACAACAGTATAATTTACTAAGAATATCCCAGACCAAGATGCTGCCTTGTTCTGGGACGCTAGCTAGTCTTCTACTTGAATTGTACCTGAATTGTACATGAATTGTACCTGAATTGTACATGAATTGTACCAGTCTTCTACTTGGGACACCTCAGCGCAATTCAGGCCAATGGAGGCCAGGTCGAAAGACATGTCAGAGCAAGTCAGAGCAGTTCATGGCACTTCAAGGCATGTCGAGAAGCGATAGCATAATTAACTAAATTTTCAAGGATCGTCTTCTGCCATTTTGTCGGGAAAACGTGGAGCCTTTTCGAAAATTTCTTCAGTTATATTTTAGTTTGAAGGTCCTGCGTCAAAAGAATCCTGCTCCGCTTAGTTCAGTGACAAAAAGATGTTTTTCCAAAAGATATGAAAAGATAGATTCCTACATAAAGATTAATGAACATTGGCTAAATTTTTGAATTGATTTTGACGGAAGATGACTCAAAAGATGCGGAAGGAGTCAAGGATCATAAATGCAAAATATTCTCGAAAAGGAGTCTCATGGTTTCCGATAGAATCGCAAACGCCGACAGTATAATTTACTAAGAATATCCCAGACCAAGATGCTGCTTCTCTCTGGGACGCTAGCTAGTCTTCTACTTGAATTGTACCTGAATTGTACATGAATTATACCAGTCTTCCACTTGGGACACCTCAGCGCAATTCAGGCCAATGGAGGGCAGGTCGAAAGACATGTCAGAGCAAGTCAGAGCAGTTCATGGCACTTCAATGCATGTCGAGAAGCGATAGCATAATTAACTAAATCTTCAAGGATCGTCTTCTGCCATTTTGTCGGGAAAACGTGGAGCCTTTTCGAAAATTTCTTCAGTTATATTTTAGTTTGAAGGTCCTGCGTCAAAAGAATCCTGCTCCGCTTAGTTCAGTGACAAAAAGATGTTTTTCCAAAAGATATGAAAAGATAGATTCCTACATAAAGATTAATAAACATTGGCTAAATTTTTGAATAGATTTTGACGGAAGATGACTCAAAAGATGCGGAAGGAGTCAAGGATCATAAATGCAAAATATTCTCGAAAAGGAGGCTCACGGTCTCCGAAAGAAACGCAAACGGCGACAGTATAATTTACTAAGAATATCCCAGACCAAGATGCTGCTTCTCTCTGGGACGCTAGTTAGTCTTCTACTTGAATGGTACCTGAATTGTACATGACCTGTACCAGTCTTCTACTTGGGACACCTCAGCGCAATCCAGGCCAATGGAGGCCAGGTCGAAAGACATGTCAGAGCAAGTCAGAGCAGTTCATGGCACTTCAAGGCATGTCGAGAAGCGATAGCATAATTAACTAAATCTTCAAGGATCGTCTTCTGCCATTTTGTCGGGAAAACGTGGAGCCTTTTCGAAAATTTCTTCAGTTATATTTTAATTTGAAGGTCCTGCGTCAAAAGAATCCTGCTCCGCTTAGTTCAGTGACAAAAAGATGTTTTTCCAAAAGATATGAAAAGATAGATTCCTACATAAAGATTAATAAACATTGGCTAAATTTTTGAATAGATTTTGACGGAAGATGACTCAAAAGATGCGGAAGGAGTCAAGGATCATAAATGCAAGATATTCTCGAAAAGGAGGCTCACGGTCTCCGAAAGAAACGCAAACGGCGACAGTATAATTTACTAAGAATATCCCAGACCAAGATGCTGCTTCTCTCTGGGACGCTAGCTAGTCTTCTACTTGAATGGTACCTGAATTGTACATGACCTGTACCAGTCTTCTACTTGGGACACCTCAGCGCAATCCAGGCCAATGGAGGCTAGGTCGAAAGACATGTCAGAGCAAGTCAGAGCAGTTCATGGCACTTCAAGGTATGTCGAGAAGCGATAGCATAATTAACTAAATCTTCAAGGATCGTCTTCTGCCATTTTGTCGGGAAAACGTGGAGCCTTTTCGAAAATTTCTTCAGTTATATTTTAGTTTGAAGGTCCTTCGTCAAAAGAATCCTGCTCCGCTTAGTTCAGTGACAAAAAGATGTTTTTCCAAAAGATATGAAAAGATAGATTCCTACATAAAGATTAATAAACATTGGCTAAATTTTTGAATGGATTTTGACGGAAGACGACTCAAAAGATGCGGAAGGAGTCAAGGATCATAAATGCAAAATATTCTCGAAAGGGATTCTCACGGTTTCCGAAAGAAACGCAAACGGCAACAGTATAATTTACTAAGAATATCCCAGACCAAGATGCTGCCTTTTTCTGGGACGCTAGCTAGTCTTCTACTTGAATTGTACCTGAATTGTACATGAATTGTACCTGAATTGTACTTGAATTGTACCAGTCTTCTACTTGGGACACCTCAGCGCAATTCAGGCCAATGGAGGCCAGGTCGAAAGACATGTCAGAGCAAGTCAGAGCAGTTCATGGCACTTCAAGGCATGTCGAGAAGCGATAGCATAATTAACTAAATTTTCAAGGATCGTCTTCTGCCATTTTGTCGGGAAAACGTGGAGCCTTTTCGAAAATTTCTTCAGTTATATTTTAGTTTGAAGGTCCTGCGTCAAAAGAATCCTGCTCCGCTTAGTTCAGTGACAAAAAGATGTTTTTCCAAAAGATATGAAAAGATAGATTCCTACATAAAGATTAATGAACATTGGCTAAATTTTTGAATTGATTTTGACGGAAGATGACTCAAAAGATGCGGAAGGAGTCAAGGATCATAAATGCAAAATATTCTCGAAAAGGAGTCTCATGGTTTCCGACAGAATCGCAAACGCCGACAGTATAATTTACTAAGAATATCCCAGACCAAGATGCTGCTTCTCTCTGGGACGCTAGCTAGTCTTCTACTTGAATTGTACCTGAATTGTACATGAATTATACCAGTCTTCCACTTGGGACACCTCAGCGCAATTCAGGCCAATGGAGGGCAGGTCGAAAGACATGTCAGAGCAAGTCAGAGCAGTTCATGGCACTTCAATGCATGTCGAGAAGCGATAGCATAATTAACTAAATCTTCAAGGATCGTCTTCTGCCATTTTGTCGGGAAAACGTGGAGCCTTTTCGAAAATTTCTTCAATTATATTTTAGTTTGAAGGTCCTGCGTCAAAAGAATCCTGCTCCGCTTAGTTCAGTGACAAAAAGATGTTTTTCCAAAAGATATGAAAAGATAGATTCCTACATAAAGATTAATAAACATTGGCTAAATTTTTGAATAGATTTTGACGGAAGATGACTCAAAAGATGCGGAAGGAGTCAAGGATCATAAATGCAAAATATTCTCGAAAAGGAGGCTCACGGTCTCCGAAAGAAACGCAAACGGCGACAGTATAATTTACTAAGAATATCCCAGACCAAGATGCTGCTTCTCTCTGGGACGCTAGTTAGTCTTCTACTTGAATGGTACCTGAATTGTACATGAATTGTACCTGAATTGTACATGAATTGTACCAGTCTTCTACTTGGGACACCTCAGCGCAATTCAGGCCAATGGAGGCCAGGTCGAAAGACATGTCAGAGCAAGTCAGAGCAGTTCATGGCACTTCAAGGCATGTCGAGAAGCGATAGCATAATTAACTAAATTTTCAAGGATCGTCTTCTGCCATTTTGTCGGGAAAACGTGGAGCCTTTTCGAAAATTTCTTCAGTTATATTTTAGTTTGAAGGTCCTGCGTCAAAAGAATCCTGCTCCGCTTAGTTCAGTGACAAAAAGATGTTTTTCCAAAAGATATGAAAAGATAGATTCCTACATAAAGATTAATGAACATTGGCTAAATTTTTGAATTGATTTTGACGGAAGATGACTCAAAAGATGCGGAAGGAGTCAAGGATCATAAATGCAAAATATTCTGGAAAAGGAGTCTCATGGTTTCCGACAGAATCGCAAACGCCGACAGTATAATTTACTAAGAATATCCCAGACCAAGATGCTGCTTCTCTCTGGGACGCTAGCTAGTCTTCTACTTGAATTGTACCTGAATTGTACATGAATTATACCAGTCTTCCACTTGGGACACCTCAGCGCAATTCAGGCCAATGGAGGGCAGGTCGAAAGACATGTCAGAGCAAGTCAGAGCAGTTCATGGCACTTCAATGCATGTCGAGAAGCGATAGCATAATTAACTAAATCTTCAAGGATCGTCTTCTGCCATTTTGTCGGGAAAACGTGGAGCCTTTTCGAAAATTTCTTCAGTTATATTTTAGTTTGAAGGTCCTGCGTCAAAAGAATCCTGCTCCGCTTAGTTCAGTGACAAAAAGATGTTTTTCCAAAAGATATGAAAAGATAGATTCCTACATAAAGATTAATAAACATTGGCTAAATTTTTGAATAGATTTTGACGGAAGATGACTCAAAAGATGCGGAAGGAGTCAAGGATCATAAATGCAAAATATTCTCGAAAAGGAGGCTCACGGTCTCCGAAAGAAACGCAAACGGCGACAGTATAATTTACTAAGAATATCCCAGACCAAGATGCTGCTTCTCTCTGGGACGCTAGTTAGTCTTCTACTTGAATGGTACCTGAATTGTACATGACCTGTACCAGTCTTCTACTTGGGACACCTCAGCGCAATTCAGGCCAATGGAGGCCAGGTCGAAAGACATGTCAGAGCAAGTCAGAGCAGTTCATGGCACTTCAAGGCATGTCGAGAAGCGATAGCATAATTAACTAAATCTTCAAGGATCGTCTTCTGCCATTTTGTCGGGAAAACGTGGAGCCTTTTCGAAAATTTCTTCAGTTATATTTTAATTTGAAGGTCCTTCGTCAAAAGAATCCTGCTCCGCTTAGTTCAGTGACAAAAAGATGTTTTTCCAAAAGATATGAAAAGATAGATTCCTACATAAAGATTAATAAACATTGGCTAAATTTTTGAATCGATTTTGACGGAAGATGACTCAAAAGATGCGGAAGGAGTCAAGGATCATAAATGCAAAATATTCTCGAAAAGGATTCTCACGGTTTCCGAAAGAAACGCAAACGGCAACAGTATAATTTACTAAGAATATCCAGGACCAAGATGCTGCCTTTTTCTGGGACGCTAGCTAGTCTTCTACTTGAATTGTACCTGAATTGTACATGAATTGTACCTGAATTGTACATGAATTGTACCAGTCTTCTACTTGGGACACCTCAGCGCAATTCAGGCCAATGGAGGCCAGGTCGAAAGACATGTCAGAGCAAGTCAGAGCAGTTCATGGCACTTCAAGGCATGTCGAGAAGCGATAGCATAATTAACTAAATTTTCAAGGATCGTCTTCTGCCATTTTGTCGGGAAAACGTGGAGCCTTTTCGAAAATTTCTTCAGTTATATTTTAGTTTGAAGGTCCTGCGTCAAAAGAATCCTGCTCCGCTTAGTTCAGTGACAAAAAGATGTTTTTCCAAAAGATATGAAAAGATAGATTCCTACATAAAGATTAATGAACATTGGCTAAATTTTTGAATAGATTTTGACGGAAGATGACTCAAAAGATGCGGAAGGAGTCAAGGATCATAAATGCAAAATATTCTCGAAAAGGAGTCTCACGGTTTCCGAAAGAAACGCAAACGTCGACAGTATAATTTACTAAGAATATCCCAGACCAAGATGCTGCCTCTCTCTGGGACGCTAGCTAGTCTTATACTTGAATTGTACCTGAATTGTACATGAATTGTACCTGTCTTCTACTTGGGACACCTCAGCGCAATTCAGGCCAATGGAGGCCAGGTCGAAAGACATGTCAGAGCAAGTCAGAGCAGTTCATGGCACTTCAAGGCATGTCGAGAAGCGATAGCATAATTAACTAAATCTTCAAGGATCGTCTTCTGCCATTTTGTCGGGAAAACGTGGAGCCTTTTCGAAAATTTCTTCAGTAATATTTTAGTTTGATGGTCCTGCGTCAAAAGAATCCTGCTCCGCTTAGCTCAGTGACAAAAAGATGTTTTTCCAAAAGATATGAAAAGATAGATTCCTACATAAAGATTAATAAACATTGGCTGAATTTTTGAATCGATTTGGACGGAAGATGACTCAAAAGATGCGGAAGGAGTCAAGGATCATACATACAAAATATTCTCGAAAAGGAGTCTCACGGTTTCCGAAAGAAACGCAAACGGCGACAGTATAATTTACTAAGAATATCCCAGACCAAGACGCTGCTTCTCTCTGGGACGCTAGCCAGTCTTCTACTGAATTGTACATGAATTGTACCAGTCTTCTACTTGGGACACCTCAGCGCAATTCAGGCCAATGGAGGCCAGGTCGAAAGACATGTCAGAGCAAGTCAGAGCAGTTCATGGCACTTCAAAGGATGTCGAGAAGCGATAGCATAATTATCTAAATTTTCAAGGATCGTCTTCTGCCATGTGGTCGGGAAAACGTGGAGCCTTTTCGCAAATTTCTTCAGTTATATTTTAGTTTGAAGGTCCTGTGTCAAAAGAACCCTGCTCCGCTTAGTTCAGTGACAAAAAGATGTTTTTCCAAAAGATATAAAAAGATAGATTCCTACATAAAGATTAATAAACATTGGCTAAATTTTTGAATCGATTTTGACGGAAGATGACTCAAAAGATGCGGAGGGAGTCAAGGCTCATAAATGCAAAGTATTCTCGAAAAGGAATCTCATGGTTTCCGAAAGAAACGCAAACGGCGACAGTATAATTTACTAAGAATATCCCAGACTAAGATGCCGCCTCTCTCTGGGACGCTAGCTAATCTTCTACTTGAATTGTACCTGAATTGTACATGAATTGTACCAGTCTTCTACTTGGGACACCTCAGCGCAATTCAGGCCAATGGAGGCCAGGTCGAAAGACATGTCAGAGCAAGTCAGAGCAGTTCATGGCACTTCAAGGCATGTCGAGAAGCGATAGCATAATTAACTTAATTTTCAAGGATCGTCTTCTGCCATTTTGTAGGGAAAACGTGGAGCCTTTTCGAAAATTTCTTCAGTTATATTTTAGTTTGAAGGTCCTGCGTCAAAAGAATCCTGCTCCGCTTAGTTCAGTGACAAAAAGATGTTTGTCCAAAAGATATGAAAAGATAGATTCCTACATAAAGATTAATAAACATTGGCTAAATTTTTGAATCGATTTTGACGGAAGATGACTCAAAAGATGCGGAAGGAGTCAAGGATCATAAATGCAAAATATTCTCGAAAAGGAGTCTCATGGTTTCCGAAAGAATCGCAAACGCCGACAGTATAATTTACTAAGAATATCCCAGACCAAGATGCTGCTTCTTTCTGGGACGCTAGCTAGTCTTCTACTTGAATTGTACCTGAATTGTACATGAATTATACCAGTCTTTCACTTGGGACACCTCAGCGCAATTCACGCCAATGGGGGCCAGGTCGAAAGACATGTCAGAGCAAGTCAGAGCAGTTCATGGCACTTCAAGGTATGTCGAGAAGCGATAGCATAATTAACTAAATCTTCAAGGATCGTCTTCTGCCATTTTGTCGGGAAAACGTGGAGCCTTTTCGAAAATTTCTTCAGTTATATTTTAGTTTGAAGGTCCTTCGTCAAAAGAATCCTGCTCTGCTTAGTTCAGTGACAAAAAGATGTTTTTCCAAAAGATATGAAAAGATAGATTCCTACATAAAGATTAATAAACATTGGCTAAATTTTTGAATCGATTTTGACGGAAGATGACTCAAAAGATGCGGAAGGAGTCAAGGATCATAAATGCAAAATATTCTCGAAAAGGATTCTCACGGTTTCCGAAAGAAACGCAAACGGCAACAGTATAATTTACTAAGAATATCCCAGACCAATATGCTGCCTTTTCTGGGACGCTAGCTAGTCTTCTACTTGAATTGTACCTGAATTGTACATGAATTGTACCTGAATTGTACATGAATTGTACTAGTCTTCTACTTGGGACACCTCAGCGCAATTCAGGCCAATGGAGGCCAGGTCGAAAGACATGTCAGAGCAAGTCAGAACAGTTCATGGTACTTCAAGGCATGTCGAGAAGCGATAGCATAATTAACTAAATTTTCAAGGATCGTCTTCTGCCATTTTGTCGGGAAAACGTGGAGCCTTTTCGAAAATTTCTTCAGTTATATTTTAGTTTGAAGGTCCTGCGTCAAAAGAATCCTGCTCCGCTTAGTTCAGTGACCAAAAGATGTTTTTCCAAAATATATGAAAAGATAGATTCCTACATAAAGATTAATGAACATTGGATAAATTTTTGAATAGATTTTGACGGAAGATGACTCAAAAGATGCGGAAGGAGTCAAGGATCATAAATGCAAAATATTCTCGAAAAGGAGGCTCACGGTCTCCGAAAGAAACGCAAACGCCGACAGTATAATTTACTAAGAATATCCCAGACCAAGATGCTGCTTCTCTCTGGGACGCTAGCTAGTCTTCTACTTGAATGGTACCTGAATTGTACATGACCTGTACCAGTCTTCTACTTGGGACACCTCAGCGCAATCCACGCCAATGGAGGCCAGGTCAAAAGACATGTCAGAGCAAGTCAGAGCAGTTCATGGCACTTCAAGGCATGTCGAGAAGCTATAGCATAATTAACTAAATTTTCAAGGATCGTCTTCTGCCATTTTGTCAGCAAAACGTGGAACCTTTTGAAAAATTTCTTCAGTTATATTTTAGTTTGAAGGTCCTGCGTCAAAAGAATCCTTCTCCGCTTAGTTCAGTGACAAAAAGATGTTTTTCCAAAAGATATGAAAAGATAGATTCCTACATAAAGATTAATAAACATTGGCTAACTTTTTGAATCGATTTTGACGGAAGACGACTCAAAAGATGCGGAAGGAGTCAAGGATCATAAATGCAAAATATTCTCGAAAAGGAGTCTCACGGTTTCCGAAAGAAACGCAAACGGCGACAGTATAATTTACTAAGAATATCCCAGACCAAGGTGCTGCCTCTCTCTGGGACGCTAGCTAGTCTTCTACTTGAATTGTCTCTGAATTGTACATGAATTGTACCAGTCTTCTACTTGGGACACCTCAGCGCAATTCAGGCCAATGGAGGCCAGGTCGAAAGACATGTCAGAGCAAGTCAGAGCAGTTCATGGCACTTCAAGGCATGTCGAGAAGCGATAGCATAATTAACTAAATTTTCAAGGATCGTCTTCTGCCATTTTGTCGGGAAAACGTGGAGACTTTTCGAAAATTTCTTCAGTAATATTTTAGTTTGATGGTCCTGCGTCAAAAGAATCCAGCTCCGCTTAGTTCAGTGACAAAAAGATGTTTTTCCAAAAGATATGAAAAGATAGATTCCTACATAAAGATTAATAAACAGTGGCTAAATTTTTGAATCGATTTTGACGGAAGACGACTCAAAAGTTGCGGAAGGAGTCAAGGATCATAAATGCAAAATATCCTCGAAAAGGAGTCTCACGGTTTCCGAAAAAAACGCAAACGGCGACAGTATAATTTACTAAGAATATCCCAGACCAAGATGCTGCCTCTCTCTGGGACGCTAGCTAGTCTTATACTTGAATTGTACCTGAATTGTACATGAATTGTACCAGTCTTCTACTTGGGACACCTCAGCGCAATTCAGGCCAATGGAGGCCAGGACGAAAGACATGTCAGAGCAAGTCAGAGCAGTTCGTGGCACTTCAAGGAATGTCGAGAAGCGATAGCATAATTAACTAAATTTTCAAAGATCGTCTTCTGCCATTTTGTCGGGAAAACGTGCAGCCTTTTCGAAAATTTCTTCAGTAATATTTCAGTTTGATGGTCCTGCGTCAAAAGAATCCTGCTCCGCTTAGTTCGGTGACAAAAAGATGTTTTTCCAAAAGATATGAAAAGATAGATTCCTACATAAAGATTAATAAACATTGGCTAAATTTTTGAATCGATTTTGACGGAAAATTACTCAAAAGATGCGGAAGGAGTCAAGGATCATAAATGCAAAATATTCTCGAAAAGGAGTCTCACGGTTTCCGAAAGAAACGCAAACGGCGACAGTATAATTTACTAAGAATATCCCAGACCAAGACGCTGCTTCTCTCTGGGACGCTAGCCAGTCTTCTACTGAATTGTACCTGAATTGTACCAGTCTTCTACTTGGGACACCTCAGCGCAATTCAGGCCAATGGAGGCTAGGTCGAAAGACATGTCAGAGCAAGTCACAGCAGTTCATGGCACTTCAGGGACGTCGAGAAGCGATAGCATAATTATCTAAATTTTGAAGGATCGTCTTCTGCCATTTTGTCGGGAAAACGTGGAGCCTTTTCGAAAATTTCTTCAGTTATATTTTAGTTTGAAGGTCCTTCGTCAATAGAATCCTGCTCCGCTTAATTCAGTGACAAAAAGATGTTTTTCCAAAAGATATGAAAAGATAGATTCCTACATAAAAATTAATAAACATTGGCTAAATTTTTGAATCGATTTTGACGGAAGATGACTCAAAAGATGCGGAAGGAGTCAAGGATCATAAATGCAAAATATTCTCGAAAAGGATTCTCACGGTTTCCGAAAGAAACGCAAACGGCAACAGTATAATTTACTAAGAATATCCCAGACCAAGATGCTGCCTTTTTCTGGGACGCTAGCTAGTCTTCTACTTGAATTGTACCTGAATTGTACATGAATTGTACCTGAATTGTACATGAATTGTACCAGTCTTCTACTTGGGACACCTCAGCGCAATTCAGGCCAATGGAGGCCAGGTCGAAAGACAAGTCAGAGCAAGTCAGAGCAGTTCATGGCACTTCAAGGCATGTCGAGAAGCGATAGCATAATTAACTAAATCTTCAAGGATCGTCTTCTGCCATTTTGTCGGGAAAACGTGGAGCCTTTTCGAAAATTTCTTCAGTTATATTTTAGTTTGAAGGTCCTGCGTGAAAAGAATCCTGCTCCGCTTAGTTCAGTGACAAAAAGATGTTTTTCCAAAAGATATGAAAAGATAGATTCCTACATAAAGATTAATAAACATTGGTTAAATTTTTGAATCGATTTTGACGGAAGATGACTCAAAATATGCGGAAGGAGTCAAGGATCATAAATGCAAAATATTCTCGAAAAGGAGGCTCACGGTCTTCGAAAGAAACGCAAACGGCGACAGTACAATTTACTAAGAATATCCCAGACCAAGATGCTGCCTCTCTCTGGGACGCTAGCTAGTCTTCTACTTGAATGGTACCTGAATTGTACATGAACTGTACCTGTCTTCTACTTGGGACACCACAGCGCAATCCAGGCCAATGGAGGCCAGGTCGAAAGACATGTAAGAGCAAGTCAGAGCAGTTCATGGCACTTCAAGGCATGTCGAGAAGCGATAGCATAATTAACTAAATTTTCAAGGATCGTCTTCTGCCATTTTGTCGGGAAAACGTGCAGCCTTTTGAAAAATTTCTTCAGTTATATTTTAGTTTGAAGGTCCTGCGTCAAAAGAATCCTTCTCCGCTTGGTTCAGTGACAAAAAGATGTTTTTCCAAAAGATATGAAAAGATAGATTCCTACATAAAGATTAATAAACATTGGCTAAATTTTTGAATCGATTTTGACGGAAGATGACTCAAAAGATGCAGAAGGAGTCAAGGATCATAAATGCAAAATATTCTCGAGTAGGAGTCTCACGGTTTCCGAAAGAAACGCAAACGGCGACAGTATAATTTACTAAGAATATCCCAGACCAAGATGCTGCCTCTATCTGGGACGCTAGCTAGCCTTCTACTTGAATTGTACATGAATTGTACATGAATTGTACCAGTCTTCTACTTGGGACACCTCAGCGCAATTCAGACCAATGGAAGCCAGGTCGAAAGACATGTCAGAGCAAGTCAGAGCAAATCATGGCACTTCAAGGCATGTCGAGAAGCGATAGCATAATTAACTAAATTTTCAAGGATCGTCTTCTGCCATTTTGTCGGGAAAACGTGGAGCCTTTTCGAAAATTTCTTCAGTTATATTTTAGTTTGAAGGTCCTGAGTCAAAAGAATCCTGCTCCGCTTAGTTCAGTGACAAAAGATGTTTTTCCAAAAGATATGAAAAGAAAGATTCCTACATAAAGATTAATACACATTGGCTAAATTGTTGAATCGATTTTGACGGAAGATGACTCAAAAGATGCGGAAGGAGTCAAGGATCATAAATGCAAAATATTCTCGAAAATGAGTCTCACGGTTTCCGAAAGAAACGCAAACGGTGACAGTATAATTTACTAAGAATATCCCAGACCAAGATGCTGCCTCTCTCTGTGACGCTAGCTAGTCTTCTACTTGAATTGTACCTGAATTGTACATGAATTGTACCCGTCTTCTACTTGGGACACCTCAGCGCAATTCAGGCCAATGGAGGCCAGGTCGAAAGACATATCAGAGCAAGTCAGAGGAGTTCATGGCACTTCAAGGCATGTCGAGAAGCGATAGCATTATTAACTAAATCTTCAAGGATCGTCTTCTGCCATTTTGTTGGGAAACGTGGAGCCTTTTCGAAAATTTCTTCAGTTATATTTTAGTTTGAAGGTCCTGCGTCAAAAGAATCCTGCTCCGCTTAGTTCAGTGACAAAAGGATGTTTTTCCAAAAGATATGAAAAGATAGATTCCTACATAAAGATTAATAAACATTGGCTAAATTTTTGAATCGATTTTGACGGAAGATGACTTCAAAGATGCGGAAGGAGTCAAGGATCATAAATGCAAAATATTCTCGAAAAGGAGTCTCACGGCTTCCGAAAGAAACGCAAACGGCGACAGTATAATTTACTAAGAATATCCCAGACCAAGATGCTGCCTCTCTCTGGGACGCTAGCTAGTCTTCTACTTGAATTGTACCTGAATTGTACATGAATTGTACCTGAATTGTACATGAATTGTACCAGTCTTCTACTTGGGACACCTCAGCGCAATTCAGGCCAATGGAGGCCAGGTCGAAAGACAAGTCAGAGCAAGTCAGAGCAGTTCATGGCACTTCAAGGCATGTCGAGAAGCGATAGCATAATTAACTAAATCTTCAAGGATCGTCTTCTGCCATTTTGTCGGGAAAACGTGGAGCCTTTTCGAAAATTTCTTCAGTTATATTTTAGTTTGAAGGTCCTGCGTGAAAAGAATCCTGCTCCGCTTAGTTCAGTGACAAAAAGATGTTTTTCCAAAAGATATGAAAAGATAGATTCCTACATAAAGATTAATAAACATTGGTTAAATTTTTGAATCGATTTTGACGGAAGATGACTCAAAATATGCGGAAGGAGTCAAGGATCATAAATGCAAAATATTCTCGAAAAGGAGGCTCACGGTCTTCGAAAGAAACGCAAACGGCGACAGTATAATTTACTAAGAATATCCCAGACCAAGATGCTGCCTCTCTCTGGGACGCTAGCTAGTCTTCTACTTGAATGGTACCTGAATTGTACATGAACTGTACCTGTCTTCTACTTGGGACACCACAGCGCAATCCAGGCCAATGGAGGCCAGGTCGAAAGACATGTAAGAGCAAGTCAGAGCAGTTCATGGCACTTCAAGGCATGTCGAGAAGCGATAGCATAATTAACTAAATTTTCAAGGATCGTCTTCTGCCATTTTGTCGGGAAAACGTGCAGCCTTTTGAAAAATTTCTTCAGTTATATTTTAGTTTGAAGGTCCTGCGTCAAAAGAATCCTTCTCCGCTTGGTTCAGTGACAAAAAGATGTTTTTCCAAAAGATATGAAAAGATAGATTCCTACATAAAGATTAATAAACATTGGCTAAATTTTTGAATCGATTTTGACGGAAGATGACTCAAAAGATGCGGAAGGAGTCAAGGATCATAAATGCAAAATATTCTCGAGTAGGAGTCTCACGGTTTCCGAAAGAAACGCAAACGGCGACAGTATAATTTACTAAGAATATCCCAGACCAAGATGCTGCCTCTATCTGGGACGCTAGCTAGCCTTCTACTTGAATTGTACATGAATTGTACATGAATTGTACCAGTCTTCTACTTGGGACACCTCAGCGCAATTCAGACCAATGGAGGCCAGGTCGAAAGACATGTCAGAGCAAGTCAGAGCAAATCATGGCACTTCAAGGCATGTCGAGAAGCGATAGCATAATTAACTAAATTTTCAAGGATCGTCTTCTGCCATTTTGTCGGGAAAACGTGGAGCCTTTTCGAAAATTTCTTCAGTTATATTTTAGTTTGAAGGTCCTGAGTCAAAAGAATCCTGCTCCGCTTAGTTCAGTGACAAAAGATGTTTTTCCAAAAGATATGAAAAGAAAGATTCCTACATAAAGATTAATACACATTGGCTAAATTGTTGAATCGATTTTGACGGAAGATGACTCAAAAGATGCGGAAGGAGTCAAGGATCATAAATGCAAAATATTCTCGAAAATGAGTCTCACGGTTTCCGAAAGAAACGCAAACGGTGACAGTATAATTTACTAAGAATATCCCAGACCAAGATGCTGCCTCTCTCTGTGACGCTAGCTAGTCTTCTACTTGAATTGTACCTGAATTGTACATGAATTGTACCCGTCTTCTACTTGGGACACCTCAGCGCAATTCAGGCCAATGGAGGCCAGGTCGAAAGACATATCAGAGCAAGTCAGAGGAGTTCATGGCACTTCAAGGCATGTCGAGAAGCGATAGCATTATTAACTAAATCTTCAAGGATCGTCTTCTGCCATTTTGTTGGGAAACGTGGAGCCTTTTCGAAAATTTCTTCAGTTATATTTTAGTTTGAAGGTCCTGCGTCAAAAGAATCCTGCTCCGCTTAGTTCAGTGACAAAAGGATGTTTTTCCAAAAGATATGAAAAGATAGATTCCTACATAAAGATTAATAAACATTGGCTAAATTTTTGAATCGATTTTGACGGAAGATGACTTCAAAGATGCGGAAGGAGTCAAGGATCATAAATGCAAAATATTCTCGAAAAGGAGTCTCACGGCTTCCGAAAGAAACGCAAACGGCGACAGTATAATTTACTAAGAATATCCCAGACCAAGATGCTGCCTCTCTCTGGGACGCTAGCTAGTCTTCTACTTGAATTGTACCTGAATTGTACATGAATTGTACCTGAATTGTACATGAATTGTACCAGTCTTCTACTTGGGACACCTCAGCGCAATTTAGGCCAATGGAGGCCAGGTCGAAAGACATGTCAGAGCAAGTCAGAGCAGTTCATGGCATTTCAAGGCATGTCGAGAAGCGATAGCATAATTAACTAAATCTTCAAGGATCGTCTTCTGCCATTTTGTCGGGAAAACGTGGAGCCTTTTCGAAAATTTCTTCAGTTATATTTTATTTTGAATGTCCTGCGTCAAAAGAATCCTGCTCCGCTTAGTTCAGTGACAAAAAGATGTTTTTCCAAAAGATATGAAAAGATAGATTCCTACATAAAGATTAAAAAATATTGGCTAAATTTTTGAATCGATTTTGACGGAAGATGACTCAAAAGATGCGGAAGGAGTCAAGGATCATAAATGCAAAATATTCTCGAAAAGGAGTCTCACGGCTTCCGAAAGAAACGCAAACGACGACAGTATAATTTACTAAGAATATCCCAGACCAAGATGCTGCCTCTCTCTGGGACGCTAGCCAGTCTTCTACTGAATTGTACATGAATTGCACCAGTCTTCTACTAGGGACACCTCAGCGCAATTCAGGCCAATGGAGGCCAGGTCGAAAGACATGTCAGAGCAAGTCAGAGCAGTTCATGGCACTTCAAGGCATGTCGAGAAGCTATAGCATAATTAACTAAATTTTCAAGGATCGTCTTCTGCCATTTTGTCGGGAAAACGTGGAGCCTTTTCGAAAATTTCTTCAGTTATATTTTAGTTTGAAGGTCCTGCGTCAAAAGAATCCTGCTCCGCTTAGTTCAGTGACAAAAAGATGTTTTTCCAAAAGATATGAAAAGATAGATTCCTACATAAAGATTAATAAACATTGGCTAAATTTTTGAATCGATTTTGACGGAAGATGACTCAAAATATGCGGAAGGAGTCAAGGATCATAAATGCAAAATATTCTCGAAAAGGAGTCCCACGGTTTCCGAAAGAAACGCAAACGGCGACAGTATAATTTACTAAGAATATCCCAGACCAAGATGCTGCCTCTCTCTGAGACGCTAGCCAGTCTTCTACTGAATTGTACATGAATTGTACCAGTCTTCTTCTTGGGACACCTCAGCGCAATTCAGGCCAATGGAGGCCAGGTCGAAAGACATGTCAGAGCAAGTCAGAGCATTTCATGGCACTTCAAGGCATGTCGAGAAGCGATAGCATAATTAACTAAATCTTCAAGGATCGTCTTCTGCCATTTTGTCGGGAAAACGTGCAGCCTTTTCGAAAATTTCTTCAGTTATATTTTAGTTTGAAGGTCCTGCGTCAAAAGAATCCTGCTCTGCTTAGTTCAGTGACAAAAAGATGTTTTTCCAAAAGATATGAAAAGATAGATTCCTACATAAAGATTAATAAACATTGGCTAAATTTTTGAATCGATTTTGACGGAAGATGACTCAAAATATGCGGAAGGAGTCAAGGATCATAAATGCAAAATATTCTCGAAAAGGAGTCCCACGGTTTCCGAAAGAAACGCAAACGGCGACAGTATAATTTACTAAGAATATCCCAGACCAAGATGCTGCCTCTCTCTGAGACGCTAGCCAGTCTTCTACTGAATTGTACATGAATTGTACCAGTCTTATTCTTGGGAAACCTCAGCGCAATTCAGGCCAATGGAGGCCAGGTCGAAAGACATGTCAGAGCAAGTCAGAGCAGTTCATGGCACTTCAAGGCATGTCGAGAAGCGATAGCATAATTAACTAAATCTTCAAGGATCGTCTTCTGCCATTTTGTCGGGAAAACGTGGAGCCTTTTCGAAAATTTCTTCAGTTATATTTTAGTTTGAAGGTCCTGCGTCAAAAGAATCCTGCTCCGCTTAGTTCATTGTAAAAAGATGTTTTTCCAAAAGATATCAAAAGATAGATTCCTACATAAAGATTAATAAACATTGGCTAAATTTTTGAATCGATTTGGACGGAAGATGACTCAAAAGATGCGGAAGGAGTCAAGGATCATAAATTCAAAATATTCTCGAAAAAAAGTCTCGCGGCTTCCGAAAGAAACGCAAACGGCGACAGTATAATTTACTAAGAATATCCCAGACCAAGATGCTGCCTCTCTCTGGGACGCTAGCTAGTCTTCTACTTGAATTGTACCTGAATTGTACATGAATTGTACCTGAATTGTACATGAATTGTACCAGTCTTCTACTTGGGACACCTCAGCGCAATTCAGGCCAATGGAGGCCATGTCGAAAGACATGTCAGAGCAAGTCAGAGCAGTTCATGGCACTTCAAGGCATGTCGAGAAGCGATAGCATAATTAACTAAATCTTCAAGGATCGTCTTCTGCCATTTTGTTGGGAAAACGTGGAGCCTTTTCGAAAATTTCTTCAGTTAAATTTTAGTTTGAAGGTCATGCGTCAAAAAAATCCTGCTGCGCTTAGTTCAGTGACAAAAAGATGTTTTTCCAAAAGATATGAAAAGATAGATTCCTACATAAAGATTAATTAACATTGGCTAAATTTTTGAATCGATTTTGACGGAAGATGACTCAAAACAAGCGTAAGGAGTCAAGGATCATAAATGCAAAATATTCTCGAAAAGGAGTCCCACGGTCTCCGAAAGAAACGCAAACGGCGACAGTATAATTTACTAAGAATATCCCAGACCAAGATGCTGCTTCTCTCTGGGACGCTAGCTAGTCTTCTACTTGAATGCTACCTGAATTGTACATGAACTGTACCAGTCTTCTACTTGGAACACCTCAGCGCAATCCAGGCCAATGGAGGCCAGGTCGAGAGACATGTCAGAGCAAATCAGAGCAGTTCATGGCACTTCAAGGCATGTCGAGAAGCGATAGCATAATTAACTAAATTTTCAAGGATCGTCTTCTGCCATTTTTTCAGCAAAACGTGGAACCTTTTGAAAAATTTCTTCAGTTATATTTTAGTTTGAAGGTCCTGCGTCAAAAGAATCCTTCTCCGCTTAGTTCAGGGACAAAAAGATGTTTTTCCAAAAGATATGAAAAGATAGATTCCTACATAAAGATTAATAAACATTGGCTAAATTTTTGAATCGATTTTGACGGAAGATGACTCAAAAGATGCGGAAGGAGTCAAGGATCATACATGCAAAATATTCTCGAAAAGGAGTTCCACGGTTTCCGAAAGAAACGCAAACGGCGACAGTATAATTTACTAAGAATATCCCAGACCAAGATGCTGCCTCTCTCTGGGACGCTAGCCAGTCTTCTACTGAATTGTACATGAATTGTACCAGTCTTCTACTTGGGACACCTCAGCGCAATTCAGGCTAATGGAGGTCAGGTCGAAAGACATGTCAGAGCAAGTCAGAGCAGTTCATGGCACTTAAAGGCATGTCGAGAAGCGATAGCATAATTAACTAAATTTTCAGGGATCGTCTTCTGCCATTTTGTCGGGAAAACGTGGAGCCTTTTCGAAAACTTCTTCAGTTATATTTTAGTTTGAAGGTCCTGCGTCAAAAGAATCCTGCTCCGCTTAGTTCAGTGACAAGAAGATGTTTTTCCAAAAGATATGAAAAGATAGATTCCTACATAAAGATTAATGAACATTGGCTAAATTTTTGAATCGATTTTGACGGAAGATGACTCAAAATATGCGGAAGGAGTCAAGGATCATAAATGCAAAATATTCTCGAAAAGGAGTCCCACGGTTTCCGAAAGAAACGCAAACGGCGACAGTATAATTTACTAAGAATATCCCAGACCAAGATGCTGCCTCTCTCTGGGACGCTAGCTAGTCTTCTACTTGAATTGTACCTGAATTGTACATGAATTGTACCAGTCTTCTACTTGGGACACCTCAGCGCAATCCAGGCCAATGGAGGCCAGGTCGAGAGACATGTCAGAGCAAGTCAGAGCAGTTCATGGCACTTCAAGGCATGTCGAGAAGCGATAGCATAATTAACTAAATTTTCAAGTTAGTTTGAAGGTCCTGAGTCAAAAGAATCTTGCTCCGCTTAGTTCAGTGACAAAAAGATGTTTTTCCAAAAGATATGAAAAGATAGATTCCTACATAAAGATTAATACACATTGGCTAAATTGTTGAATCGATTTTGACGGAAGATGACTCAAAAGATGCGGAAGGAGTCAAGGATCATAAATGCAAAATATTCTCGAAAAGGAGTCTCACGGTTTCCGAAAGAAACGCAAACGGTGACAGTATAATTTACTAAGAATATCCCATACCAAGATGCTGCCTCTCTCTGTGACGCTAGCTAGTCTTCTACTTGAATTGTACCTGAATTGTACATGAATTGTACCAGTCTTCTACTTGGGACACCTCAGCGCAATTCAGGCCAATGGATATAATATTTTAGTTTGAAGGTCCTGAGTCAAAAGAATCCTGCTCCGCTTAGTTCAGTGACAAAAAGATGTTTTTCCAAAAGATATGAAAAGATAGATTCCTACATAAAGATTAATACACATTGGCTAAATTTTTGAATCGATTTTGACGGAAGATGACTCAAAATATGCGGAAGGAGTCAAGGATCATACATGCAAAATACTCTCGAAAAGGAGTCCCACGGTTTCCGAAAGAAACGCAAACGGCGACAGTATAATTTACTAAGAATATCCCAGACCAAGATGCTGCCTCTCTCTGGGACGCTAGCTAGTCTTCTACTTGAATTGTACCTGAATTGTACATGAATTGTACCAGTCTTCTACTTGGGACACCTCAGCGCAATTCAGGCCAATGGAGGCCAGGTCGAGAGACATATTAGAGCAAGTCAGAGCAGATCATGGCACTTCAAGGCATGTCGAGAAGCGATAGCATAATTAACTAAATTTTCAAGGATCGTCTTCTGCCATTTTGTCGGGAAAACGTGGAGCCTTTTTGAAAATTTCTTCAGTTATATTTTAGTTTGAAGGTCCTGAGTCAAAAGAATCCTGCTCCGCTTAGTTCAGTGACAAAAAGATGTTTTTCCAAAAGATATGAAAAGATAGATTCCTACATAAAGATTAATACACATTGGCTAAATTGTTGAATCGATTTTGACGGAAGATGACTCAAAAGATGCGGAAGGAGTCAAGGATCATAAATGCAAAATATTCTCGAAAAGGAGTCTCACGGTTTCCGAAAGAAACGCAAACGGTGACAGTATAATTTACTAAGAATATCCCAGACCAAGATGCTGCCTCTCTCTGTGACGCTAGCTAGTCTTCTACTTGAATTGTACCTGAATTGTACATGAATTGTACCAGTCTTCTACTTGGGACACCTCAGCGCAATTCAGGCCAATGGAGGCCAGGTCGAGAGACATATTAGAGCAAGTCAGAGCAGATCATGGCACTTCAAGGCATGTCGAGAAGCGATAGCATAATTAACTAAATTTTCAAGGATCGTCTTCTGCCATTTTGTTGGGAAACGTGGAGCCTTTTCGAAAATTTCTTCAGTTATATTTTAGTTTGAAAGTCCTGCGTCAAAAGAATCCTGCTCCGCTTAGCTCAGTGACAAAAAGATGTTTTTCCAAAAGATATGAAAAGATAGATTCCTACATAAAGATTAATAAACATTGGCTAAATTTTTGAATCGATTTTGACGGAAGATGACTTAAAAGATGCGGAAGGAGTCAAGGATCATAAATGCAAAATATTCTCGAAAAGGAGTCTCACGGCTTCCGAAAGAAACGCAAACGGCGACAGTATAATTTACTAAGAATATCCCAGACCAAGATGCTGCCTCTCTCTGGGACGCTAGCTAATCTTCTACTTGAATTGTACCTGAATTGTACATGAATTGTACCTGAATTGTACATGAATTGTACCAGTCTTCTACTTGGGACACCTCAGCGCAATTTAGGCCAATGGAGGCCAGGTCGAAAGACATGTCAGAGCAAGTCAGAGCAGTTCATGGCACTTCAAGGCATGTCGAGAAGCGATAGCATAATTAACTAAATCTTCAAGGATCGTCTTCTGCCATTTTGTCGGGAAAACGTGGAGCCTTTTCGAAAATTTCTTCAGTTATATTTTATTTTGAAGGTCCTGCGTCAAAAGAATCCTGCCCCGCTTAGTTCAGTGACAAAAAGATGTTTTTCCAAAAGATATGAAAAGATAGATTCCTACATAAAGATTAAAAAACATTGGCTAAATTTTTGAATCGATTTTGACGGAAGATGACTCAAAAGATGCGGAAGGAGTCAAGGATCATAAATGCAAAATATTCTCGAAAAGGAGTCTCACGGCTTCCGAAAGAAACGCAAACGACGACAGTATAATTTACTAAGAATATCCCAGACCAAGATGCTGCCTCTCTCTGGGACGCTAGCCAGTCTTCTACTGAATTGTACATGAATTGTACCAGTCTTCTACTTGGGACACCTCAGCGCAATTCAGGCCAATGGAGGTCAGGTCGAAAGACATGTCAGAGCAAGTCAGAGCAGTTCATGGCACTTAAAGGCATGTCGAGAAGCGATAGCATAATTAACTAAATTTTCAGGGATCGTCTTCTGCCATTTTGTCGGGAAAACGTGGAGCCTTTTCGAAAACTTCTTCAGTTATATTTTAGTTTGAAGGTCCTGCGTCAAAAGAATCCTGCTCCGCTTAGTTCAGTGACAAGAAGATGTTTTTCCAAAAGATATGAAAAGATAGATTCCTACATAAAGATTAATGAACATTGGCTAAATTTTTGAATCGATTTTGACGGAAGATGACTCAAAATATGCGGAAGGAGTCAAGGATCATAAATGCAAAATATTCTCGAAAAGGAGGCTCACGGTCTCCGAAAGAAACGCAAACGGCGACAGTATAATTTACTAAGAATATCCCAGACCAAGATGCTGCCTCTCTCTGGGACGCTAGCTAGTCTTCTACTTGAATGCTACTTGAATTGTACATGAACTGTACCAGTCTTCTACTTGGAACACCTCAGCGCAATCCAGGCCAATGGAGTCCAGGTCGAAAGACATGTCAGAGCAAATCAGAGCAGTTCATGGCACTTCAAGGCATGTCGAGAAGCGATAGCATAATTAACTAAATTTTCAAGGATCGTCTTCTGCCATTTTTTCAGCAAAACGTGGAACCTTTTGAAAAATTTCTTCAGTTATATTTTAGTTTGAAGGTCCTGCGTCAAAAGAATCCTTCTCCGCTTAGTTCAGGGACAAAAAGATGTTTTTCCAAAAGATATGAAAAGATAGATTCCTACATAAAGATTAATAAACATTGGCTAAATTTTTGAATCGATTTTGACGGAAGATGACTCAAAAGATGCGGAAGGAGTCAAGGATCATACATGCAAAATATTCTCGAAAAGGAGTCCCACGGTTTCCGAAAGAAACGCAAACGGCGACAGTATAATTTACTAAGAATATCCCAGACCAAGATGCTGCCTCTCTCTGGGACGCTAGCTAGTCTTCTACTTGAATTGTACCTGAATTGTACATGAATTGTACCAGTCTTCTACTTGGGACACCTCAGCGCAATTCAGGCCAATGGAGGCCAGGTCGAGAGACATGTTAGAGCAAGTCAGAGCAGATCATGGCACTTCAAGGCATGTCGAGAAGCGATAGCATAATTAACTAAATTTTCAAGGATCGTCTTCTGCCATTTTGTCGGGAAAACGTGGAGCCTTTTTGAAAATTTCTTCAGTTATATTTTAGTTCGAAGGTCCTGAGTCAAAAGAATCCTGCTCCGCTTAGTTCAGTGACAAAAAGATGTTTTTCCAAAAGATATGAAAAGATAGATTCCTACATAAAGATTAATACACATTGGCTAAATTGTTGAATCGATTTTGACGGAAGATGACTCAAAAGATGCGGAAGGAGTCAAGGATCATAAATTCAAAATATTCTCGAAAAGGAGTCTCACGGTTTCCGAAAGAAACGCAAACGGTGACAGTATAATTTACTAAGAATATCCCAGACCAAGATGCTGCCTCTCTCTGTGACGCTAGCTAGTCTTCTACTTGAATTGTACTTGAATTGTACATGAATTGTACCAGTCTTCTACTTGGGACACCTCAGCGCAATTCAGGCCAATGGAGGCCAGGTCGAAAGACATGTCAGAGCAAGTCAGAGCAGTTCATGGCACTTCAAGGCATGTCGAGAAGCGATAGCATTATTAACTAAATCTTCAAGGATCGTCTTCTGCCATTTTGTTGGGAAACGTGGAGCCTTTTCGAAAATTTCTTCAGTTATATTTTAGTTTGAAAGTCCTGCGTCAAAAGAATCCTGCTCCGCTTAGTTCAGTGACAAAAAGATGTTTTTCCAAAAGATATGAAAAGATAGATTCCTACATAAAGATTAATAAACATTGGCTAAATTTTTGAATCGATTTTGACGGAAGATGACTTAAAAGATGCGGAAGGAGTCAAGGATCATAAATGCAAAATATTCTCGAAAAGGAGTCTCACGGCTTCCGAAAGAAACGCAAACGGCGACAGTATAATTTACTAAGAATATCCCAGACCAAGATGCTGCCTCTCTCTGGGACGCTAGCTAGTCTTCTACTTGAATTGTACCTGAATTGTACATGAATTGTACCTGAATTGTACATGAATTGTACCAGTCTTCTACTTGGGACACCTCAGCGCAATTTAGACCAATGGAGGCCAGGTCGAAAGACATGTCAGAGCAAGTCAGAGCAGTTCATGGCACTTCAAGGCATGTCGAGAAGCGATAGCATAATTAACTAAATCTTCAAGGATCGTCTTCTGCCATTTTGTCGGGAAAACGTGGAGCCTTTTCGAAAATTTCTTCAGTTATATTTTATTTTGAAGGTCCTGCGTCAAAAGAATCCTGCTCCGCTTAGTTCAGTGACAAAAAGATGTTTTTCCAAAAGATATGAAAAGATAGATTCCTACATAAAGATTAAAAAACATTGGCTAAATTTTTGAATCGATTTTGACGGAAGATGACTCAAAAGATGCGGAAGGAGTCAAGGATCATGAATGCAAAATATTCTCGAAAAGGAGTCTCACGGCTTCCGAAAGAAACGCAAACGACGACAGTATAATTTACTAAGAATATCCCAGACCAAGATGCTGCCTCTCTCTGGGACGCTAGCCAGTCTTCTACTGAATTGTACATGAATTGCACCAGTCTTCTAATTGGGACACCTCAGCGCAATTCAGGCCAATGGAGGCCAGGTCGAAAGACATGTGAGAGCAAGTCAGAGCAGTTCATGGCACTTCAAGGCATGTCGAGAAGCGATAGCATAATTAACTAAATTTTCAAGGATCGTCTTCTGCCATTTTGTCGGGAAAACGTGGAGCCTTTTCGAAAATTTCTTCAGTTATATTTTAGTTTGAAGGTCCTGCGTCAAAAGAATCCTGCTCCGCTTAGTTCAGTGACAAAAAGATGTTTTTCCAAAAGATATGAAAAGATAGATTCCTACATAAAGATTAATAAACATTGGCTAAATTTTTGAATCGATTTTGACGGAAGATGACTCAAAATATGCGGAAGGAGTCAAGGATCATAAATGCAAAATATTCTCGAAAAGGAGTCCCACGGTTTCCGAAAGAAACGCAAACGGCGACAGTATAATTTACTAAGAATATCCCAGACCAAGATGCTGCCTCTCTCTGAGACGCTAGCCAGTCTTCTACTGAATTGTACATGAATTGTACCAGTCTTCTTCTTGGGACACCTCAGCGCAATTCAGGCCAATGGAGGCCAGGTCGAAAGACATGTCAGAGCAAGTCAGAGCATTTCATGGCACTTCAAGGCATGTCGAGAAGCGATAGCATAATTAACTAAATCTTCAAGGATCGTCTTCTGCCATTTTGTCGGGAAAACGTGCAGCCTTTTCGAAAATTTCTTCAGTTATATTTTAATTTGAAGGTCCTGCGTCAAAAGAATCCTGCTCCGCTTAGTTCAGTGACAAAAAGATGTTTTTCCAAAAGATATGAAAAGATAGATTCCTACATAAAGATTAATAAACATTGGCTAAATTTTTGAATCGATTTTGACGGAAGATGACTCAAAATATGCGGAAGGAGTCAAGGATCATAAATGCAAAATATTCTGGAAAAGGAGTCCAACGGTTTCCGAAAGAAACGCAAATGGCGACAGTATAATTTACTAAGAATATCCCAGACCAAAATGCTGCCTCTCTCTGAGACGCTAGCCAGTCTTCTACTGAATTGTACATGAATTGTACCAGTCTTCTTCTTGGGACACCTCAGCGCAATTCAGGCCAATGGAGGCCAGGTCGAAAGACATGTCAGAGCAAGTCAGGGCAGTTCATGGCACTTCAAGGCATGTCGAGAAGCGATAGCATAATTAACTAAATCTTCAAGGATCGTCTTCTGCCATTTTGTCGGGAAAACGTGCAGCCTTTTCGAAAATTTCTTCAGATATATTTTAGTTTGAAGGTCCTGCGTCAAAAAAATCCTGCTCCGCTTAGTTCAGTGACAAAAAGATGTTTTTCCAAAAGATATCAAAAGATAGATTCCTACATAAAGATTAATAAACATTGGCTAAATTTTTGAATCGATTTGGACGGAAGATGACTCAAAAGATGCGGAAGGAGTCAAGGATCATAAATTCAAAATATTCTCGAAAAGGAGTCTCGCGGCTTCCGAAAGAAACGCAAACGGCGACAGGATAATTTACTAAGAATATCCCAGACCAAGATGCTGCCTCTCTCTGGGACGCTAGCTAGTCTTCTACTTGAATTGTACCTGAATTGTACATGAATTGTACCTGAATTGTACATGAATTGTACCAGTCTTCTACTTGGGACACCTCAGCGCAATTCAGACCAATGGAGGCCAAGTCGAAAGACATGTCAGAGCAAGTCAGAGCAGTTCATGGCACTTCAAGGCATGTCGAGAATCGATAGCATAATTAACTAAATCTTCAAGGATCGTCTTCTGCCATTTTGTCGGGAAAACGTGGAGCCTTTTAGAAAATTTCTTCTGTTATATTTTAGTTTGAAGGTCCTAAGTCAAAAAAATCCTGCTCCGCTTAGTTCAGTGACAAAAAGATGTTTTTCCAAAAGATATGAAAAGATAGATTCCTACATAAAGATTAATAAACATTGGCTAAATTTTTGAATCGATTTTGACGGAAGATGACTCAAAATATGCGGAAGGAGTCAAGGATCATAAATGCAAAATATTCTGGAAAAGGAGTCCAACGGTTTCCGAAAGAAACGCAAACGGCGACAGTATAATTTACTAAGAATATCCCAGACCAAAATGCTGCCTCTCTCTGAGACGCTAGCCAGTCTTCTACTGAATTGTACATGAATTGTACCAGTCTTCTTCTTGGGACACCTCAGCGCAATTCAGGCCAATGGAGGCCAGGTCGAAAGACATGTCAGAGCAAGTCAGAGCAGTTCATGGCACTTCAAGGCATGTCGAGAAGCGATAGCATAATTAACTAAATCTTCAAGGATCGTCTTCTGCCATTTTGTCGGGAAAACGTGCAGCCTTTTCGAAAATTTCTTCAGATATATTTTAGTTTGAAGGTCCTGCGTCAAAAGAATCCTGCTCCGCTTAGTTCAGTGACAAAAAGATGTTTTTCCAAAAGATATCAAAAGATAGATTCCTACATAAAGATTAATAAACATTGGCTAAATTTTTGAATCGATTTGGACGGAAGATGACTCAAAAGATGCGGAAGGAGTCAAGGATCATAAATTCAAAATATTCTCGAAAAGGAGTCTCGCGGCTTCCGAAAGAAACGCAAACGGCGACAGGATAATTTACTAAGAATATCCCAGACCAAGATGCTGCCTCTCTCTGGGACGCTAGCTAGTCTTCTACTTGAATTGTACCTGAATTGTACATGAATTGTACCTGAATTGTACATGAATTGTACCAGTCTTCTACTTGGGACACCTCAGCGCAATTCAGACCAATGGAGGCCAAGTCGAAAGACATGTCAGAGCAAGTCAGAGCAGTTCATGGCACTTCAAGGCATGTCGAGAATCGATAGCATAATTAACTAAATCTTCAAGGATCGTCTTCTGCCATTTTGTCGGGAAAACGTGGAGCCTTTTAGAAAATTTCTTCTGTTATATTTTAGTTTGAAGGTCCTAAGTCAAAAAAATCCTGCTCCGCTTAGTTCAGTGACAAAAAGATGTTTTTCCAAAAGATATGAAAAGATAGATTCCTACATAAAGATTAATAAACATTGGCTAAATTTTTGAATCGATTTTGACGGAAGATGACTCAAAAGATTCGGAAGGAGTCAAGGATCATACAAGCAAAATATTCTCGAAAAGGAGTCTCACGGTTTCCGAAAGAAACGCAAACGGCGACAGTATAATTTACTAAGAATATCCCAGACCAAGATGCTGCCTCTCTCTGGGACGCTAGCTAGTCTTCTACTTGAATTGTACATGAATTGTACATGAATTGTACCTGAATTGTACATGAATTGTACCAGTCTTCTACTTGGGACACCTCAGCGTAATTCAGGCCAATGGAGGCCAGGTCGAAAGACATGTCAGAGCAAGTCAGAGCAGTTCATGGCACTTAAAGGCATGTCGAGAAGCGATAGCATAATTAACTAAATTTTCAAGGATCGTCTTCTGCCATTTTGTCGGGGAAACGTGGAGCCTTTTCGAAAAATTCTTCAGTTATATTTTAGTTTGAAGTTCCTGCGTCAAAAGAATCCTGCTCCGCTTAGTTCAGTGACAAAAAGATGTTTTTCCAAAAGATATGAAAAGATAGATTCCTACATAAAGATTAATAAACATTGGCTAAATTTTTGAATCGATTTTGTCGGAAGATGACTCAAAAGATGCGGAAGGAGTCAAGGATCATAAATGCAAAATATTCTCGAAAAGGAGTCTCACGGTTTCCGAAAGAAACGCAAACGGCGACAGTATAATTTACTAAGAATATCCCATACCAAGATGCTGCCTCTCTCTGGGACGCTAGCTAGTCTTCTACTTGAATTGTACCTGAATTGTACATGAATTGTACCAGTCTTCTACTTAGGACACCTCAGCGCAATTCAGGCCAATGGAAGCCAGGTCGAAAGATATGTCAGAGCAAGTCAGAGCAGTTCATGGCACTTCAAGGCATGTCGAGAAGCGATAGCATAATTAACTAAATTTTCAAGGATCGTCTTCTGCCATTTTGTCGGGAAAACGTGGAGCCTTTTCGAAAAATTCTTCAGTTATATTTTAGTTTGAATGTCCTGCGTCAAAAGAATCCTGCTCCGCTTAGTTCAGTGACAAAAAGATGTTTTTCCAAAAGATATGAAAAGATAGATTCCTGCATAAATATTAATAAACAATGGCTAAATTTTTGAATCGATTTTGACGAAAGATGACTCAAAAGATGCGGAAGGAGTCAAGGATCATAAATGCAAAATATTCTCGAAAAGGAGTCTCACTGTTTCCGAAAGAAACGCAAACGGCGACAGTATAATTTACTAAGAATATCCCAGACCAAGATGCTGCCTCTCTCTGGGAAGCTAGCCAATCTTCTACTGAAGTGTACCAGTCTTCTACTTGGGACACCTCAGCGCAATTCAGGCCAATGGAGGCCATGTCGAAAGACATGTCAGAGCAAGTCAGAGCAGTTCATGGCACTTCAAGGCATGTCGAGAAGCGATAGCATAATTAACTAAATCTTCAAGGATCGTCTTCTGCCATTTTGTTGGGAAAACGTGGAGCCTTTTCGAAAATTTCTTCAGTTAAATTTTAGTTTGAAGGTCATGCGTCAAAAAAATCCTGCTGCGCTTAGTTCAGTGACAAAAAGATGTTTTTCCAAAAGATATGAAAAGATAGATTCCTACATAAAGATTAATAAACATTGGCTAAATTTTTGAATCGATTTTGACGGAAGATGACTCAAAACAAGCGTAAGGAGTCAAGGATCATAAATGCAAAATATTCTCGAAAAGGAGTCCCACGGTCTCCGAAAGAAACGCAAACGGCGACAGTATAATTTACTAAGAATATCCCAGACCAAGATGCTGCCTCTCTCTGGGACGCTAGCTAGTCTTCTACTTGAATGCTACCTGAATTGTACATGAACTGTACCAGTCTTCTACTTGGAACACCTCAGCGCAATCCAGGCCAATGGAGGCCAGGTCGAGAGACATGTCAGAGCAAATCAGAGCAGTTCATGGCACTTCAAGGCATGTCGAGAAGCGATAGCATAATTAACTAAATTTTCAAGGATCGTCTTCTGCCATTTTTTCAGCAAAACGTGGAACCTTTTGAAAAATTTCTTCAGTTATATTTTAGTTTGAAGTTCCTGCGTCAAAAGAATCCTTCTCCGCTTAGTTCAGGGACAAAAAGATGTTTTTCCAAAAGATATGAAAAGATAGATTCCTACATAAAGATTAATAAACATTGGCTAAATTTTTGAATCGATTTTGACGGAAGATGACTCAAAAGATGCGGAAGGAGTCAAGGATCATACATGCAAAATATTCTCGAAAAGGAGTCCCACGGTTTCCGAAAGAAACGCAAACGGCGACAGTATAATTTACTAAGAATATCCCAGACCAAGATGCTGCCTCTCTCTGGGACGCTAGCCAGTCTTCTACTGAATTGTACATGAATTGTACCAGTCTTCTACTTGGGACACCTCAGCGCAATTCAGGCCAATGGAGGTCAGGTCGAAAGACATGTCAGAGCAAGTCAGAGCAGTTCATGGCACTTAAAGGCATGTCGAGAAGCGATAGCATAATTAACTAAATTTTCAGGGATCGTCTTCTGCCATTTTGTCGGGAAAACGTGGAGCCTTTTCGAAAACTTCTTCAGTTATATTTTAGTTTGAAGGTCCTGCGTCAAAAGAATCCTGCTCCGCTTAGTTCAGTGACAAGAAGATGTTTTTCCAAAAGATATGAAAAGATAGATTCCTACATAAAGATTAATGAACATTGGCTAAATTTTTGAATCGATTTTGACGGAAGATGACTCAAAATATGCGGAAGGAGTCAAGGATCATAAATGCAAAATATTCTCGAAAAGGAGTCCCACGGTTTCCGAAAGAAACGCAAACGGCGACAGTATAATTTACTAAGAATATCCCAGACCAAGATGCTGCCTCTCTCTGGGACGCTAGCTAGTCTTCTACTTGAATTGTACCTGAATTGTACATGAATTGTACCAGTCTTCTACTTGGGACACCTCAGCGCAATCCAGGCCAATGGAGGCCAGGTCGAGAGACATGTCAGAGCAAGTCAGAGCAGTTCATGGCACTTCAAGGCATGTCGAGAAGCGATAGCATAATTAACTAAATTTTCAAGTTAGTTTGAAGGTCCTGAGTCAAAAGAATCCTGCTCCGCTTAGTTCAGTGACAAAAAGATGTTTTTCCAAAAGATATGAAAAGATAGATTCCTACATAAAGATTAATACACATTGGCTAAATTGTTGAATCGATTTTGACGGAAGATGACTCAAAAGATGCGGAAGGAGTCAAGGATCATAAATGCAAAATATTCTCGAAAAGGAGTCTCACGGTTTCCGAAAGAAACGCAAACGGTGACAGTATAATTTACTAAGAATATCCCATACCAAGATGCTGCCTCTCTCTGTGACGCTAGCTAGTCTTCTACTTGAATTGTACCTGAATTGTACATGAATTGTACCAGTCTTCTACTTGGGACACCTCAGCGCAATTCAGGCCAATGGATATAATATTTTAGTTTGAAGGTCCTGAGTCAAAAGAATCCTGCTCCGCTTAGTTCAGTGACAAAAAGATGTTTTTCCAAAAGATATGAAAAGATAGATTCCTACATAAAGATTAATACACATTGGCTAAATTTTTGAATCGATTTTGACGGAAGATGACTCAAAATATGCGGAAGGAGTCAAGGATCATACATGCAAAATACTCTCGAAAAGGAGTCCCACGGTTTCCGAAAGAAACGCAAACGGCGACAGTATAATTTACTAAGAATATCCCAGACCAAGATGCTGCCTCTCTCTGGGACGCTAGCTAGTCTTCTACTTGAATTGTACCTGAATTGTACATGAATTGTACCAGTCTTCTACTTGGGACACCTCAGCGCAATTCAGGCCAATGGAGGCCAGGTCGAGAGACATATTAGAGCAAGTCAGAGCAGATCATGGCACTTCAAGGCATGTCGAGAAGCGATAGCATAATTAACTAAATTTTCAAGGATCGTCTTCTGCCATTTTGTCGGGAAAACGTGGAGCCTTTTTGAAAATTTCTTCAGTTATATTTTAGTTTGAAGGTCCTGAGTCAAAAGAATCCTGCTCCGCTTAGTTCAGTGACAAAAAGATGTTTTTCCAAAAGATATGAAAAGATAGATTCCTACATAAAGATTAATACACATTGGCTAAATTGTTGAATCGATTTTGACGGAAGATGACTCAAAAGATGCGGAAGGAGTCAAGGATCATAAATGCAAAATATTCTCGAAAAGGAGTCTCACGGTTTCCGAAAGAAACGCAAACGGTGACAGTATAATTTACTAAGAATATCCCAGACCAAGATGCTGCCTCTCTCTGTGACGCTAGCTAGTCTTCTACTTGAATTGTACCTGAATTGTACATGAATTGTACCAGTCTTCTACTTGGGACACCTCAGCGCAATTCAGGCCAATGGAGGCCAGGTCGAAAGACATGTCAGAGCAAGTCAGAGCAGTTCATGGCACTTCAAGGCATGTCGAGAAGCGATAGCATTATTAACTAAATCTTCAAGGATCGTCTTCTGCCATTTTGTTGGGAAACGTGGAGCCTTTTCGAAAATTTCTTCAGTTATATTTTAGTTTGAAAGTCCTGCGTCAAAAGAATCCTGCTCCGCTTAGCTCAGTGACAAAAAGATATTTTTCCAAAAGATATGTAAAGATAGATTCCTACATAAAGATTAATAAACATTGGCTAAATTTTTGAATCGATTTTGACGGAAGATGACTTAAAAGATGCGGAAGGAGTCAAGGATCATAAATGCAAAATATTCTCGAAAAGGAGTCTCACGGCTTCCGAAAGAAACGCAAACGGCGACAGTATAATTTACTAAGAATATCCCAGACCAAGATGCTGCCTCTCTCTGGGACGCTAGCTAATCTTCTACTTGAATTGTACCTGAATTGTACATGAATTGTACCTGAATTGTACATGAATTGTACCAGTCTTCTACTTGGGACACCTCAGCGCAATTTAGGCCAATGGAGGCCAGGTCGAAAGACATGTCAGAGCAAGTCAGAGCAGTTCATGGCACTTCAAGGCATGTCGAGAAGCGATAGCATAATTAACTAAATCTTCAAGGATCGTCTTCTGCCATTTTGTCGGGAAAACGTGGAGCCTTTTCGAAAATTTCTTCAGTTATATTTTATTTTGAAGGTCCTGCGTCAAAAGAATCCTGCCCCGCTTAGTTCAGTGACAAAAAGATGTTTTTCCAAAAGATATGAAAAGATAGATTCCTACATAAAGATTAAAAAACATTGGCTAAATTTTTGAATCGATTTTGACGGAAGATGACTCAAAAGATGCGGAAGGAGTCAAGGATCATAAATGCAAAATATTCTCGAAAAGGAGTCTCACGGCTTCCGAAAGAAACGCAAACGACGACAGTATAATTTACTAAGAATATCCCAGACCAAGATGCTGCCTCTCTCTGGGACGCTAGCCAGTCTTCTACTGAATTGTACATGAATTGTACCAGTCTTCTACTTGGGACACCTCAGCGCAATTCAGGCCAATGGAGGTCAGGTCGAAAGACATGTCAGAGCAAGTCAGAGCAGTTCATGGCACTTAAAGGCATGTCGAGAAACGATAGCATAATTAACTAAATTTTCAGGGATCGTCTTCTGCCATTTTGTCGGGAAAACGTGGAGCCTTTTCGAAAACTTCTTCAGTTATATTTTAGTTTGAAGGTCCTGCGTCAAAAGAATCCTGCTCCGCTTAGTTCAGTGACAAGAAGATGTTTTTCCAAAAGATATGAAAAGATAGATTCCTACATAAAGATTAATGAACATTGGCTAAATTTTTGAATCGATTTTGACGGAAGATGACTCAAAATATGCGGAAGGAGTCAAGGATCATAAATGCAAAATATTCTCGAAAAGGAGGCTCACGGTCTCCGAAAGAAACGCAAACGGCGACAGTATAATTTACTAAGAATATCCCAGACCAAGATGCTGCCTCTCTCTGGGACGCTAGCTAGTCTTCTACTTGAATGCTACTTGAATTGTACATGAACTGTACCAGTCTTCTACTTGGAACACCTCAGCGCAATCCAGGCCAATGTAGGCCAGGTCGAAAGACATGTCAGAGCAAATCAGAGCAGTTCATGGCACTTCAAAGCATGTCGAGAAGCAATAGCATAATTAACTAAATTTTCAAGGATCGTCTTCTGCCATTTTTTCAGCAAAACGTGGAACCTTTTGAAAAATTTCTTCAGTTATATTTTAGTTTGAAGGTCCTGCGTCAAAAGAATCCTTCTCCGCTTAGTTCAGGGACAAAAAGATGTTTTTCCAAAAGATATGAAAAGATAGATTCCTACATAAAGATTAATAAACATTGGCTAAATTTTTGAATCGATTTTGACGGAAGATGACTCAAAAGATGCGGAAGGAGTCAAGGATCATACATGCAAAATATTCTCGAAAAGGAGTCCCACGGTTTCCGAAAGAAACGCAAACGGCGACAGTATAATTTACTAAGAATATCCCAGACCAAGATGCTGCCTCTCTCTGGGACGCTAGCTAGTCTTCTACTTGAATTGTACCTGAATTGTACATGAATTGTACCAGTCTTCTACTTGGGACACCTCAGCGCAATTCAGGCCAATGGAGGCCAGGTCGAGAGACATGTTAGAGCAAGTCAGAGCAGATCATGGCACTTCAAGGCATGTCGAGAAGCGATAGCATAATTAACTAAATTTTCAAGGATCGTCTTCTGCCATTTTGTCGGGAAAACGTGGAGCCTTTTTGAAAATTTCTTCAGTTATATTTTAGTTTGAAGGTCCTGAGTCAAAAGAATCCTGCTCCGCCTAGTTCAGTGACAAAAAGATGTTTTTCCAAAAGATATGAAAAGATAGATTCCTACATAAAGATTAATACACATTGGCTAAATTGTTGAATCGATTTTGACGGAAGATGACTCAAAAGATGCGGAAGGAGTCAAGGATCATAAATGCAAAATATTCTCGAAAAGGAGTCTCACGGTTTCCGAAAGAAACGCAAACGGTGACAGTATAATTTACTAAGAATATCCCAGACCAAGATGCTGCCTCTCTCTGTGACGCTAGCTAGTCTTCTACTTGAATTGTACTTGAATTGTACATGAATTGTACCAGTCTTCTACTTGGGACACCTCAGCGCAATTCAGGCCAATGGAGGCCAGGTCGAAAGACATGTCAGAGCAAGTCAGAGCAGTTCATGGCACTTCAAGGCATGTCGAGAAGCGATAGCATTATTAACTAAATCTTCAAGGATCGTCTTCTGCCATTTTGTTGGGAAACGTGGAGCCTTTTCGAAAATTTCTTCAGTTATATTTTAGTTTGAAAGTCCTGCGTCAAAAGAATCCTGCTCCGCTTAGTTCAATGACAAAAAGATGTTTTTCCAAAAGATATGAAAAGATAGATTCCTACATAAAGATTAATAAACATTGGCTAAATTTTTGAATCGATTTTGACGGAAGATGACTTAAAAGATGCGGAAGGAGTCAAGGATCATAAATGCAAAATATTCTCGAAAAGGAGTCTCACGGCTTCCGAAAGAAACGCAAACGGCGACAGTATAATTTACTAAGAATATCCCAGACCAAGATGCTGCCTCTCTCTGGGACGCTAGCTAGTCTTCTACTTGAATTGTACCTGAATTGTACATGAATTGTACCTGAATTGTACATGAATTGTACCAGTCTTCTACTTGGGACACCTCAGCGCAATTTAGACCAATGGAGGCCAGGTCGAAAGACATGTCAGAGCAAGTCAGAGCAGTTCATGGCACTTCAAGGCATGTCGAGAAGCGATAGCATAATTAACTAAATCTTCAAGGATCGTCTTCTGCCATTTTGTCGGGAAAACGTGGAGCCTTTTCGAAAATTTCTTCAGTTATATTTTATTTTGAAGGTCCTGCGTCAAAAGAATCCTGCTCCGCTTAGTTCAGTGACAAAAAGATGTTTTTCCAAAAGATATGAAAAGATAGATTCCTACATAAAGATTAAAAAACATTGGCTAAATTTTTGAATCGATTTTGACGGAAGATGACTCAAAAGATGCGGAAGGAGTCAAGGATCATAAATGCAAAATATTCTCGAAAAGGAGTCTCACGGCTTCCGAAAGAAACGCAAACGACGACAGTATAATTTACTAAGAATATCCCAGACCAAGATGCTGCCTCTCTCTGGGACGCTAGCCAGTCTTCTACTGAATTGTACATGAATTGCACCAGTCTTCTAATTGGGACACCTCAGCGCAATTCAGGCCAATGGAGGCCAGGTCGAAAGACATGTGAGAGCAAGTCAGAGCAGTTCATGGCACTTCAAGGCATGTCGAGAAGCGATAGCATAATTAACTAAATTTTCAAGGATCGTCTTCTGCCATTTTGTCGGGAAAACGTGGAGCCTTTTCGAAAATTTCTTCAGTTATATTTTAGTTTGAAGGTCCTGCGTCAAAAGAATCCTGCTCCGCTTAGTTCAGTGACAAAAAGATGTTTTTCCAAAAGATATGAAAAGGTAGATTCCTACATAAAGATTAATAAACATTGGCTAAATTTTTGAATCGATTTTGACGGAAGATGACTCAAAATATGCGGAAGGAGTCAAGGATCATAAATGCAAAATATTCTCGAAAAGGAGTCCCACGGTTTCCGAAAGAAACGCAAACGGCGACAGTATAATTTACTAAGAATATCCCAGACCAAGATGCTGCCTCTCTCTGAGACGCTAGCCAGTCTTCTACTGAATTGTACATGAATTGTACCAGTCTTCTTCTTGGGACACCTCAGCGCAATTCAGGCCAATGGAGGCCAGGTCGAAAGACATGTCAGAGCAAGTCAGAGCATTTCATGGCACTTCAAGGCATGTCGAGAAGCGATAGCATAATTAACTAAATCTTCAAGGATCGTCTTCTGCCATTTTGTCGGGAAAACGTGCAGCCTTTTCGAAAATTTCTTCAGTTATATTTTAATTTGAAGGTCCTGCGTCAAAAGAATCCTGCTCCGCTTAGTTCAGTGACAAAAAGATGTTTTTCCAAAAGATATGAAAAGATAGATTCCTACATAAAGATTAATAAACATTGGCTAAATTTTTGAATCGATTTTGACGGAAGATGACTCAAAATATGCGGAAGGAGTCAAGGATCATAAATGCAAAATATTCTGGAAAAGGAGTCCAACGGTTTCCGAAAGAAACGCAAATGGCGACAGTATAATTTACTAAGAATATCCCAGACCAAAATGCTGCCTCTCTCTGAGACGCTAGCCAGTCTTCTACTGAATTGTACATGAATTGTACCAGTCTTCTTCTTGGGACACCTCAGCGCAATTCAGGCCAATGGAGGCCAGGTCGAAAGACATGTCAGAGCAAGTCAGAGCAGTTCATGGCACTTCAAGGCATGTCGAGAAGCGATAGCATAATTAACTAAATCTTCAAGGATCGTCTTCTGCCATTTTGTCGGGAAAACGTGCAGCCTTTTCGAAAATTTCTTCAGATATATTTTAGTTTGAAGGTCCTGCGTCAAAAGAATCCTGCTCCGCTTAGTTCAGTGACAAAAAGATGTTTTTCCAAAAGATATCAAAAGATAGATTCCTACATAAAGATTAATAAACATTGGCTAAATTTTTGAATCGATTTGGACGGAAGATGACTCAAAAGATGCGGAAGAAGTCAAGGATCATAAATTCAAAATATTCTCGAAAAGGAGTCTCGCGGCTTCCGAAAGAAACGCAAACGGCGACAGGATAATTTACTAAGAATATCCCAGACCAAGATGCTGCCTCTCTCTGGGACGCTAGCTAGTCTTCTACTTGAATTGTACATGAATTGTACATGAATTGTACCTGAATTGTACATGAATTGTACCAGTCTTCTACTTGGGACACCTCAGCGTAATTCAGGCCAATGGAGGCCAGGTCGAAAGACATGTCAGAGCAAGTCAGAGCAGTTCATGGCACTTAAAGGCATGTCAAGAAGCGATAGCATAATTAACTAAATTTTCAAGGATCGTCTTCTGCCATTTTGTCGGGGAAACGTGGAGCCTTTTCGAAAAATTCTTCAGTTATATTTTAGTTTGAAGTTCCTGCGTCAAAAGAATCCTGCTCCGCTTAGTTCAGTGACAAAAAGATGTTTTTCCAAAAGATATGAAAAGATAGATTCCTACATAAAGATTAATAAACATTGGCTAAATTTTTGAATCGATTTTGTCGGAAGATGACTCAAAAGATGCGGAAGGAGTCAAGGATCATAAATGCAAAATATTCTCGAAAAGGAGTCTCACGGTTTCCGAAAGAAACGCAAACGGCGACAGTATAATTTACTAAGAATATCCCATACCAAGATGCTGCCTCTCTCTGGGACGCTAGCTAGTCTTCTACTTGAATTGTACCTGAATTGTACATGAATTGTACCAGTCTTCTACTTAGGACACCTCAGCGCAATTCAGGCCAATGGAAGCCAGGTCGAAAGATATGTCAGAGCAAGTCAGAGCAGTTCATGGCACTTCAAGGCATGTCGAGAAGCGATAGCATAATTAACTAAATTTTCAAGGATCGTCTTCTGCCATTTTGTCGGGAAAACGTGGAGCCTTTTCGAAAAATTCTTCAGTTATATTTTAGTTTGAATGTCCTGCGTCAAAAGAATCCTGCTCCGCTTAGTTCAGTGACAAAAAGATGTTTTTCCAAAAGATATGAAAAGATAGATTCCTGCATAAATATTAATAAACAATGGCTAAATTTTTGAATCGATTTTGACGAAAGATGACTCAAAAGATGCGGAAGGAGTCAAGGATCATAAATGCAAAATATTCTCGAAAAGGAGTCTCACTGTTTCCGAAAGAAACGCAAACGGCGACAGTATAATTTACTAAGAATATCCCAGACCAAGATGCTGCCTCTCTCTGGGAAGCTAGCCAATCTTCTACTGAATTGTACCAGTCTTCTACTTGGGACACCTCAGCGCAATTCAGGCCAATGGAGGCCAGGTCGAAAGACATGTCAGAGCAAGTCAGAGCAGTTCATGGCACTTAAAGGCATGTCGAGAAGCGATAGCATAATTAACTAAATTTTCAAGGATCGGCTTCTGCCATTTTGTCGGGGAAACGTGGAGCCTTTTCGAAAAATTCTTCAGTTATATTTTAGTTTGAAGTTCCTGCGTCAAAAGAATCCTGCTCCGCTTATTTCAGTGACAAAAAGATGTTTTTCCAAAAGATATGAAAAGATAGATTCCTACATAAAGATTAATAAGCATTGGTTAAATTTTTGAATCGATTTTGTCGGAAGATGACTCAAAAGATGCGGAAGGTGTCAAGGATCATAAATGCAAAATATTCTCGAAAAGGAGTCTCACGGTTTCCGAAAGAAACGCAAACGGCGACAGTATAATTTACTAAGAATATCCCAGACCAAGATGCTGCCTCTCTCTGGGACGCTAGCTAGTCTTCTACTTGAATTGTACCTGAATTGTACATGAATTGCACCAGTCTTCTACTTAGGACTCCTCAGCGCAATTCAGGCCAATGGAGGCCAGGTCGAAAGATATGTCAGAGCAAGTCAGAGCAGTTCATGGCACTTCAAGGCATGTCGAGAAGCGATAGCATAATTAACTAAATTTTCAAGGATCGTCTTCTGCCATTTTGTCATCAAAACGTATAGCCTTTTCGAAAATTTCTTCAGTTATATTTTAGTTTGAAGGTCATGCGTCAAAAGAATCCTGCTCCGCTTAGTTCAGTGACAAAATAATGTTTTTCCAAAAGATATGAAAAGATAGATTCCTACATAAAGATTAATAAACATTGGCTAAATTTTTGAATCGATTTTGAAGGAAGATGACTCAAAAGATGCGGAAGGAGTCAAGGATCATAAATGCAAAATATTCTCGAAAAGGAGTCTCACTGTTTCCGAAAGAAACGCAAACGGCGACAGTATAATTTACTAAGAATATCCTAGACCAAGATGCTGCCTCTCTCTGGGACGCTAGCCAATCTTCTACTGAATTGTACATGAATTGTACCAGTCTTCTACTTGGGACACCTCAGCGCAATTCAGGCCAATGGAGGCCAGGTCGAAAGACATGTCAGAGCAAGTCAGAGCAGTTCATGGCACTTCAAGGCATGCCGAGAAGCGATAGCATAATTAACTAAGTCTTCAAGGATCGTCTTCTCCCATTTTGTCGGAAAAACGTGGAGCCTTTTCGAAAATTTCTTCAGTTATATTTTAGTTTGAAGGTCCTGCGTCAAAAGAATCCTGCTCCGCTTAGTTCAGTGACAAAATAATGTTTTTCCAAAAGATATGATAAGATAGATTCCCAAATAAAGATTAATAAACATTGGCTAAATTTTTGAATCGATTTTGACGGAAGATGACTCAAAAGATACGGAAGGAGTCAAGGATCATAAATGCAAAATATTCTCGAAAAGGAGTCTCACGGTTTCTGAAAGAAACGCAAACGGCGACAGTATAATTTACTAAGAATATCCCAGACCAAGATGCTGCCTATCTCTGGGATGCTAGCTAGTCTTCTACTTGAATTGTAGCTGAATTGTACATGACTTGTACCAGTCTTCTACTTGGGACACCTCAGCGCAATTCAGACCAATGGGGGCCAGGTCGAAAGACATGTCAGAGCAAGTCAGAGCAGTTCATGGCACTTCGAGGCATGTCGAGAAGTGATAGCATAATTAACTAAATTTTCAAGGATGGTCTTCTGCCATTTTGTCGGGAAAACGTGGAGCCTTTTCGAAAAATTCTTCAGTTATATTTTAGTTTGAATGTCCTACGTCAAAAGAATCCTGCTCCGCTTAGTTCAGTGACAAAAAGATGTTTTTCCAAAAGATATGAAAAGATAGATTCCTACATAAATATTAATAAACAATGGCTAAATTTTTGATCGATTTTGAAGGAAGATGACTCAAAAGATGCGGAAGGAGTCAAGGATTATAAATGCAAAATATTCTCGAAAAGGAGTCTCACTGTTTCCGAAAGAAACGCAAACGGCGACAGTATAATTTACTAAGAATATCCCAGACCAAGATGCTGCCTCTCTCTGGGACGCTAGCCAATTTTCTACTGAATTGTACATGAATTGTACCAGTCTTCTACTTGGGACACCTCAGCGCAATTCAGGCCAAAGGAGGCCAGGTCGAAAGACATGTCAGAGCAAGTCAGAGCAGTTCATGGCACTTAAAGGCATGTCGAGAAGCGATAGCATAATTAACTAATTTTCAAGGATCGTCTTCTGCCATTTTGTCGGGGAAACGTGGAGCTTTTTCGAAAAATTCTTCAGTTATATTTTAGTTTGAAGGTCCTGCGTCAAAAGAATCCTGCTCCGCTTAGTTCAGTGACAAAATAATGTTTTTCCAAAAGATATGAAAAGATAGATTCCTACAATAAAGATTAATAAACATTGGCTAAATTTTTGAATCGATTTTGACGGTAGATGACTCAAAATATGCGGAAGGAGTCAAGGATCATAAATGCAAAATATTCTCGAAAAGGAGTCCCACGGTTTCCGAAAGAAACGCAAACGGCGACAGTATAATTTACTAAGAATATCCCAGACCAAGATGCTGCCTCTCTCTGAGACGCTAGCCAGTCTTCTACTGAATTGTACATGAATTGTACCAGTCTTCTTCTTGGGACACCTCAGCGCAATTCAGGCCAATGGAGGCCAGGTCGAAAGACATGTCAGAGCAAGTCAGAGCATTTCATGGCACTTCAAGGCATGTCGAGAAGCGATAGCATAATTAACTAAATCTTCAAGGATCGTCTTCTGCCATTTTGTCGGGAAAACGTGCAGCCTTTTCGAAAATTTCTTCAGTTATATTTTAATTTGAAGGTCCTGCGTCAAAAGAATCCTGCTCCGCTTAGTTCAGTGACAAAAAGATGTTTTTCCAAAAGATATGAAAAGATAGATTCCTACATAAAGATTAATAAGCATTGGCTAAATTTTTGAATCGATTTTGACGGAAGATGACTCAAAATATGCGGAAGGAGTCAAGGATCATAAATGCAAAATATTCTGGAAAAGGAGTCCAACGGTTTCCGAAAGAAACGCAAACGGCGACAGTATAATTTACTAAGAATATCCCAGACCAAAATGCTGCCTCTCTCTGAGACGCTAGCCAGTCTTCTACTGAATTGTACATGAATTGTACCAGTCTTCTTCTTGGGACACCTCAGCGCAATTCAGGCCAATGGAGGCCAGGTCGAAAGACATGTCAGAGCAAGTCAGAGCAGTTCATGGCACTACAAGGCATGTCGAGAAGCGATAGCATAATTAACTAAATCTTCAAGGATCGTCTTCTGCCATTTTGTCGGGAAAACGTGCAGCCTTTTCAAAAATTTCTTCAGATATATTTTAGTTTGAAGGTCCTGCGTCAAAAGAATCCTGCTCCGCTTAGTTCAGTGACAAAAAGATGTTTTTCCAAAAGATATCAAAAGATAGATTCCTACATAAAGATTAATAAACATTGGCTAAATTTTTGAATCGATTTGGACGGAAGATGACTCAAAAGATGCGGAAGGAGTCAAGGATCATAAATTCAAAATATTCTCGAAAAGGAGTCTCGCGGCTTCCGAAAGAAACGCAAACGGCGACAGGATAATTTACTAAGAATATCCCAGACCAAGATGCTGCCTCTCTCTGGGACGCTAGCTAGTCTTCTACTTGAATTGTACCTGAATTGTACATGAATTGTACCTGAATTGTACATGAATTGTACCAGTCTTCTACTTGGGACACCTCAGCGCAATTCAGACCAATGGAGGCCAAGTCGAAAGACATGTCAGAGCAAGTCAGAGCAGTTCATGGCACTTCAAGGCATGTCGAGAATCGATAGCATAATTAACTAAATCTTCAAGGATCGTCTTCTGCCATTTTGTCGGGAAAACGTGGAGCCTTTTAGAAAATTTCTTCTGTTATATTTTAGTTTGAAGGTCCTAAGTCAAAAAAATCCTGCTCCGCTTAGTTCAGTGACAAAAAGATGTTTTTCCAAAAGATATGAAAAGATAGATTCCTACATAAAGATTAATAAACATTGGCTAAATTTTTGAATCGATTTTGACGGAAGATGACTCAAAATATGCGGAAGGAGTCAAGGATCATAAATGCAAAATATTCTGGAAAAGGAGTCCAACGGTTTCCGAAAGAAACGCAAACGGCGACAGTATAATTTACTAAGAATATCCCAGACCAAAATGCTGCCTCTCTCTGAGACGCTAGCCAGTCTTCTACTGAATTGTACATGAATTGTACCAGTCTTCTTCTTGGGACACCTCAGCGCAATTCAGGCCAATGGAGGCCAGGTCGAAAGACATGTCAGAGCAAGTCAGAGCAGTTCATGGCACTTCAAGGCATGTCGAGAAGCGATAGCATAATTAACTAAATCTTCAAGGATCGTCTTCTGCCATTTTGTCGGGAAAACGTGCAGCCTTTTCGAAAATTTCTTCAGATATATTTTAGTTTGAAGATCCTGCGTCAAAAGAATCCTGCTCCGCTTAGTTCAGTGACAAAAAGATGTTTTTCCAAAAGATATCAAAAGATAGATTCCTACATAAAGATTAATAAACATTGGCTAAATTTTTGAATCGATTTGGACGGAAGATGACTCAAAAGATGCGGAAGGAGTCAAGGATCATAAATTCAAAATATTCTCGAAAAGGAGTCTCGCGGCTTCCGAAAGAAACGCAAACGGCGACAGGATAATTTACTAAGAATATCCCAGACCAAGATGCTGCCTCTCTCTGGGACGCTAGCTAGTCTTCTACTTGAATTGTACCTGAATTGTACATGAATTGTACCTGAATTGTACATGAATTGTACCAGTCTTCTACTTGGGACACCTCAGCGCAATTCAGACCAATGGAGGCCAAGTCGAAAGACATGTCAGAGCAAGTCAGAGCAGTTCATGGCACTTCAAGGCATGTCGAGAATCGATAGCATAATTAACTAAATCTTCAAGGATCGTCTTCTGCCATTTTGTCGGGAAAACGTGGAGCCTTTTAGAAAATTTCTTCTGTTATATTTTAGTTTGAAGGTCCTAAGTCAAAAAAATCCTGCTCCGCTTAGTTCAGTGACAAAAAGATGTTTTTCCAAAAGATATGAAAAGATAGATTCCTACATAAAGATTAATAAACATTGGCTAAATTTTTGAATCGATTTTGACGGAAGATGACTCAAAAGATTCGGAAGGAGTCAAGGATCATACAAGCAAAATATTCTCGAAAAGGAGTCTCACGGTTTCCGAAAGAAACGCAAACGGCGACAGTATAATTTACTAAGAATATCCCAGACCAAGATGCTGCCTCTCTCTGGGACGCTAGCTAGTCTTCTACTTGAATTGTACATGAATTGTACATGAATTGTACCTGAATTGTACATGAATTGTACCAGTCTTCTACTTGGGACACCTCAGCGTAATTCAGGCCAATGGAGGCCAGGTCGAAAGACATGTCAGAGCAAGTCAGAGCAGTTCATGGCACTTAAAGGCATGTCGAGAAGCGATAGCATAATTAACTAAATTTTCAAGGATCGTCTTCTGCCATTTTGTCGGGGAAACGTGGAGCCTTTTCGAAAAATTCTTCAGTTATATTTTAGTTTGAAGTTCCTGCGTCAAAAGAATCCTGCTCCGCTTAGTTCAGTGACAAAAAGATGTTTTTCCAAAAGATATGAAAAGATAGATTCCTACATAAAGATTAATAAACATTGGCTAAATTTTTGAATCGATTTTGTCGGAAGATGACTCAAAAGATGCGGAAGGAGTCAAGGATCATAAATGCAAAATATTCTCGAAAAGGAGTCTCACGGTTTCCGAAAGAAACGCAAACGGCGACAGTATAATTTACTAAGAATATCCCATACCAAGATGCTGCCTCTCTCTGGGACGCTAGCTAGTCTTCTACTTGAATTGTACCTGAATTGTACATGAATTGTACCAGTCTTCTACTTAGGACACCTCAGCGCAATTCAGGCCAATGGAAGCCAGGTCGAAAGATATGTCAGAGCAAGTCAGAGCAGTTCATGGCACTTCAAGGCATGTCGAGAAGCGATAGCATAATTAACTAAATTTTCAAGGATCGTCTTCTGCCATTTTGTCGGGAAAACGTGGAGCCTTTTCGAAAAATTCTTCAGTTATATTTTAGTTTGAATGTCCTGCGTCAAAAGAATCCTGCTCCGCTTAGTTCAGTGACAAAAAGATGTTTTTCCAAAAGATATGAAAAGATAGATTCCTGCATAAATATTAATAAACAATGGCTAAATTTTTGAATCGATTTTGACGAAAGATGACTCAAAAGATGCGGAAGGAGTCAAGGATCATAAATGCAAAATATTCTCGAAAAGGAGTCTCACTGTTTCCGAAAGAAACGCAAACGGCGACAGTATAATTTACTAAGAATATCCCAGACCAAGATGCTGCCTCTCTCTGGGAAGCTAGCCAATCTTCTACTGAATTGTACCAGTCTTCTACTTGGGACATCTCAGCGCAATTCAGGCCAATGGAGGCCAGGTCGAAAGACATGTCAGAGAAAGTCAGAGCAGTTCATGGCACTTAAAGGCATGTCGAGAAGCGATAGCATAATTAACTAAATTTTCAAGGATCGTCTTCTGCCATTTTGTCGGGGAAACGTGGAGCCTTTTCGAAAAATTCTTCAGTTATATTTTAGTTTGAAGTTCCTGCGTCAAAAGAATCCTGCTCCGCTTAGTTCAGTGACAAAAAGATGTTTTTCCAAAAGATATGAAAAGATAGATTCCTACATAAAGATTAATAAGCATTGGTTAAATTTTTGAATCGATTTTGTCGGAAGATGACTCAAAAGATGCGGAAGGAGTCAAGGATCATAAATGCAAAATATTCTCGAAAAGGAGTCTCACGGTTTCCGAAAGAAACGCAAACGGCGACAGTATAATTTACTAAGAATATCCCAGACCAAGATGCTGCCTCTCTCTGGGACGCTAGCTAGTCTTCTACTTGAATTGTACCTGAATTGTACATGAATTGCACCAGTCTTCTACTTAGGACTCCTCAGCGCAATTCAGGCCAATGGAGGCCAGGTCGAAAGATATGTCAGAGCAAGTCAGAGCAGTTCATGGCACTTCAAGGCATGTCGAGAAGCGATAGCATAATTAACTAAATTTTCAAGGATCGTCTTCTGCCATTTTGTCATCAAAACGTATAGCCTTTTCGAAAATTTCTTCAGTTATATTTTAGTTTGAAGGTCATGCGTCAAAAGAATCCTGCTCCGCTTAGTTCAGTGACAAAATAATGTTTTTCCAAAAGATATGAAAAGATAGATTCCTACATAAAGATTAATAAACATTGGCTAAATTTTTGAATCGATTTTGAAGGAAGATGACTCAAAAGATGCGGAAGGAGTCAAGGATCATAAATGCAAAATATTCTCGAAAAGGAGTCTCACTGTTTCCGAAAGAAACGCAAACGGCGACAGTATAATTTACTAAGAATATCCCAGACCAAGATGCTGCCTCTCTCTGGGACGCTAGCCAATCTTCTACTGAATTGTACATGAATTGTACCAGTCTTCTACTTGGGACACCTCAGCGCAATTCAGGCCAATGGAGGCCAGGTCGAAAGACATGTCAGAGCAAGTCAGAGCAGTTCATGGCACTTCAAGGCATGCCGAGAAGCGATAGCATAATTAACTAAGTCTTCAAGGATCGTCTTCTCCCATTTTGTCGGAAAAACGAGGAGCCTTTTCGAAAATTTCTTCAGTTATATTTTAGTTTGAAGGTCCTGCGTCAAAAGAATCCTGCTCCGCTTAGTTCAGTGACAAAATAATGTTTTTCCAAAAGATATGATAAGATAGATTCCCAAATAAAGATTAATAAACATTGGCTAAATTTTTGAATCGATTTTGACGGAAGATGACTCAAAAGATGCGGAAGGAGTCAAGGATCATAAATGCAAAATATTCTCGAAAAGGAGTCTCACGGTTTCTGAAAGAAACGCAAACGGCGACAGTATAATTTACTAAGAATATCCCAGACCAAGATGCTGCCTATCTCTGGGATGCTAGCTAGTCTTCTACTTGAATTGTACCTGAATTGTACATGAATTGTACCAGTCTTCTACTTGGGACACCTCAGCGCAATTCAGACCAATGGGGGCCAGGTCGAAAGACATGTCAGAGCAAGTCAGAGCAGTTCATGGCACTTCGAGGCATGTCGAGAAGCGATAGCATAATTAACTAAATTTTCAAGGATGGTCTTCTGCCATTTTGTCGGGAAAACGTGGAGCCTTTTCGAAAAATTCTTCAGTTATATTTTAGTTTGAATGTCCTGCGTCAAAAGAATCCTGCTCCGCTTAGTTCAGTGACAAAAAGATGTTTTTCCAAAAGATATGAAAAGATAGATTCCTACATAAATATTAATAAACAATGGCTAAATTTTTGAATCGATTTTGAAGGAAGATGACTCAAAAGATGCGGAAGGAGTCAAGGATTATAAATGCAAAATATTCTCGAATAGGAGTCTCACTGTTTCCGAAAGAAACGCAAACGGCGACAGTATAATTTACTAAGAATATCCCAGACCAAGATGCTGCCTCTCTCTGGGACGCTAGCCAATTTTCTACTGAATTGTACATGAATTGTACCAGTCTTCTACTTGGGACACCTCAGCGCAATTCAGGCCAAAGGAGGCCAGGTCGAAAGACATGTCAGAGCAAGTCAGAGCAGTTCATGGCACTTAAAGGCATGTCGAGAAGCGATAGCATAATTAACTAAATTTTCAAGGATCGTCTTCTGCCATTTTGTCGGGGAAACGTGGAGCTTTTTCGAAAAATTCTTCAGTTATATTTTAGTTTGAAGGTCCTGCGTCAAAAGAATCCTGCTCCGCTTAGTTCAGTGACAAAATAATGTTTTTCCAAAAGATATGAAAAGATAGATTCCTACATAAAGATTAATAAACATTGGCTAAATTTTTGAATCGATTTTGACGGAAGATGACTCAAAAGATGCGGAAGGAGTCAAGGATCATAAATGCAAAATATTCTCGAAAAGGAGTCCCACGGTTTCCGAAAGAAACGCAAACGGCGACAGTATAATTTACTAAGAATATCCCAGACCAAGATGCTGCCTCTCTCTGGGATCCTAGCTAGTCTTCTACTTGAATTGTACCTGAATTGTACATGAATTGTACCAGTCTTCTGCTTGGGACACCTCAGGGCAATTCAGGCCAATGGGGGCCAGGTCGAAAGACATGTCAGAGCAAGTCAGAGCAGTTCATAGCACTTCAAGTCATGCCGAGAAGCGATAGCATAATTAACTAAGTCTTCAAGGATCGTCTTCTGCCATTTTGTCGGGAAAACGTGGAGCCTTTTCGAAAATTTCTTCAGTTATATTTTAGTTTGAAGCTCCTGCGTCAAAAGAATCCTGCTCCGCTTAGTTCAGTGACAAAATAATGTTTTTCCAAAAGATATGAAAAGATAAATTCCTACATAAAGATTAATAAACATTGGCTAAATTTTTGAATGATTTTGACGGAAGACGACTCAAAAGATGCCGAAGGAGTCAAGGATCATAAATGCAAAATATTCTCGAAAAGGAGTCTCATGGTTTCCGAAAGAAACGCAAACGGCGACAGTATAATTTACTAAGAATATCCCAGACCAAGATGCTGCCTCTCTCTGGGATCCTAGCTAGTCTTCTACTTGAATTGTACCTGAATTGTACATGAATTGTACCAGTCTTCTACTTGGGACACCTCAGTGCAATTCAGACCAATGGAGGCCAGTTTGAAAGACATGTCAGAGCAAGTCAGAGCAGTTCATGGCACTTCAAGGCATGTCGAGAAGCGATAGCATAATTAACTAAATTTTCGAGGATCGTCTTCTGCCATTTTGTCGGGAAAACGTGGAGCCTTTTCGAAAATTTCTTCAATTATATTTTAGTTTGAAGGTCCTGCGTCAAAAGAATCCTGCTCCGCTTAGTTCAGTGACAAAAAGATGTTTTTCCAAAAGATATCAAAAGATAGATTCCTACATAAAGATTAATAAACATTGGCTAAATTTTTGAATCGATTTTGACGGAAGATGACTCAAAGGATGCGGAAGGAGTCAAGGATCATAAATGCAAAATACTCTCGAAAAGGAGTCTCACGATTTCCGAAAGAAACGCAAACGGCGACAGTATAATTTACTAAGAATATCCCAGACCAAGATGCTGCCTCTCTCTGGGACGCTAGCCAGTCTTCTACTGAATTGTACATGAATTGTACCAGTCTTCTACTTGGGACACCTCAGCGCAATTCAGGCCAATGCAGGCCAGATCGAAAAACATGTCAGAGCAAGTCAGAGCAGTTCATGGCACTTCAAGGCATGTCGAGAAGCGATAGCATAATTAACTAAATTTTCAAGGATCGTCTTCTGCCATTTTGTCGGGAAAACGTGGAGCCTTTTCGAAAAATTCTTCAGTTATATTTTAGTTTGAATGTCCTGCGTCAAAAGAATCCTGCTCCGCTTAGTTCAGTGACAAAAAGATGTTTTTCCAAAAGATATGAAAAGATAGATTCCTACATAAATATTAATAAACAATGGCTAAATTTTTGAATCGATTTTGAAGGAAGATGACTCAAAAGATGCGGAAGGAGTCAAGGATCATAAATGCAAAATATCCTCGAAAAGGAGTCTCATGGTTTCCGAAAGAATCGCAAACGGCGACAGTGTAATTTACTAAGAATATCCCAGACCAAGATGCTGCCTCTCTCTGGGACGCTAGCCAATCTTCTATTGAATTGTACATGAATTGTACCAGTCTTCTACTTGGGACACCTCAGCGCAATTCAGGCCAATGGAGGCCAGGTCGAAAGACATGTCAGAGCAAGTCAGAGCAGTTCATGGCACTTAAAGTCATGTCGAGAAGCGATAGCATAATTAACTAAATTTTCAAGGATCGTCTTCTGCCATTTTGTCGGGGAAACGTGGAGCCTTTTCGAAAAATTCTTCAGTTATATTTTAGTTTGAAGGTCCTGCGTCAAAAGAATCCTGCTCCGCTTAGTTCAGTGACAAAATAATGTTTTTCCAAAAGATATGAAAAGATAGATTCCTACATAAAGATTAATAAACATTGGCTAAATTTTTGAATCGATTTTGACGGAAGACGACTCAAAAGATGCCGAAGGAGTCAAGGATCATAAATGCAAAATATTCTCGAAAAGGAGTCTCATGGTTTCCGAAAGAAACGCAAACGGCGAAGGTATAATTTACTAAGAATATCCCAGACCAAGATGCTGCCTCTCTCTGGGATCCTAGTTAGTCTTCTACTTGAATTGTAGCTGAATTGTACATGAATTGTACCAGTCTTCTACTTGGGACACCTCAGTGCAATTCAGACCAATGGAGGCCAGGTCGAAAGACATGTCAGAGCAAGTCAGAGCAGTTCATGGCACTTCAAGGCATGTCGAGAAGCGATAGCATAATTAACTAAATTTTCAAGGATCGTCTTCTGCCATTTTGTCGGGAAAACGTGGAGCCTTTTGGAAAATTTCTTCAATTATATTTTAGTTTGAAGGTCCTGCGTGAAAAGAATCCTGCTCCGCTTAGTTCAGTGACAAAAAGATGTTTTTCCAAAAGATATGAAAAGATAGATTCCTACATAAAGATTAATAAACATTGGCTAAATTTTTGAATCGATTTTGACGGAAGATGACTCAAAAGATGCGGAAGGAGTCAAGGATCATAAATGCAAAACATTCTCAAGAAGGAGTCTCACGGTTTCCGAAAGATACTAAGAATATCCCAGACCAAGATGCTGCCTCTCTCTGGGACGCTAGCTATTCTTCTACTTGAATTGTACCTGAATTGTACATGATTTGTACCAGTCTTCTACTTGGGACACCTCAGGGCAATACAGGCCAATGGAGGCCAGGTCGAAAAACATGTCAGAGCAAGTCAGAGCAGTTTATGGCACTTCAAGGCATGCCGAGAAGCGATAGCATAATTAACTAAATCTTCAAGGATCGTCTTCTGCCATTTTGTCGGGAAAACGTGGAGCCTTTTCGAAAATTTCTTCAGTTATATTTTAGTTTGAAGGTCCTGCGTCAAAAGAATCCTGCTCCGCTTAGTTCAGTGACAAAAAGATGTTTTTCCAAAAGATATGAAAAGAAAGATTCCTACATAAAGATTAATAAACATTGGCTAAATTTTTGAATCGATTTTGACGGAAGATGACTCAACCGAAGCGGAAGGAGCCAAGGATCATAAATGCAAAATATTCTCTAAAAGGAGTCTCACGGTTTCCGAAAGAAACGTAAACGGCGACAGTATAATTTACTTAGAATTTCCCAGACCAAGATGCTCCCTCTCTCTGGGACGCTAGCTAGCCTTCTACTTGAATTGTACCTGAATTGTACATGAATTGTACCAGTCATCTACTTCGGACACCTCAGCGCAATTCAGGCCAATGGAGGCCAGGTCGGAAGACATGTCAGAGCAAGTCAGAGCAGTTCATGGCACTTCAAGGCATGTCGAGAAGCGATAGCATAATTAACTAAATCTTGAAGGATCGTCTTCTGCCATTTTGTCGGGAAAACGTGGAGTCTTTTCGAAAATTTCTTCAGTTATATTTTAGTTTGAAGGTCCTGCGTCAAAAGAATCCTGCTCCGCTTAGTTCAGTGACAAAAAGATGTTTTTCCAAAAGATATGAAAAGATAGATTCCTACATAAGGATTAGTAAACATTGGCTAAATTTTTGAATCGATTTTGACGGAAGATGACTCAAAAGATGCGGAAGGAGTCAAGGATCATAAATGCAAAATATTCTCGAAAAGGAGTCTCACGGTTTCCGAAAGAAACGCAAACGGCGACAGTATAATTTACTAAGAATATCCCAGACCAAGATGCTGCCTCTCTCTGTGACGCTAGCCAGTCTTCTACTGAATTGTACATGAATTGTACCAGTCTTCTACTTGGGACACCTCAGCGCAATTCAGGCCAATGGAGGCCAGGTCGAAAGACATGTCAGAGCAAGTCAGAGCAGTTCATGGCACTTCAAGGCATGTCGAGAAACGATAGCATAATTAACTAAATTTTCAAGGATCGTCTTCTGCCATTTTGTCGGGAAAACGTGGAGTCTTTTCGAAAATTTCTTCAGTTATATTTTAGTTTGAAGGTCCTGCGTCAAAAGAATCCTGCTCCACTTAGTTCAGTGACAAAAAGATGTTTTTCCAAACGATATGAAAAGACAGATTCCTACATAAAGATTAATAAGCATTGGCTAAATTTTTGAATCGATTTTGACGGAAGATGACTCAAAAGAAGCGGAAGGAGTCAAGGATCATAAATGCATAATATTCTCGAAAAGGAGTCTCACGGTTTCCGAAAGAAACGCAAACGGCGACAGTAAAATTTACTAAGAATATCCCAGACCAAGATGCTGCCTCTCTCTGGGACGCTAGCTAGTCTTCTACTTGAATTGTACCTGAAATTGTACATGAATTGTACCAGTCTTCTACTTGGGACACCTCAGCGCAATTCAGGCCAATGGAGGCCAGGTCGAAAGACATGTCAGAGCAAGTCAGAGCAGTTCATGGCACTTCAAGGCATGTCGCGCAAAGATAGCATAATTAACTAAATTTTCAAGGATCGTCTTCTGCCATTTTGTCAGCAAAACGTAGAGCCTTTTCGAAAATTTCTTCAGTTATATTTTAGTTTGAAGGTCCTTCGTCAAAAGAATCCTGCTCCGCTTAGCTCAGTGACAAAAAGATGTTTTTCCAAAAGATATGAAAAGAAAGATTCCTATATAAAGATTAATAAACATTGGCTAAATTTTTGAATCGATTTTGACGGAAGATGACTCAACAGAAGCGGAAGGAGTCAAGGATCATAAATGCAAAATATTCTCGAAAAGGAGTCTCACGGTTTCCGAAAGAAACGCAAACGGCGACAGTATAATTTACTAAGAATATCCCAGACCAAGATGCTGCCTCTCTCTGGGACGCTAGCTAGTCTTCTACTTGAATTGTACCTGAATTGTACATGAATTGTACCAGTCTTCTACTTGGGACACCTCAGCGCAATTCAGGCCAATGGAGGCCAGGTCGAAAGACATGTCAGAGCAAGTCAAAGCAGTTCATGGCACTTCAAGGCATGCCGAGAAGCGATAGCATAATTAACTAAATCTTCAAGGATCGTCTTCTGCCATTTTGTCGGGAAAACGTGGAGCCTTTTCGAAAATTTCTTCAGTTATATTTTAGTTTGAAGGTCCTGCGTCAAAAGAATCCTGCTCCGCTTAGCTCAGTGACAAAAAGATGTTTTTCCAAAAGATATGCAAAGAAAGATTCCTACATAAAGATTAATAAACATTGGCTAAATTTTTGAATCGATTTTGACGGAAGATGACTCAACAGAAGCGGAAGGAGTCAAGGATCATAAATGCAAAATATTCTCGAAAAGGAGTCTCACGGTTTCCGAAAGAAACGCAAACGGCGACAGTATAATTTACTAAGAATATCCCAGACCAAGATGCTGCCTCTCTCTGGGACGCTAGCTAGTCTTCTACTTGAAATGTACCTGCATTGTACATGAATTGTACCAGTCTTCTACTTAGGACACGTCAGCGCAATTCAGGCCAATGGAGGCTAGGTCGAAAGATATGTCAGACCAAGTCAGAGCAGTTCATGGCACTTCAAGGCATGTCGAGAAGCGATAGCATAATTAACTAAATCTTGAAGGATCGTCTTCTCCCATTTTGTCGGGAAAACGTGGAGCCTTTTCGAAAATTTCTTCAGTTATATTTTAGTTTGAAGGTCCTTCGTCAAAAGAATCCTGCTCCGCTTAGCTCAGTGACAAAAAGATGTTTTTCCAAAAGATATGAAAAGAAAGATTCCTATATAAAGATTAATAAACATTGGCTAAATTTTTGAATCGATTTTGACGGAAGATGACTCAACAGAAGCGGAAGGAGTCAAGGATCATAAATGCAAAATATTCTCGAAAAGGAGTCTCACGGTTTCCGAAAGAAACGCAAACGGCGACAGTATAATTTACTAAGAATATCCCAGACCAAGATGCTGCCTCTCTCTGGGACGCTAGCTAGTCTTCTACTTGAATTGTACCTGAATTGTACATGAATTGTACCAGTCTTCTACTTGGGACACCTCAGCGCAATTCAGGCCAATGCAGGCCAGGTCGAAAGACATGTCAGAGCAAGTCAGAGCAGTTCATGGCACTTCAAGGCATGTCGAAAGGTGATATCATAATTAACTGAATTTTCAAGGATCGTCTTCTGCCATTTTGTCAGCAAAACGTGGAGCCTTTTCGAAAATTTCTTCAATTATATTTTAGTTTGAAGGTCCTGCGTCAAAAGAATCCTGCTCCGTTTGGTTCAGTGACAAAAAGATGTTCTTCCAAAAGTTATGAAAAGATAGATTCCTACATAAAGATTAATAAACATTGGCTAAATTTTTGAATCGATTTTGACGGAAGATGACTCAAAAGATGCGGAAGGAGTCAGGGATCATAAATGCAAAATATTCTCGAAAAGGAGTCTCACGGTTTCCGAAAGAAACGCAAACGGCGACAGTATAATTTACTAAGAATATCCCAGACCAAGAGACTGCCTCTCTCTGGGACGCTAGCCAGTCTTCTACTGAATTGTACATGAATTGTACCAGTCTTCTACTTGGGACACCTCAGCGCAATTCAGGCCAATGGAGGCCAGGTCGAAGGACATGTCAGAGCAAGTCAGAGCAGTTCATGGCACTTCAAGGCATGTCGAGCAACGATAGCATAATTAACTAAATTTTCAAGGATCGTCTTCTGCCATTTTGTCGGGAAAACGTGGAGCCTTTTCGAAAATTTCTTCAGTTATATTTTAGTTTGAAGTTCCTGCGTCAAAAGAATCCTGCTCCGCTTAGTTCAGTGACAAAAAGATGTTTTTCCAAAAGATATGAAAAGATAGATTCCTACATAAAGATTAATAAACATTGGCTAAATTTTTGAATCGATTTTGACGGAAGATGACTCAAAAGATGCGCAAGGAGTCAAGGATCATAAATGCAAAATATTCTCGAAAAGGAGTCTCACGGTTTCCGAAAGAAACGCAAACGGCGGCATTATAATTTACTAAGAATATCCCAGACCAAGATGCTGCCTCTCTCTGGGACGCTAGCTAGTCTTCTACTTGAATTGTACCTGAAATTGTACATGAATTGTACCAGTCTTCTACTTGGGACACCTCAGTGCAATTCAGGCCAATGGAGGCCAGGTCGAAAGACATGTCAGAGCAAGTCAGAGCAGTTCATGGCACTTCAAGGCATGTCGAAAGGTGATAGCATAATTAACTAGATTTTCAAGGATCGTCTTCTGCCATTTTGTCAGCAAAACGTGGATCCTTTTCGAAAATTTCTTCAGTTATATTTTAGTTTGAAGTTCCTGCGTCAAAAGAATCCTTCTCCGCTTAGTTCAGTGACAAAAAGATGTTTTTCCAAAAGATATGAAAAGATAGATTCCTACATAAAGATTAATAAACATTGGCTAAATTTTTGAATCGGTTTTGACGGAAGATGACTCAAAAGATGCGCAAGGAGTCAAGGATCATAAATGCAAAATATTCTCGAAAAGGAGTCTCACGGTTTCCGAAAGAAACGCAAACGGCGACAGTATAATTTACTAATAATATCCCAGACCAAGATGCTGCCTCTCTCTGGGACGCTAGCTAGTCTTCTATTTGAATTGTACCTGAAATTGTACATGAATTGTACCAGTCTTCTACTTGGGACACCTCAGTGCAATTCAGGCCAATGGAGGCCAGGTCGAAAGACATGTCAGAGCAAGTCAGAGCAGTTCATGGCACTTCAAGGCATGTCGCGCAACGATAGCATAATTAACTAAATTTTCAAGGATCGTCTTCTGCCATTTTGTCAGCAAAACGTAGAGCCTTTTCGAAAATTTCTTCAGTTATATTTTAGTTTGAAGGTCCTGCGTCAAAAGAATACTGCTCCGCTTAGCTCAGTGACAAAAAGATGTTTTTCCAAAAGATATGCAAAGAAAGATTCCTACATAAAGATTAATAAACATTGGCTAAATTTTTGAATCGATTTTGACGGAAGATGACGCAACAGAAGCGGAAGGATTCAAGGATCATAAATGCCAAATATTCTCGAAAAGGAGTCTCACGGTTTGCGAAAGAAACGCAAACGGTGACAGTATAATTTACTAAGAATATCCCAGACCAAGATGCTGCCTCTCTCTGGGACGCTAGCTAGTCTTCTACTTGAATTGTACCTGCATTGTACATGAATTGTACCAGTCTTCTACTTAGGACACCTCAGCGCAATTCAGGCCAATGCAGGCTAGGTCGAAAGACATGTCAGACCAAGTCAGAGCAGTTCATGGCACTTCAAGGCATGTCGAGAAGCGATAGCATAATTAACTAAATCTTGAAGGATCGTCTTCTCCCATTTTGTCGGGAAAACGTGGAGCCTTTTCGAAAATTTCTTCAGTTATATTTTAGTTTGAAGGTCGTTCGTCAAAAGAATCCTGCTCCGCTTAGCTCAGTGACAAAAAGATGTTTTTCCAAAAGATATGAAAAGAAAGATTCCTATATAAAGATTAATAAACATTGGCTAAATTTTTGAATCGATTTTGACGGAAGATGACTCAACAGAAGCGGAAGGAGTCAAGGATCATAAATGCAAAATATTCTCGAAAAGGAGTCTCACGGTTTCCGAAAGAAACGCAAACGGCGACAGTATAATTTACTAAGAATATCCCAGACCAAGATACTGCCTCTCTCTGGGACGCTAGCTAGTCTTCTACTTTTATTGTACCTGAATTGTACATGAATTGTACCAGTCTTCTACTTGGGACACCTCAGCGCAATTCAGGCCAATGGAGGTCAGGTCGAAAGACATGTCAGAGCAAGTCAGAGTAGTTCATGGCACTTCAAGGCATGTCAAAATGTGATAGCATAATTAACTAAATCTTGAAGTATCGTCTTCTGCCATTCTGTCGGGAAAACGTGGAGCCTTTTCGAAAATTTCTTCAGTTATATTTTAGTTTGAAGGTCCTGCGTCAAAAGAATCCTGCTCCGCTTAGTTCAGTGACAAAAAGATGTTTTTTCAAAAGATATGAAAAGATAGATTCCTATATAAAGATTAATAAACATTGGCTAAATTTTTGAATCGATTTTGACGGAAGATGACTCAACAGAAGCGGAAGGAGTCAAGGATCATAAATGCAAAATATTCTCGAAAAGGAGTCTCACGGTTTCCGAAAGAAACGCAAACGGCGACAGTATAATTTACTAAGAATATCCCAGACCAAGATGCTGCCTCTCTCTGGGACGCTAGCTAGTCTTCTACTTTTATTGTACCTGAATTGTACATGAATTGTACCAGTCTTCTACTTGGGACACCTCAGCGCAATTCAGACCAATGGGGGCTAGGTCGAAAGACATGTCAGAGCAAGTCAGAGCAGTTCATGGCACTTCAAGGCATGTCGAGAAGCGATAGCATAATTAACTAAATCTTGAAGTATCGTCTTCTGCCATTCTGTCGGGAAAACGTGGAGCCTTTTCGAAAATTTCTTCAGTTATATTTTAGTTTGAAGGTCCTGCGTCAAAAGAATCCTGCTCCGCTTAGTTCAGTGACAAAAAGATGTTTTTCCAAAAGATATGAAAAGATAGATTCCTATATAAAGATTAATAAACATTGGCTAAATTTTTGAATCGATTTTGACGGAAGATGACTCAAAAGATGCGGAAGGAGTCAAGGATCATAAATGCAAAATATTCTCGAAAAGGAGTCTCACTGTTTCCGAAAGAAATGCAAACGGCGACAGTATAATTTACTAAGAATATCCCAGACCAAGATGCTGCCTCTCTCTGGGACGCTAGACAATCTTCTACTGAATTGTACATGAATTGTACCAGTCTTCTACTTGGGACACCTCAGCGCAATTCAGGCCAATGGAGGCCAGGTCGAAAGACATGTCAGAGCAAGTCAGAGCAGTTCATGGCACTTAAAGGCATGTCGAGAAGCGATAGCATAATTAACTAAATTTTCTAGGATCGTCTTCTGCCATTTTGTCGGGGAAACGTGGAGCCTTTTCGAAAAATTCTTCAGTTATATTTTATTTTGAAGGTCCTGCGTCAAAAGAATCGTGCTCCGCTTAGTTCAGTGACAAAATAATGTTTTTCCAAAAGATATGAAAAGATAGATTCCTACATAAAGATTAATAAACATTGGCTAAATTTTTGAATCGATTTTGACGGAAGATGACTCCAAAGATGCGGAAGGAGTCAAGGATCATAAATGCAAAATATTCTCGAAAAGTAGTCTCACGGTTTCCGAAAGAAACGCAAACGGCGACAGTATAATTTACTAAGAATATCCCAGACCAAGATGCTGCCTCTCTCTGGGACGCTAGCTAGTCTTCTACTTTTATTGTACCTGAATTGTACATGAATTGTACCAGTCTTCTACTTGGGACACCTCAGCGCAATTCAGGCCAATGGAGGCCAGGTCGAAAGACATGTCAGAGCAAGTCAGAGTAGTTCATGGCACTTCAAGGCATGTCAAAATGTGATAGCATAATTAACTAAATCTTGAAGTATCGTCTTCTGCCATTCTGTCGGGAAAACGTGGAGCCTTTTCGAAAATTTCTTCAGTTATATTTTTGTTTGAAGGTCCTGCGTCAAAAGAATCCTGCTCCGCTTAGTTCAGTGACAAAATAATGTTTTTCCAAAAGATATGAAAAGATAGATTCCTACATAAAGATTAATAAACATTGGCTAAATTTTTGAATCGATTTTGACGGAAGATGACTCCAAAGATGCGGAGGGAGTCAAGGATCATAAATGCAAAATATTCTCGAAAAGGAGTCTCACGGTTTCCGAAAGAAACGCAAACGGCGACAGTATAATTTACTAAGAATATCCCAGACCAGGATGCTGCCTCTCTCTGGGACGCTAGCTAGTCTTCTGCATGAATTGTACCTGAATTGTACATGAATTGTACCAGTCTTCTACTTGGGACACCTCAGCGCAATTCAGCCCAATGGAGGCCAGGTCGAAAGACATGTCAGAGCAAGTCAGAGCAGTTCATGGCACTTCAAGGCATGTCGAAAGGTGATAGCATAATTAACTAGATTTTCAAGGATCGTCTTCTGCCATTTTGTCAGCAAAACGTGGATCCTTTTGAAAAATTTCTTCAGTTATATTTTAGTTTGAAGATCCTGCGTCAAAGGAATCCTGCTCCGCTTAGTTTAGTGACAAAAAGATGTTTTTCCAAAAGATATGAAAAGATAGATTCCTACATAAAGATTAATAAACATTGGCTAAATTTTTGAATCGATTTTGACGGATGATGACTCAAAAGATGCGGAAGGAGTCAAGGATCATAAATGCAAAATATTCTCGAAAGGAAGTCTCACAATTTCCGAAAGAAACGCAAACGGCGACAGTATAATTTACTAAGAATATCCCAGACCAAGATGCTGCCTCTCTCTGGGACGCTAGCTAGTCTTCTACTTGAATTGTACCTGAATTGTACATGAATTGTACCAGTCTTCTACTTGGGGCACCTCAGCGCAATTCAGGCCAATGGAGGCCAGGTCGAAAGACATGTCAGAGCAAGCCAGAGCAGTTCTTGGCACTTCAAGGCATGTCGAAAGGTGATAGCATAATTAACTAGATTTTCAAGGATCGTCTTCTGCCATTTTGCAAGCAAAACGTCGATCCTTTTGAAAAATTTCTTCAGTTATATTTTAGTTTGAAGATCCTGCGTCAAAAGAATCCTGCTCATCTTAGCTCAGTGACAAAAAGATGTTTTTCCAAAAGATATGAAAAGATAGATTCCTACATAAGGATTAATAAACATTGGCTAAATTTTTGAATCGATTTTGACGGAAGGTGACTCAAAAGATGCGGAAGGAGTCAAGGATCATAAATGCAAAATATTCTCGAAAAGGAGTCTCACGGTTTCCGAAAGAAACGCAAACGGCGACAGTATAATTTACTAAGAATATCCCAGAACAAGATGCTGCCTCTCTCTGGGACGCTAGCCAGGCTTCTACTGAATTGTACATGAATTGTACCAGTCTTCTACTTGGGACACATCAGCGCAATTCAGGCCAATGGAGGCCAGGTCGAAAGACATGTAAGAGCAAGTCAGAGCAGTTCATGGCACTTCAAGGCATGTGGAGAAGCGATAGCATAATTAACTAAATTTTCAAGGATCGTCTTCTGCCATTTTGTCGGGAAAACGTGGAGCTTTTTCGAAAATTTCTTCAGTTATATTTTAGTTTGAAGGTCCTGCGTCAAAAGAATCCTGCTCCGCTTAGTTCAGTGACAAAAAGATGTTTTTCCAAAAGATATGAAAAGATAGATTCCTACATAAAGATTAATAAGCATTGGCTAAATTTTTGAATCGATTTTGACGGAAGATGACTCAAAAGAAGCGGAAGGAGTCAAGGATCATAAATGCAAAATATTCTCGAAAAGGAGTGTCACGCTTTCCGAAAGAAACGCAAACGGCGACAGTATAATTTACTAAGAATATCCCAGACCAAGATGCTGCCTCTCTCTGGGACGCTAGCTAGTCTTCTACTTGAATTGTACCTGAATTGTACATGAATTGTACCAGTCTTCTACTTGGGACACCTCAGCGCAATTCAGGCCAATGCAGGCCAGGTCGAAAGACATGTCAGAGCAAGTCAGAGCAGTTCTTGGCACTTCAAGGCATGTCGAAAGGTGATAGCATAATTAACTAGATTTTCAAGGATCGTCTTCTGCCATTTTGCAAGCAAAACGTGGATCCTTTTGAAAAATTTCTTCAGTTATATTTTAGTTTGAAGATCCTGCATCAAAAGAATCCTGCTCATCTTAGCTCAGTGACAAAAAGATGTTTTTCCAAAAGATATGCAAAAAATAGATTCCTACATAAGGATTAATAAACATTGGCTAAATTTTTGAATCGATTTTGACGGAAGATGACTCAAAAGATGCGGAAGGAGTCAAGGATCATAAATGCAAAATATTCTCGAAAAGGAGTCTCACGGTTTCCGAAAGAAACGCAAACGGCGACAGTATAATTTACTAAGAATATCCCAGAACAAGATGCTGCCTCTCTCTGGGACGCTAGCCAGGCTTCTACTGAATTGTACATGAATTGTACCAGTCTTCTACTTGGGACACATCAGCGCAATTCAGGCCAATGGAGGCCAGGTCGAAAGACATGTAAGAGCAAGTCAGAGCAGTTCATGGCACTTCAAGGCATGTGGAGAAGCGATAGCATAATTAACTAAATTTTCAAGGATCGTCTTCTGCCATTTTGTCGGGAAAACGTGGAGCCTTTTCGAAAATTTCTTCAGTTATATTTTAGTTTGAAGGTCCTGCGTCAAAAGAATCCTGCTCCGCTTAGTTCAGTGACAAAAAGATGTTTTTCCAAAAGATATGAAAAGATAGATTCCTACATAAAGATTAATAAGCATTGGCTAAATTTTTGAATCGATTTTGACGGAAGATGACTCAAAAGAAGCGGAAGGAGTCAAGGATCATAAATGCCAAATATTCTCGAAAAGGAGTGTCACGCTTTCCGAAAGAAACGCAAACGGCGACAGTATAATTTACTAAGAATATCCCAGACCAAGATGCTGCCTCTCTCTGGGACGCTAGCTAGTCTTCTACATTTATTGTACCTGAATTGTACATGAATTGTACCAGTCTTCTACTTGGGACACCTCAGCGCAATTCAGGCCAATGGAGGCCAGGTCGAAAGACATGTCAGAGCAAGTCAGAGCAGTTCATGGCACTTCAAGGCATGTCAAAATGTGATAGCATAATTAACTAAATCTTGAAGTATCGTCTTCTGCCATTCTGTCAGGAAAACGGGGAGCCTTTTCGAAAATTTCTTCAGTTATATTTTAGTTTGAAGGTCCTGCGTCAAAAGAATCCTGCTCCGCTTAGTTCAGTGACAAAAAGATGTTTTTCCAAAAGATATGAAAAGATAGATTCCTACATAAGGATTAATAAACATTGGCTAAATTTTTGACTCAATTTTGACGGAAGATGACTCAAAAGATGCGGAAGGAGTCAAGGATCATAAATGCAAAATATTCTCGAAAAGGAGTCTCACGGTTTCCGAAAGAAACGCAAACGGCGACAGTATAATTTACTAAGAATATCCCAGAACAAGATGCTGCCTCTCTCTGGGACACTAGCCAGTCTTCTACTGAATTGTACATGAATTGTACCAGTCTTCTACTTGGGACACATCAGCGCAATTCAGGCCAATGGAGGCCAGGTTGAAAGACATGTAAGAGCAAGTCAGAGCAGTTCATGGCACTTCAAGGCATGTCGAGAAGCGATAGCATAATTAACTAAATTTCCAAGGATCGTCTTCTGCCATTTTGTCGGGAAAACGTGGAGCCTTTTCGAAAATTTCTTCAGTTATATTTTAGTTTGAAGGTCCTGCGTCAAAAGAATCCTGCTCCGCTTAGTTCAGTGACAAAAAGATGTTTTTCCAAACGATATGAAAAGACAGATTCCTACATAAAGATTAATAAGCATTGGCGAAATTTTTGAATTGATTTTGACGGAAGATGACTCAAAAGAAGCGGAAGGAGTCAAGGATCATAAATGCAAAATATTCTCGAAAAGGAGTCTCACGGTTTCCGAAATAAACGCAAACGGCGACAGTATAATTTACTAAGAATATCCCAGACCAAGATGCTGCCTCTCTCTGGGACGCTAGACAATCTTCTACTGAATTGTACATGAATTGTACCAGTCTTCTACTTGGGACACCTCAGCGCAATTCAGGCCAATGGAGGCCAGGTCGAAAGACATGTCAGAGCAAGTCAGAGCAGTTCATGGCACTTAAAGGCATGTCGAGAAGCGATAGCATAATTAACTAAATTTTCTAGGATCGTCTTCTGCCATTTTGTCAGCAAAACGTAGAGCCTTTTCGAAAATTTCTTCAGTTATATTTTAGTTTGAAGGTCCTGCGTCAAAGGAATCCTGCTCCGCTTAGTTTAGTGACAAAAAGATGTTTTTCCAAAAGATATGAAAAGATAGATTCCTACATAAAGATTAATAAACATTGGCTAAATTTTTGAATCGATTTTGACGGATGATGACTCAAAAGATGCGGAAGGAGTCAAGGATCATAAATGCAAAATATTCTCGAAAGGAAGTCTCACAATTTCCGAAAGAAACGCAAACGGCGACAGTATAATTTACTAAGAATATCCCAGACCAAGATGCTGCCTCTCTCTGGGACGCTAGCTAGTCTTCTACTTGAATTGTACCTGAATTGTACATGAATTGTACCAGTCTTCTACTTGGGGCACCTCAGCGCAATTCAGGCCAATGGAGGCCAGGTCGAAAGACATGTCAGAGCAAGCCAGAGCAGTTCTTGGCACTTCAAGGCATGTCGAAAGGTGATAGCATAATTAACTAGATTTTCAAGGATCGTCTTCTGCCATTTTGCAAGCAAAACGTCGATCCTTTTGAAAAATTTCTTCAGTTATATTTTAGTTTGAAGATCCTGCGTCAAAAGAATCCTGCTCATCTTAGCTCAGTGACAAAAAGATGTTTTTCCAAAAGATATGAAAAGATAGATTCCTACATAAGGATTAATAAACATTGGCTAAATTTTTGAATCGATTTTGACGGAAGGTGACTCAAAAGATGCGGAAGGAGTCAAGGATCATAAATGCAAAATATTCTCGAAAAGGAGTCTCACGGTTTCCGAAAGAAACGCAAACGGCGACAGTATAATTTACTAAGAATATCCCAGAACAAGATGCTGCCTCTCTCTGGGACGCTAGCCAGGCTTCTACTGAATTGTACATGAATTGTACCAGTCTTCTACTTGGGACACATCAGCGCAATTCAGGCCAATGGAGGCCAGGTCGAAAGACATGTAAGAGCAAGTCAGAGCAGTTCATGGCACTTCAAGGCATGTGGAGAAGCGATAGCATAATTAACTAAATTTTCAAGGATCGTCTTCTGCCATTTTGTCGGGAAAACGTGGAGCTTTTTCGAAAATTTCTTCAGTTATATTTTAGTTTGAAGGTCCTGCGTCAAAAGAATCCTGCTCCGCTTAGTTCAGTGACAAAAAGATGTTTTTCCAAAAGATATGAAAAGATAGATTCCTACATAAAGATTAATAAGCATTGGCTAAATTTTTGAATCGATTTTGACGGAAGATGACTCAAAAGAAGCGGAAGGAGTCAAGGATCATAAATGCAAAATATTCTCGAAAAGGAGTGTCACGCTTTCCGAAAGAAACGCAAACGGCGACAGTATAATTTACTAAGAATATCCCAGACCAAGATGCTGCCTCTCTCTGGGACGCTAGCTAGTCTTCTACTTGAATTGTACCTGAATTGTACATGAATTGTACCAGTCTTCTACTTGGGACACCTCAGCGCAATTCAGGCCAATGCAGGCCAGGTCGAAAGACATGTCAGAGCAAGTCAGAGCAGTTCTTGGCACTTCAAGGCATGTCGAAAGGTGATAGCATAATTAACTAGATTTTCAAGGATCGTCTTCTGCCATTTTGCAAGAAAAACGTGGATCCTTTTGAAAAATTTCTTCAGTTATATTTTAGTTTGAAGATCCTGCATCAAAAGAATCCTGCTCATCTTAGCTCAGTGACAAAAAGATGTTTTTCCAAAAGATATGAAAAAATAGATTCCTACATAAGGATTAATAAACATTGGCTAAATTTTTGAATCGATTTTGACGGAAGATGACTCAAAAGATGCGGAAGGAGTCAAGGATCATAAATGCAAAATATTCTCGAAAAGGAGTCTCACGGTTTCCGAAAGAAACGCAAACGGCGACAGTATAATTTACTAAGAATATCCCAGAACAAGATGCTGCCTCTCTCTGGGACGCTAGCCAGGCTTCTACTGAATTGTACATGAATTGTACCAGTCTTCTACTTGGGACACATCAGCGCAATTCAGGCCAATGGAGGCCAGGTCGAAAGACATGTAAGAGCAAGTCAGAGCAGTTCATGGCACTTCAAGGCATGTGGAGAAGCGATAGCATAATTAACTAAATTTTCAAGGATCGTCTTCTGCCATTTTGTCGGGAAAACGTGGAGCCTTTTCGAAAATTTCTTCAGTTATATTTTAGTTTGAAGGTCCTGCGTCAAAAGAATCCTGCTCCGCTTAGTTCAGTGACAAAAAGATGTTTTTCCAAAAGATATGAAAAGATAGATTCCTACATAAAGATTAATAAGCATTGGCTAAATTTTTGAATCGATTTTGACGGAAGATGACTCAAAAGAAGCGGAAGGAGTCAAGGATCATAAATGCCAAATATTCTCGAAAAGGAGTGTCACGCTTTCCGAAAGAAACGCAAACGGCGACAGTATAATTTACTAAGAATATCCCAGACCAAGATGCTGCCTCTCTCTGGGACGCTAGCTAGTCTTCTACTTTTATTGTACCTGAATTGTACATGAATTGTACCAGTCTTCTACTTGGGACACCTCAGCGCAATTCAGGCCAATGGAGGCCAGGTCGAAAGACATGTCAGAGCAAGTCAGAGCAGTTCATGGCACTTCAAGGCATGTCAAAATGTGATAGCATAATTAACTAAATCTTGAAGTATCGTCTTCTGCCATTCTGTCAGGAAAACGGGGAGCCTTTTCGAAAATTTCTTCAGTTATATTTTAGTTTGAAGGTCCTGCGTCAAAAGAATCCTGCTCCGCTTAGTTCAGTGACAAAAAGATGTTTTTCCAAAAGATATGAAAAGATAGATTCCTACATAAGGATTAATAAACATTGGCTAAATTTTTGACTCAATTTTGACGGAAGATGACTCAAAAGATGCGGAAGGAGTCAAGGATCATAAATGCAAAATATTCTCGAAAAGGAGTCTCACGGTTTCCGAAAGAAACGCAAACGGCGACAGTATAATTTACTAAGAATATCCCAGAACAAGATGCTGCCTCTCTCTGGGACACTAGCCAGTCTTCTACTGAATTGTACATGAATTGTACCAGTCTTCTACTTGGGACACATCAGCGCAATTCAGGCCAATGGAGGCCAGGTTGAAAGACATGTAAGAGCAAGTCAGAGCAGTTCATGGCACTTCAAGGCATGTCGAGAAGCGATAGCATAATTAACTAAATTTCCAAGGATCGTCTTCTGCCATTTTGTCGGGAAAACGTGGAGCCTTTTCGAAAATTTCTTCAGTTATATTTTAGTTTGAAGGTCCTGCGTCAAAAGAATCCTGCTCCGCTTAGTTCAGTGACAAAAAGATGTTTTTCCAAACGATATGAAAAGACAGATTCCTACATAAAGATTAATAAGCATTGGCGAAATTTTTGAATTGATTTTGACGGAAGATGACTCAAAAGAAGCGGAAGGAGTCAAGGATCATAAATGCAAAATATTCTCGAAAAGGAGTCTCACGGTTTCCGAAATAAACGCAAACGGCGACAGTATAATTTACTAAGAATATCCCAGACCAAGATGCTGCCTCTCTCTGGGACGCTAGACAATCTTCTACTGAATTGTACATGAATTGTACCAGTCTTCTACTTGGGACACCTCAGCGCAATTCAGGCCAATGGAGGCCAGGTCGAAAGACATGTCAGAGCAAGTCAGAGCAGTTCATGGCACTTAAAGGCATGTCGAGAAGCGATAGCATAATTAACTAAATTTTCTAGGATCGTCTTCTGCCATTTTGTCAGCAAAACGTAGAGCCTTTTCGAAAATTTCTTCAGTTATATTTTAGTTTGAAGGTCCTGCGTCAAAAGAATACTGCTCCGCTTAGCTCAGTGACAAAAAGATGTTTTTCCAAAAGATATGCAAAGAAAGATTCCTACATAAAGATTAATAAACATTGGCTAAATTTTTGAATCGATTTTGACGGAAGATGACTCAACAGAAGCGGAAGGAGTCAAGGATCATAAATGCCAAATATTCTCGAAAAGGAGTCTCACGGTTTGCGAAAGAAACGCAAACGGCGACAGTATAATTTACTAAGAATATCCCAGACCAAGATGCTGCCTCTCTCTGGGACGCTAGCTAGTCTTCTACTTGAATTGTACCTGCATTGTACATGAATTGTACCAGTCTTCTACTTAGGACACCTCAGCGCAATTCAGGCCAATGGAGGCTAGGTCGAAAGACATGTCAGACCAAGTCAGAGCAGTTCATGGCACTTCAAGGCATGTCGAGAAGCGATAGCATAATTAACTAAATCTTGAAGGATCGTCTTCTCCCATTTTGTCGGGAAAACGTGGAGCCTTTTCGAAAATTTCTTCAGTTATATTTTAGTTTGAAGGTCGTTCGTCAAAAGAATCCTGCTCCGCTTAGCTCAGTGACAAAAAGATGTTTTTCCAAAAGATATGAAAAGAAAGATTCCTATATAAAGATTAATAAACATTGGCTAAATTTTTGAATCGATTTTGACGGAAGATGACTCAACAGAAGCGGAAGGAGTCAAGGATCATAAATGCAAAATATTCTCGAAAAGGAGTCTCACGGTTTCCGAAAGAAACGCAAACGGCGACAGTATAATTTACTAAGAATATCCCAGACCAAGATGCTGCCTCTCTCTGGGACGCTAGCTAGTCTTCTACTTTTATTGTACCTGAATTGTACATGAATTGTACCAGTCTTCTACTTGGGACACCTCAGCGCAATTCAGGCCAATGGAGGTCAGGTCGAAAGACATGTCAGAGCAAGTCAGAGTAGTTCATGGCACTTCAAGGCATGTCAAAATGTGATAGCATAATTAACTAAATCTTGAAGTATCGTCTTCTGCCATTCTGTCGGGAAAACGTGGAGCCTTTTCGAAAATTTCTTCAGTTATATTTTAGTTTGAAGGTCCTGCGTCAAAAGAATCCTGCTCCGCTTAGTTCAGTGACAAAAAGATGTTTTTTCAAAAGATATGAAAAGATAGATTCCTATATAAAGATTAATAAACATTGGCTAAATTTTTGAATCGATTTTGACGGAAGATGACTCAACAGAAGCGGAAGGAGTCAAGGATCATAAATGCAAAATATTCTCGAAAAGGAGTCTCACGGTTTCCGAAAGAAACGCAAACGGCGACAGTATAATTTACTAAGAATATCCCAGACCAAGATGCTGCCTCTCTCTGGGACGCTAGCTAGTCTTCTACTTTTATTGTACCTGAATTGTACATGAATTGTACCAGTCTTCTACTTGGGACACCTCAGCGCAATTCAGACCAATGGGGGCTAGGTCGAAAGACATGTCAGAGCAAGTCAGAGCAGCTCATGGCACTTCAAGGCATGTCGAGAAGCGATAGCATAATTAACTAAATCTTGAAGTATCGTCTTCTGCCATTCTGTCGGGAAAACGTGGAGCCTTTTCGAAAATTTCTTCAATTATATTTTAGTTTGAAGGTCCTGCGTCAAAAGAATCCTGCTCCGCTTAGTTCAGTGACAAAAAGATGTTTTTCCAAAAGATATGAAAAGATAGATTCCTATATAAAGATTAATAAACATTGGCTAAATTTTTGAATCGATTTTGACGGAAGATGACTCAAAAGATGCGGAAGGAGTCAAGGATCATAAATGCAAAATATTCTCGAAAAGGAGTCTCACTGTTTCCGAAAGAAATGCAAACGGCGACAGTATAATTTACTAAGAATATCCCAGACCAAGATGCTGCCTCTCTCTGGGACGCTAGACAATCTTCTACTGAATTGTACATGAATTGTACCAGTCTTCTACTTGGGACACCTCAGCGCAATTCAGGCCAATGGAGGCCAGGTCGAAAGACATGTCAGAGCAAGTCAGAGCAGTTCATGGCACTTAAAGGCATGTCGAGAAGCGATAGCATAATTAACTAAATTTTCTAGGATCGTCTTCTGCCATTTTGTCGGGGAAACGTGGAGCCTTTTCGAAAAATTCTTCAGTTATATTTTAGTTTGAAGGTCCTGCGTCAAAAGAATCCTGCTCCGCTTAGTTCAGTGACAAAAAGATGTTTTTCCAAAAGATATGAAAAGATAGATTCCTACATAAAGATTAATAAACATTGGCTAAATTTTTGAATCGATTTTGACGGAAGATGACTCCAAAGATGCGGAAGGAGTCAAGGATCATAAATGCAAAATATTCTCGAAAAGTAGTCTCACGGTTTCCGAAAGAAACGCAAACGGCGACAGTATAATTTACTAAGAATATCCCAGACCAAGATGCTGCCTCTCTCTGGGACGCTAGCTAGTCTTCTACTTTTATTGTACCTGAATTGTACATGAATTGTACCAGTCTTCTACTTGGGACACCTCAGCGCAATTCAGGCCAATGGAGGCCAGGTCGAAAGACATGTCAGAGCAAGTCAGAGTAGTTCATGGCACTTCAAGGCATGTCAAAATGTGATAGCATAATTAACTAAATCTTGAAGTATCGTCTTCTGCCATTCTGTCGGGAAAACGTGGAGCCTTTTCGAAAATTTCTTCAGTTATATTTTAGTTTGAAGGTCCTGCGTCAAAAGAATCCTGCTCCGCTTAGTTCAGTGACAAAATAATGTTTTTCCAAAAGATATGAAAAGATAGATTCCTACATAAAGATTAATAAACATTGGCTAAATTTTTGAATCGATTTTGACGGAAGATGACTCCAAAGATGCGGAGGGAGTCAAGGATCATAAATGCAAAATATTCTCGAAAAGGAGTCTCACGGTTTCCGAAAGAAACGCAAACGGCGACAGTATAATTTACTAAGAATATCCCAGACCAGGATGCTGCCTCTCTCTGGGACGCTAGCTAGTCTTCTACTTGAATTGTACCTGAATTGTACATGAATTGTACCAGTCTTCTACTTGGGGCACCTCAGCGCAATTCAGGCCAATGGAGGCCAGGTCGAAAGACATGTCAGAGCAAGCCAGAGCAGTTCTTGGCACTTCAAGGCATGTCGAAAGGTGATAGCATAATTAACTAGATTTTCAAGGATCGTCTTCTGCCATTTTGCAAGCAAAACGTCGATCCTTTTGAAAAATTTCTTCAGTTATATTTTAGTTTGAAGATCCTGCGTCAAAAGAATCCTGCTCATCTTAGCTCAGTGACAAAAAGATGTTTTTCCAAAAGATATGAAAAGATAGATTCCTACATAAGGATTAATAAACATTGGCTAAATTTTTGTATCGGTTTTGACGGAAGGTGACTCAAAAGATGCGGAAGGAGTCAAGGATCATAAATGCAAAATATTCTCGAAAAGGAGTCTCACGGTTTCCGAAAGAAACGCAAACGGCGACAGTATAATTTACTAAGAATATCCCAGAACAAGATGCTGCCTCTCTCTGGGACGCTAGCCAGGCTTCTACTGAATTGTACATGAATTGTACCAGTCTTCTACTTGGGACACATCAGCGCAATTCAGGCCAATGGAGGCCAGGTCGAAAGACATGTAAGAGCAAGTCAGAGCAGTTCATGGCACTTCAAGGCATGTGGAGAAGCGATAGCATAATTAACTAAATTTTCAAGGATCGTCTTCTGCCATTTTGTCGGGAAAACGTGGAGCTTTTTCGAAAATTTCTTCAGTTATATTTTAGTTTGAAGGTCCTGCGTCAAAAGAATCCTGCTCCGCTTAGTTCAGTGACAAAAAGATGTTTTTCCAAAAGATATGAAAAGATAGATTCCTACATAAAGATTAATAAGCATTGGCTAAATTTTTGAATCGATTTTGACGGAAGATGACTCAAAAGAAGCGGAAGGAGTCAAGGATCATAAATGCAAAATATTCTCGAAAAGGAGTGTCACGCTTTCCGAAAGAAACGCAAACGGCGACAGTATAATTTACTAAGAATATCCCAGACCAAGATGCTGCCTCTCTCTGGGACGCTAGCTAGTCTTCTACTTGAATTGTACCTGAATTGTACATGAATTGTACCAGTCTTCTACTTGGGACACCTCAGGGCAATTCAGGCCAATGCAGGCCAGGTCGAAAGACATGTCAGAGCAAGTCAGAGCAGTTCTTGGCACTTCAAGGCATGTCGAAAGGTGATAGCATAATTAACTAGATTTTCAAGGATCGTCTTCTGCCATTTTGCAAGCAAAACGTGGATTCCTTTTGAAAAATTTCTTCAGTTATATTTTAGTTTGAAGATCCTGCATCAAAAGAATCCTGCTCATCTTAGCTCAGTGACAAAAAGATGTTTTTCCAAAAGATATGAAAAAATAGATTCCTACATAAGGATTAATAAACATTGGCTAAATTTTTGAATCGATTTTGACGGAAGATGACTCAAAAGATGCGGAAGGAGTCAAGGATCATAAATGCAAAATATTCTCGAAAAGGAGTCTCACGGTTTCCGAAAGAAACGCAAACGGCGACAGTATAATTTACTAAGAATATCCCAGAACAAGATGCTGCCTCTCTCTGGGACGCTAGCCAGGCTTCTACTGAATTGTACATGAATTGTACCAGTCTTCTACTTGGGACACATCAGCGCAATTCAGGCCAATGGAGGCCAGGTCGAAAGACATGTAAGAGCAAGTCAGAGCAGTTCATGGCACTTCAAGGCATGTGGAGAAGCGATAGCATAATTAACTAAATTTTCAAGGATCGTCTTCTGCCATTTTGTCGGGAAAACGTGGAGCCTTTTCGAAAATTTCTTCAGTTATATTTTAGTTTGAAGGTCCTGCGTCAAAAGAATCCTGCTCCGCTTAGTTCAGTGACAAAAAGATGTTTTTCCAAAAGATATGAAAAGATAGATTCCTACATAAAGATTAATAAGCATTGGCTAAATTTTTGAATCGATTTTGACGGAAGATGACTCAAAAGAAGCGGAAGGAGTCAAGGATCATAAATGCAAAATATTCTCGAAAAGGAGTGTCACGCTTTCCGAAAGAAACGCAAACGGCGACAGTATAATTTACTAAGAATATCTCAGACCAAGATGCTGCCTCTCTCTGGGACGCTAGCTAGTCTTCTACTTTTATTGTACCTGAATTGTACATGAATTGTACCAGTCTTCTACTTGGGACACCTCAGCGCAATTCAGGCCAATGGAGGCCAGGTCGAAAGACATGTCAGAGCAAGTCAGAGCAGTTCATGGCACTTCAAGGCATGTCAAAATGTGATAGCATAATTAACTAAATCTTGAAGTATCGTCTTCTGCCATTCTGTCAGGAAAACGGGGAGCCTTTTCGAAAATTTCTTCAGTTATATTTTAGTTTGAAGGTCCTGCGTCAAAAGAATCCTGCTCCGCTTAGTTCAGTGACAAAAAGATGTTTTTCCAAAAGATATGAAAAGATAGATTCCTACATAAGGATTAATAAACATTGGCTAAATTTTTGAATCAATTTTGACGGAAGATGACTCAAAAGATGCGGAAGGAGTCAAGGATCATAAATGCAAAATATTCTCGAAAAGGAGTCTCACGGTTTCCGAAAGAAACGCAAACGGCGACAGTATAATTTACTAAGAATATCCCAGAACAAGATGCTGCCTCTCTCTGGGACACTAGCCAGTCTTCTACTGAATTGTACATGAATTGTACCAGTCTTCTACTTGGGACACATCAGCGCAATTCAGGCCAATGGAGGCCAGGTTGAAAGACATGTAAGAGCAAGTCAGAGCAGTTCATGGCACTTTAAGGCATGTCGAGAAGCGATAGCATAATTAACTAAATTTCCAAGGATCGTCTTCTGCCATTTTGTCGGGAAAACGTGGAGCCTTTTCGAAAATTTCTTCAGTTATATTTTAGTTTGAAGGTCCTGCGTCAAAAGAATCCTGCTCCGCTTAGTTCAGTGACAAAAAGATGTTTTTCCAAACGATATGAAAAGACAGATTCCTACATAAAGATTAATAAGCATTGGCGAAATTTTTGAATTGATTTTGACGGAAGATGACTCAAAAGAAGCGGAAGGAGTTAAGGATCATAAATGCAAAATATTCTCGAAAAGGAGTCTCACGGTTTCCGAAATAAACGCAAACGGCGACAGTATAATTTACTAAGAATATCCCAGACCAAGATGCTGCCTCTCTCTGGGACGCTAGCTAGTCTTCTACATTTATTGTACCTGAATTGTACATGAATTGTACCAGTCTTCTACTTGGGATACCTCAGCGCAATTCAGGCCAATGGAGGCCAGGTCGAAAGACATGTCAGAGCAAGACAGAGCAGTTCATGGCACTTCAAGGCATGTCAAAATGTGATAGCATAATTAACTAAATCTTGAAGTATCGTCTTCTGCCATTTTGTCGGGGAAACGTGGAGCCTTTTCGAAAAATTCTTCAGTTATATTTTAGTTTGAAGGTCCTGCGTCAAAAGACTCCTGCTCCGCTTAGTTCAGTGACAAAAAGATGTTTTTCCAAAAGATATGAAAAGACAGATTCCTACATAAAGATTAATAAACAATGGCTAAATTTTTGAATCGATTTTGACGGAAGATGACTCAAAAGATGCGGAAGGAGTCAAGGATCATAAATGCAAAATATTCTCGAAAAGGAGTCTCACTGTTTCCGAAAGAAACGCAAACGGCGACAGTATAATTTACCAAGAATATCCCAGACCAAGATGCTGCCTCTCTCTGGGACTCTAGCCAATCTTCTACTGAATTGTACATGAATTGTACCAGTCTTCTACTTGGGACACCTCAGCGCAATTCAGGCCAATGGAGGCCAGGTCGAAAGACATGTCAGAGCAAGTCAGAGCAGTTCATGGCACTTAAAGGCATGTCGAGAACCGATAGCATAATTAACTAAATTTTCAAGGATCGTCTTCTGCCATTTTGTCGGGGAAATGTGGAGCCTTTTCGAAAAATTCTTCAGTTATATTTTAGTTTGAAGGTCCTGCGTCAAAAGAATCCTGCTCAGCTTAGTTCAGTGACAAGATAATGTTTTTCCAAATGATATGAAAAGATAGATTCCTACATAAAGATTAATAAACATTGGCTAAATTTTTGAATCGATTTTGACGGAAGATGACTCAACAGAAGCGGAAGGAGTCAAGGATCATAAATGCAAAATATTCTCGAAAAGGAGTCTCACGGTTTCCGAAAGAAACGCAAACGGCGACAGTATAATTTACTAAGAATATCCCAGACCAAGATGCTGCCTCTCTCTGGAACGTAGGTAGTCTTCTACTTGAATTGCCCTGAATTGTACATGAATTGTACCAGTCTTCTATTTGGGACACCTCAGCGCAATTCAGGTCAATGCAGGCCAGGTCGAAAGACATGTCAGAGCAAGTCAGAGCAGTTCTTGGCACTTCAAGGCATGTCGAAAGGTGATAGCATAATTAACTAGATTTTCAAGGATCGTCTTCTGCCATTTTGTCAGCAAAACGTGGATCCTTTTGAAAAATTTCTTCAGTTATATTTTAGTTTGAAGATCCTGCGTCAAAAGAATCCTGCTCCGCTTAGTTCAGTGACAAAAAGATGTTTTTCCAAAAGATATGAAAAGATAGATTCCTACATAAGGATTAATAAACATTGGCTAAATTTTTGAATCGATTTTGACGGAAGATGACTCAAAAGATGCGGAAGGAGTCAAGGATCATAAATGCAAAATATTCTCGAAAAGGAGTCTCACGGTTTCCGAAAGAAACGCAAATGGCGACAGTATAATTTGCTAAGAATATCCCAGAACAAGATGCTGCCTCTCTCTGGGACGCTAGCCAGTCTTCTACTTGAATTGTACATGAATTGTACATGAATTGTACCAGTCTTCTACTTGGGACACCTCAGGGCAATTCAGGCCAATGGAGGCCAGGTCGAAAGACATGTCAGAGCAAGTCAGACCAGTTCCTGGCACTTCAAGGCATGTCGAGAAGCGATAGCATAATTAACTAAATTTTCAAGGATCGTTTTCTGCCATTTTGTCGGGAAAACGTGGAGCCTTTTCGAAAAATTCTTCAGTTATATTTTAGTTTGAAGGTCCTGCGTCAAAAGAATCCTGCTCCGCTTAGTTCAGTGACAAAAAGATGTTTTTCCAAAAGATATGAAAAGATAGATTCCTACAAAAAGATTAATAAACAATGGCTAAATTTTTGAATCGATTTTGACGGAAGATGACTCAAAAGATGCGGAAGGAGTCAAAGATCATAAATGCAAAATATTCTCGAAAAGGAGTCTCACGGTTTCCGAAAGAAACGCAAACGGCGACTGTATAATTTACTAAGAATATCCCAGACCAAGATGCTGCCTCTCTCTGGGACGCTAGCTAGTCTTCTTCTTGAATTGTACTTGAACTGTACATGAATTGTACCAGTCTTCTACTTCGGACACCTCAGCGCAATTCAGGCCAATGGAGGCCAGGTCGAAAGACATGTCAGAGCAAGTCAGAGCAGTTCATGCCAGTTCAAGGCATGTCGAGAAGCGATAGCATAATTAACTAAATCTTGAAGGATCGTCTTCTGCCATTTTGTCGGGAAAACGTGGAGCCTTTTCGAAAATTTCTTCAGTTATATTTTAGTTTGAAGGTCCTTCGTCAAAAGAATCCTGCTCCGCTTAGCTCAGTGACAAAAAGATGTTTTTCCAAGAGATATGAAAAGAAAGATTCCTATATAAAGATTAATAAACATTGGCTAAATTTTTGAATCGATTTTGACGGAAGATGACTCAACAGAAGCGGAAGGAGTCAAGGATCATAAATGCAAAATATTCTCGAAAAGGAGTCTCACGGTTTCCGAAAGAAACGCAAACGGCGACAGTATAATTTACTAAGAATATCCCAGACCAAGATGCTGCCTCTCTCTGGGACGCTAGCTAGTCTTCTACTTTTATTGTACCTGAATTGTACATGAAGTGTACCAGTCTTCTACTTGGGACACCTCAGCGCAATTCAGGCCAATGGAGGCCAGGTCGAAAGACATGTCAGAGCAAGTCAGAGCAGTTCATGGCACTTCAAGGCATGTCAAAATGTGATAGCATAATTAACTAAATCTTGAAGTATCGTCTTCTGCCATTCTGTCGGGAAAACGTGGAGCCTTTTCGAAAATTTCTTCAGTTATATTTTAGTTTGAAGGTCCTGCGTCAAAAGAATCCTGCTCCGCTTAGTTCAGTGACAAAAAGATGTTTTTCCAAAAGATATGAAAAGATAGATTCCTATATAAAGATTAATAAACATTGGCTAAATTTTTGAATCGATTTTGACGGAAGATGACTCAACAGAAGCGGAAGGAGTCAAGGATCATAAATGCAAAATATTCTCGAAAAGGAGGCTCACGGTTTCCGAAAGAAACGCAAACGGCGACAGTATAATTTACTAAGAATATCCCAGACCAAGATGCTGCCTCTCTCTGGGACGCTAGCTAGTCTTGTACTTTTATTGTACCTGAATTGTACCAGTCTTCTACTTGGGACACCTCAGCGCAATTCAGACCAATGGGGGCCAGGTCGAAAGACATGTCAGAGCAAGTCAGAGCAGTTCATGGTACTTCAAGGCATGTCGAGAAGCGATAGCATAATTAACTAAATTTTCAAGGATCGTCTTCTGCCATTTTGTCAGCAAAACGTGGAGCCTTTTCGAAAAATTCTTCAGTTATATTTTAGTTTGAAGGTCCTGCGTCAAAAGAATCCTGCTCCACTTAGTTCAGTGACAAAAAGATGTTTTTCCAAAAGATATGAAAAGATAGATTCCTACATAAAGATTAATAAACAATGGCTAAATTTTTGAATCGATTTTGACGGAAGATGACTCAAAAGATGCGGAAGGAGTCAAGGATCATAAATGCAAAATATTCTCGAAAAGCAGTCTCACTGTTTCCGAAAGAAACGCAAACGGCGACAGTATAATTTACCAAGAATATCCCAGACCAAGATGCTGCCTCTCTCTGGGACGCTAGCCAATCTTCTACTGAATTGTACATGAATTGTACCAGTCTTCTACTTGGGACACCTCAGCGCAATTCAGGCCAATGGAGGCCAGGTCGAAAGACATGTCAGAGCAAGTCAGAGCAGTTCATGGCACTTAAAGGCATGTCGAGAAGCGATAGTATAATTAACTAAATTTTCAAGGATCGTCTTCTGCCATTTTGTCGGGGAAATGTGGAGCCTTTTCGAAAAATTCTTCAGTTATATTTTAGTTTGAAGGTCCTGCGTCAAAAGAATCCTGCTCAGCTTAGTTCAGTGACAAAAAGATGTTTTTCCAAAAGATATGAAAAGATAGATTCCTACATAAAGATTAATAAACATTGGCTAAATTTTTGAATCGATTTTGACGGAAGATGACTCAAAAGATGCGGAAGGAGTCAAGGATCATAAATGCAAAATATTCTCGAAAAGGAGTCTCACGGTTTCCGAAAGAAACGCAAACGGCGACAGTATAATTTACTAAGAATATCCCAGACCAAGATGCTGCCTCTCTCTGGGACACTAGCTAGTCTTCTACTTGAATTGTACATGAATTGTACATGAATTGTACCAGTCTTCTACTTGGGACACCTCAGGGCAATTCAGGCCAATGGAGGCCAGGTCGAAAGACATGTCAGAGCAAGTCGGAGCAGTTCATGGGACTTCAAGGCATGCCGAGAAGCGATAGCATAATTAACTAAATCTTCAAGGATCGTCTTCTGCTATTTTGTCGGGAAAACGTGGAGCCTTTTCGAAAATTGCTTCAGTTATATTTTAGTTTGAAGGTCCTGCGTCAAAAGAATCCTGCTCCGCTTAGTTCAGTGACAAAAAGATGTTTTTCCAAAAGATATGAAAAGATAGATTCCTACATAAAGATTAATAAACATTGGCTAAATTTTTGAATCGATTTTGACGGAAGATGACTCAAAAGAGGCGGAAGGAGTCAAGGATCATAAATGCGAAATATTCTCGAAAAGGAGTCTCACGGTTTCCGAAAGAAACGCAAACGGCGACAGTATAATTTACTAATAATATCCCAGACCAAGATGCTGCCTCTCTCTGGGACGCTAGCTAGTTTTCTACATGAATTGTACCTGAATTATACCAGTCTTCTACTTGGGACACCTCAGCGCAATTCAGACCAATGGAGGCCAGGTCGAAAGACATGTCAGAGCAAGTCAGAACAGTTCATGGTACTTCAAGGCATGTCGAGAAGCGATAGCATAATTAACTAAATTTTCAAGGATAGTCTTCTGTCATTTTGTCAGCAAAACGTGGAGTCTTTTCGAAAATTACTTCAGTTATATTTTAGTTTGAAGGTCCTGCGTCAAAAGAATCCTGATCCGCTTAGTTCAGTGACAAAAAGATGTTTTTCCAAAAGATATGAAAAGATAGATTCCTACATAAAGATTAATAAACATTGGCTAAATTTTTGAATCGATTTTGACGGAAGATAATTCAAAAGATGCGGAAGGAGTCAAGGATCATAAATGCAAAATATTCTCGAAAAGGAGTCTCACGGTTTCCGAAAGAAACGCAAACGGCGGCAGTATAATTTACTAAGAATATCCCAGACCAGGATGCTGCCTCTCTCTGGGACGCTAGCTAGTCTTCTGCATGAATTGTACCTGAATTTTACATGAATTGTACCAGTCTTCTACTTGGGACACCTCAGCGCAATTCAAGCCAATGGAGGCCAGGTCAAAAGACATGTCAGAGCAAGTCAGAGCAGTTCATGGCACTTCAAGTCATGTCTAAAGGTGATAGCATAATTAACTAGATTTTCAAGGATCGCCTTCTGCCATTTTGTCAGCAAAACGTGGATCCTTTTGAAAAATTTCTTCAGTTATATTTTAGCTTGAAGATCCTGCGTCAAAAGAATCCTGCTCCGCTTAGTTCAGTGACAAAAATATGTTTCTCCAAAAGATATGAAAAGATAGATTCCTACATAAAGATTAATAAACATTGGCTAAATTTTTGAATCGATTTTGACGGAAGATGACTCAAAAGATACGGAAGGAGTCAAGGATCATAAATGCAAAATATTCTCGAAAAGGAGTCTCACGGTTTCCGTAAGAAACGCAAACGGCGACAGTATAATTTACTAAGAATATCCCAGACCAGGATGCTGCCTCTCTCTGGGACGCTAGCTAGTCTTCTAAATGAATTGTACCTGAATTGTACATGAATTGTACCAGTCTTCTACTTGGGACACCTCAGCGCAATTCAGACCAATGGAGGCCAGGCCGAAAGACATGTCAGAGCAAGTCAGAGCAGTTCATGGCACTTCAAGGCATATCGAGAAGCGATAGCATAATTAACTAAATTTTCAAGGATCGTCTTCTGCCATTTTGTCGGGAAAACGTGGAGCCTTTTCGAAAAATTCTTCAGTTATATTTTAGTTTGAAGGTCCTACGTCAAAAGAATCCTGTTCCGGTTAGTTCAGTGACAAAAATATGTTTTTCCAAAAGTTATGAAAAGATAGATTCCTACATAAAGATTAATAAACATTGGCTAAATTTTTGAATCGATTTTGACGGAAGATGACTCAAAAGATGCGGAAGGAGTCAGGGATCATAAATGCAAAATATTCTCGAAAAGGAGTCTCACGGTTTCCGAAAGAAACGCAAACGGCGACAGTATAATTTACTAAGAATATCCCAGACCAAGATGCTGCCTCTCTCTGGGACGCTAGCCAGTCTTCTACTGAATTGTACATGAATTGTACCAGTCTTCTACTTGGGACACCTCAGCGCAATTCAAGCCAATGGAGGCCAGGTCGAAGGACATGTCAGAGCAAGTCAGAGCAGTTCATGGCACTTCAAGGCATGTCGAGCAACGATAGCATAATTAACTAAATTTTCAAGGATCGTCTTCTGCCATTTTGTCGGGAAAACGTGGAGCCTTTTCGAAAATTTCTTCAGTTATATTTTAGTTTGAAGTTCCTGCGTCAAAAGAATCCTGCTCCGCTTAGTTCAGTGACAAAAAGATGTTTTTCCAAAAGATATGAAAAGATAGATTCCTACATAAAGATTAATAAACATTGGCTAAATTTTTGAATCGATTTTGACGGAAGATGACTCAAAAGATGCGCAAGGAGTCAAGGATCATAAATGCAAAATATTCTCGAAAAGGAGTCTCACAATCTCCTAAAGAAACGCAAACGGCGACAGTATAATTTACTAAGAATATCCCAGACCAAGATGCTGCCTCTCTCTGGGACGCTAGCTAGTCTTCTACTTGAATTGTACCTGAATTGTACATGAAATATACCAGTCTTCTACTTGGGACACCTCAGCGCAATTCAGGCCAATGCAGGCCAGGTCGAAAGACATGTCAGAGCAAGTCAGAACAGTTCATGGCACTTCAAGGCATGTCGAAAGGTGATAGCATAATTAACTAAATTTTCAAGGATAGTCTTCTGCGATTTTGTCAGCAAAACGTGGAGCCTTTTCGAAAATTTCTTCAGTTATATTTTAGTTTGAAGGTCCTGTGTCAAAAGAATCCTGCTCCGCTTAGCTCAGTGACAAAAAGATGTTTTTCCAAAAGATATGAAAAGATAGATTCCTACATAAAGATTAATAAACATTGGCTAAATTTTTGAATCGATTTTGACGGAAGATGACTCAAAAGATGCGCAAGGAGTCAAGGATCATAAATGCAAAATATTCTCGAAAAGGAGTCTCACAATCTCCGAAAGAAACGCAAACGGCGACAGTATAATTTACTAAGAATATCCCAGACCAAGATGCTGCCTCTCTCTGGGACGCTAGCTAGTCTTCTACTTGAATTGTACCTGAATTGTACATGAAATATACCAGTCTTCTACTTGGGACACCTCAGCGCAATTCAGGCCAATGCAGGCCAGGTCGAAAGACATGTGAGAGCAAGTCAGAGCAGTTCATGGCACTTCAAGGCATGTCGAGAAGCGATAGCATAATTAACTTAATTTTCAAGGATCGTCTTCTGCCATTTTGTCAGCAAAACGTGGAGCCTTTTCGAAAAATTTTTCAGTTTTATTTTAGTTTGAAGGTCCTGCGTCAAAAGAATCCTGCTCTGCTTAGTTCAGTGACAAAAAGATGTTTTTCCAAAAGATATGAAAAGATAGATTCCTACATAAAGATTAATAAACATTGGCTAAATTTTTGAATCGATTTTGACGGAAGATGACTCAAAACATGCGGAAGGAGTCAAGGATCATAAATGCAAAATATTCTCGAAAAGGAGTCTCACGGTTTCCGAAAGAAACGCAAATGGCGACTGTATAATTTACTAAGAATATCCCAGACCAAGATGCTGCCTCTCTCTGGGACGCTAGCTAGTCTTCTTCTTGAATTGTACCTAAATTGTACATGAATTGTACCAGTCTTCTACTTCGGACACCTCAGCGCAATTCAGGCCAATGGAGGCCAGGTCGAAAGACATGTCAGAACAAGTCAGAGCAGTTCATGGCACTTCAAGGCATGTCGAGAAGCGATAGCATAATTAACTAAATCTTGAAGGATCGTCTTCTGCCATTTTGTCGGGAAAACGTGGAGCCTTTTCGAAAATTTCTTCAGTTATATTTTAGTTTGAAGGTCCTTCGTCAAAAGAAACCTGCTCCGCTTAGCTCAGTGACAAAAAGATGTTTTTCCAAAAGATATGAAAAGAAAGATTCCTATATAAAGATTAATAAACATTGGCTAAATTTTTGAATCGATTTTGACGGAAGATGACTCAACAGAAGCGGAAGGAGTCAAGGATCATAAATGCAAAATATTCTCGAAAAGGAGTCTCACGGTTTCCGTAAGAAACGCAAACGGCGACAGTATAATTTACTAAGAATATCCCAGACCAGGATGCTGCCTCTCTCTGGGACGCTAGCTAGTCTTCTACTTGAATTGTACCTGAATTGTACATGAATTGTACCAGTCTTCTACTTGGGACACCTCAGCGCAATTCAGACCAATGGAGGCCAGGTCGAAAGACATGTCAGAGCAAGTCAGAGCAGTTCATGGCACTTCAAGGCATATCGAGAAGCGATAGCATAATTAACTAAATTTTCAAGGATCGTCTTCTGCCATGTTGTCGGGAAAACGTGGAGCCTTTTCGAAAAATTCTTCAGTTATATTTTAGTTTGAAGGTCCTACGTCAAAAGAATCCTGTTCCGGTTAGTTCAGTGACAAAAATATGTTTTTCCAAAAGTTATGAAAAGATAGATTCCTACATAAAGATTAATAAACATTGGCTAAATTTTTGAATCGATTTTGACGGAAGATGACTCAAAAGATGCGGAAGGAGTCAGGGATCATAAATGCAAAATATTCTCGAAAAGGAGTCTCACGGTTTCCGAAAGAAACGCAAACGGCGACAGTATAATTTACTAAGACTATCCCAGACCAATATGCTGCCTCTCTCTGGGACGCTAGCCAGTCTTCTACTGAATTGTACATGAATTGTACCAGTCTTCTACTTGGGACACCTCAGCGCAATTCAGGCCAATGGAGGCCAGGTCGAAAGACATGTCAGAGCAAGTCAGAGCAGTTCATGGCACTTAAAGGCATGTCGAGAAGCGATAGCATAATTAACTAAATTTTCTAGGATCGTCTTCTGCCATTTTGTCGGGGAAACGTGGAGCCTTTTCGAAAAATTCTTCAGTTATATTTTAGTTTGAAGGTCCTGCGTCAAAAGAATCCTGCTCCGCTTAGTTCAGTGACAAAAAGATGTTTTTCCAAAAGATATGAAAAGATAGATTCCTACATAAAGATTAATAAACATTGGCTAAATTTTTGAATCGATTTTGACGGAAGATGACTCCAAAGATGCGGAGGGAGTCAAGGATCATAAATGCAAAATATTCTCGAAAGGAAGTCTCACAATTTCCGAAAGAAACGCAAACGGCGACAGTATAATTTACTAAGAATATCCCAGACCAAGATGCTGCCTCTCTCTGGGACGCTAGCTAGTCTTCTACTTGAATTGTACCTGAATTGTACATGAATTGTACCAGTCTTCTACTTGGGGCACCTCAGCGCAATTCAGGCCAATGGAGGCCAGGTCGAAAGACATGTCAGAGCAAGTCAGAGCAGTTCATGGCACTTCAAGGCATGTCGAAAGGTGATAGCATAATTAACTAGATTTTCAAGGATCGTCTTCTGCCATTTTGTCAGCAAAACGTGGATCCTTTTGAAAAATTTCTTCAGTTATATTTTAGTTTGAAGATCCTGCGTCAAAGGAATCCTGCTCCGCTTAGTTTAGTGACAAAAAGATGTTTTTCCAAAAGATATGAAAAGATAGATTCCTACATAAAGATTAATAAACATTGGCTAAATTTTTGAATCGATTTTGACGGAAGATGACTCCAAAGATGCGGAGGGAGTCAAGGATCATAAATGCAAAATATTCTCGAAAAGGAGTCTCACGGTTTCCGAAAGAAACGCAAACGGCGACAGTATAATTTACTAAGAATATCCCAGACCAGGATGCTGCCTCTCTCTGGGACGCTAGCTAGTCTTCTGCATGAATTGTACCTGAATTGTACATGAATTGTACCAGTCTTCTACTTGGGACACCTCAGCGCAATTCAGCCCAATGGAGGCCAGGTCGAAAGACATGTCAGAGCAAGTCAGAGCAGTTCATGGCACTTCAAGGCATGTCGAAAGGTGATAGCATAATTAACTAGATTTTCAAGGATCGTCTTCTGCCATTTTGTCAGCAAAACGTGGATCCTTTTGAAAAATTTCTTCAGTTATATTTTAGTTTGAAGATCCTGCGTCAAAGGAATCCTGCTCCGCTTAGTTTAGTGACAAAAAGATGTTTTTCCAAAAGATATGAAAAGATAGATTCCTACATAAAGATTAATAAACATTGGCTAAATTTTTGAATCGATTTTGACGGATGATGACTCAAAAGATGCGGAAGGAGTCAAGGATCATAAATGCAAAATATTCTCGAAAGGAAGTCTCACAATTTCCGAAAGAAACGCAAACGGCGACAGTATAATTTACTAAGAATATCCCAGACCAAGATGCTGCCTCTCTCTGGGACGCTAGCTAGTCTTCTACTTGAATTGTACCTGAATTGTACATGAATTGTACCAGTCTTCTACTTGGGGCACCTCAGCGCAATTCAGGCCAATGGAGGCCAGGTCGAAAGACATGTCAGAGCAAGCCAGAGCAGTTCTTGGCACTTCAAGGCATGTCGAAAGGTGATAGCATAATTAACTAGATTTTCAAGGATCGTCTTCTGCCATTTTGCAAGCAAAACGTCGATCCTTTTGAAAAATTTCTTCAGTTATATTTTAGTTTGAAGATCCTGCGTCAAAAGAATCCTGCTCATCTTAGCTCAGTGACAAAAAGATGTTTTTCCAAAAGATATGAAAAGATAGATTCCTACATAAGGATTAATAAACATTGGCTAAATTTTTGAATCGGTTTTGACGGAAGGTGACTCAAAAGATGCGGAAGGAGTCAAGGATCATAAATGCAAAATATTCTCGAAAAGGAGTCTCACGGTTTCCGAAAGAAACGCAAACGGCGACAGTATAATTTACTAAGAATATCCCAGAACAAGATGCTGCCTCTCTCTGGGACGCTAGCCAGGCTTCTACTGAATTGTACATGAATTGTACCAGTCTTCTACTTGGGACACATCAGCGCAATTCAGGCCAATGGAGGCCAGGTCGAAAGACATGTAAGAGCAAGTCAGAGCAGTTCATGGCACTTCAAGGCATGTGGAGAAGCGATAGCATAATTAACTAAATTTTCAAGGATCGTCTTCTGCCATTTTGTCGGGAAAACGTGGAGCTTTTTCGAAAATTTCTTCAGTTATATTTTAGTTTGAAGGTCCTGCGTCAAAAGAATCCTGCTCCGCTTAGTTCAGTGACAAAAAGATGTTTTTCCAAAAGATATGAAAAGATAGATTCCTACATAAAGATTAATAAGCATTGGCTAAATTTTTGAATCGATTTTGACGGAAGATGACTCAAAAGAAGCGGAAGGAGTCAAGGATCATAAATGCAAAATATTCTCGAAAAGGAGTGTCACGCTTTCCGAAAGAAACGCAAACGGCGACAGTATAATTTACTAAGAATATCCCAGACCAAGATGCTGCCTCTCTCTGGGACGCTAGCTAGTCTTCTACTTGAATTGTACCTGAATTGTACATGAATTGTACCAGTCTTCTACTTGGGACACCTCAGCGCAATTCAGGCCAATGCAGGCCAGGTCGAAAGACATGTCAGAGCAAGTCAGAGCAGTTCTTGGCACTTCAAGGCATGTCGAAAGGTGATAGCATAATTAACTAGATTTTCAAGGATCGTCTTCTGCCATTTTGCAAGCAAAACGTGGATTCCTTTTGAAAAATTTCTTCAGTTATATTTTAGTTTGAAGATCCTGCATCAAAAGAATCCTGCTCATCTTAGCTCAGTGACAAAAAGATGTTTTTCCAAAAGATATGAAAAAATAGATTCCTACATAAGGATTAATAAACATTGGCTAAATTTTTGAATCGATTTTGACGGAAGATGACTCAAAAGATGCGGAAGGAGTCAAGGATCATAAATGCAAAATATTCTCGAAAAGGAGTCTCACGGTTTCCGAAAGAAACGCAAACGGCGACAGTATAATTTACTAAGAATATCCCAGAACAAGATGCTGCCTCTCTCTGGGACGCTAGCCAGGCTTCTACTGAATTGTACATGAATTGTACCAGTCTTCTACTTGGGACACATCAGCGCAATTCAGGCCAATGGAGGCCAGGTCGAAAGACATGTAAGAGCAAGTCAGAGCAGTTCATGGCACTTCAAGGCATGTGAAGAAGCGATAGCATAATTAACTAAATTTTCAAGGATCGTCTTCTGCCATTTTGTCGGGAAAACGTGGAGCCTTTTCGAAAATTTCTTCAGTTATATTTTAGTTTGAAGGTCCTGCGTCAAAAGAATCCTGCTCCGCTTAGTTCAGTGACAAAAAGATGTTTTTCCAAAAGATATGAAAAGATAGATTCCTACATAAAGATTAATAAGCATTGGCTAAATTTTTGAATCGATTTTGACGGAAGATGACTCAAAAGAAGCGGAAGGAGTCAAGGATCATAAATGCAAAATATTCTCGAAAAGGAGTGTCACGCTTTCCGAAAGAAACGCAAACGGCGACAGTATAATTTACTAAGAATATCCCAGACCAAGATGCTGCCTCTCTCTGGGACGCTAGCTAGTCTTCTACTTTTATTGTACCTGAATTGTACATGAATTGTACCAGTCTTCTACTTGGGACACCTCAGCGCAATTCAGGCCAATGGAGGCCAGGTCGAAAGACATGTCAGAGCAAGTCAGAGCAGTTCATGGCACTTCAAGGCATGTCAAAATGTGATAGCATAATTAACTAAATCTTGAAGTATCGTCTTCTGCCATTCTGTCAGGAAAACGGGGAGCCTTTTCGAAAATTTCTTCAGTTATATTTTAGTTTGAAGGTCCTGCGTCAAAAGAATCCTGCTCCGCTTAGTTCAGTGACAAAAAGATGTTTTTCCAAAAGATATGAAAAGATAGATTCCTACATAAGGATTAATAAACATTGGCTAAATTTTTGAATCAATTTTGACGGAAGATGACTCAAAAGATGCGGAAGGAGTCAAGGATCATAAATGCAAAATATTCTCGAAAAGGAGTCTCACGGTTTCCGAAAGAAACGCAAACGGCGACAGTATAATTTACTAAGAATATCCCAGAACAAGATGCTGCCTCTCTCTGGGACACTAGCCAGTCTTCTACTGAATTGTACATGAATTGTACCAGTCTTCTACTTGGGACACATCAGCGCAATTCAGGCCAATGGAGGCCAGGTTGAAAGACATGTAAGAGCAAGTCAGAGCAGTTCATGGCACTTTAAGGCATGTCGAGAAGCGATAGCATAATTAACTAAATTTCCAAGGATCGTCTTCTGCCATTTTGTCGGGAAAACGTGGAGCCTTTTCGAAAATTTCTTCAGTTATATTTTAGTTTGAAGGTCCTGCGTCAAAAGAATCCTGCTCCGCTTAGTTCAGTGACAAAAAGATGTTTTTCCAAACGATATGAAAAGACAGATTCCTACATAAAGATTAATAAGCATTGGCGAAATTTTTGAATTGATTTTGACGGAAGATGACTCAAAAGAAGCGGAAGGAGTCAAGGATCATAAATGCAAAATATTCTCGAAAAGGAGTCTCACGGTTTCCGAAATAAACGCAAACGGCGACAGTATAATTTACTAAGAATATCCCAGACCAAGATGCTGCCTCTCTCTGGGACGCTAGCTAGTCTTCTACTTTTATTGTACCTGAATTGTACATGAATTGTACCAGTCTTCTACTTGGGATACCTCAGCGCAATTCAGGCCAATGGAGGCCAGGTCGAAAGACATGTCAGAGCAAGACAGAGCAGTTCATGGCACTTCAAGGCATGTCAAAATGTGATAGCATAATTAACTAAATCTTGAAGTATCGTCTTCTGCCATTTTGTCGGGGAAACGTGGAGCCTTTTCGAAAAATTCTTCAGTTATATTTTAGTTTGAAGGTCCTGCGTCAAAAGAATCCTGCTCAGCTTAGTTCAGTGACAAGATAATGTTTTTCCAAATGATATGAAAAGATAGATTCCTACATAAAGATTAATAAACATTGGCTAAATTTTTGAATCGATTTTGACGGAAGATGACTCAACAGAAGCGGAAGGAGTCAAGGATCATAAATGCAAAATATTCTCGAAAAGGAGTCTCACGGTTTCCGAAAGAAACGCAAACGGCGACAGTATAATTTACTAAGAATATCCCAGACCAAGATGCTGCCTCTCTCTGGAACGTAGGTAGTCTTCTACTTGAATTGCACCTGAATTGTACATGAATTGTACCAGTCTTCTATTTGGGACACCTCAGCGCAATTCAGGCCAATGCAGGCCAGGTCGAAAGACATGTCAGAGCAAGTCAGAGCAGTTCTTGGCACTTCAAGGCATGTCGAAAGGTGATAGCATAATTAACTAGATTTTCAAGGATCGTCTTCTGCCATTTTGTCAGCAAAACGTGGATCCTTTTGAAAAATTTCTTCAGTTATATTTTAGTTTGAAGATCCTGCGTCAAAAGAATCCTGCTCCGCTTAGTTCAGTGACAAAAAGATGTTTTTCCAAAAGATATGAAAAGATAGATTCCTACATAAGGATTAATAAACATTGGCTAAATTTTTGAATCGATTTTGACGGAAGATGACTCAAAAGATGCGGAAGGAGTCAAGGATCATAAATGCAAAATATTCTCGAAAAGGAGTCTCACGGTTTCCGAAAGAAACGCAAATGGCGACAGTATAATTTGCTAAGAATATCCCAGAACAAGATGCTGCCTCTCTCTGGGACGCTAGCCAGTCTTCTACTTGAATTGTACCTGAATTGTACATGAATTGTACCAGTCTTCTACTTGGGACACCTCAGGGCAATTCAGGCCAATGGAGGCCAGGTCGAAAGACATGTCAGAGCAAGTCAGACCAGTTCCTGGCACTTCAAGGCATGTCGAGAAGCGATAGCATAATTAACTAAATTTTCAAGGATCGTTTTCTGCCATTTTGTCGGGAAAACGTGGAGCCTTTTCGAAAAATTCTTCAGTTATATTTTAGTTTGAAGGTCCTGCGTCAAAAGAATCCTGCTCCGCTTAGTTCAGTGACAAAAAGATGTTTTTCCAAAAGATATGAAAAGATAGATTCCTACAAAAAGATTAATAAACAATGGCTAAATTTTTGAATCGATTTTGACGGAAGATGACTCAAAAGATGCGGAAGGAGTCAAAGATCATAAATGCAAAATATTCTCGAAAAGGAGTCTCACGGTTTCCGAAAGAAACGCAAACGGCGACTGTATAATTTACTAAGAATATCCCAGACCAAGATGCTGCCTCTCTCTGGGACGCTAGCTAGTCTTCTTCTTGAATTGTACTTGAACTGTACATGAATTGTACCAGTCTTCTACTTCGGACACCTCAGCGCAATTCAGGCCAATGGAGGCCAGGTCGAAAGACATGTCAGAGCAAGTCAGAGCAGTTCATGCCAGTTCAAGGCATGTCGAGAAGCGATAGCATAATTAACTAAATCTTGAAGGATCGTCTTCTGCCATTTTGTCGGGAAAACGTGGAGCCTTTTCGAAAATTTCTTCAGTTATATTTTAGTTTGAAGGTCCTTCGTCAAAAGAATCCTGCTCCGCTTAGCTCAGTGACAAAAAGATGTTTTTCCAAGAGATATGAAAAGAAAGATTCCTATATAAAGATTAATAAACATTGGCTAAATTTTTGAATCGATTTTGACGGAAGATGACTCAACAGAAGCGGAAGGAGTCAAGGATCATAAATGCAAAATATTCTCGAAAAGGAGTCTCACGGTTTCCGAAAGAAACGCAAACGGCGACAGTATAATTTACTAAGAATATCCCAGACCAAGATGCTGCCTCTCTCTGGGACGCTAGCTAGTCTTCTACTTTTATTGTACCTGAATTGTACATGAAGTGTACCAGTCTTCTACTTGGGACACCTCAGCGCAATTCAGGCCAATGGAGGCCAGGTCGAAAGACATGTCAGAGCAAGTCAGAGCAGTTCATGGCACTTCAAGGCATGTCAAAATGTGATAGCATAATTAACTAAATCTTGAAGTATCGTCTTCTGCCATTCTGTCGGGAAAACGTGGAGCCTTTTCGAAAATTTCTTCAGTTATATTTTAGTTTGAAGGTCCTGCGTCAAAAGAATCCTGCTCCGCTTAGTTCAGTGACAAAAAGATGTTTTTCCAAAAGATATGAAAAGATAGATTCCTATATAAAGATTAATAAACATTGGCTAAATTTTTGAATCGATTTTGACGGAAGATGACTCAACAGAAGCGGAAGGAGTCAAGGATCATAAATGCAAAATATTCTCGAAAAGGAGGCTCACGGTTTCCGAAAGAAACGCAAACGGCGACAGTATAATTTACTAAGAATATCCCAGACCAAGATGCTGCCTCTCTCTGGGACGCTAGCTAGTCTTGTACTTTTATTGTACCTGAATTGTACCAGTCTTCTACTTGGGACACCTCAGCGCAATTCAGACCAATGGGGGCCAGGTCGAAAGACATGTCAGAGCAAGTCAGAGCAGTTCATGGTACTTCAAGGCATGTCGAGAAGCGATAGCATAATTAACTAAATTTTCAAGGATCGTCTTCTGCCATTTTGTCAGCAAAACGTGGAGCCTTTTCGAAAAATTCTTCAGTTATATTTTAGTTTGAAGGTCCTGCGTCAAAAGAATCCTGCTCCGCTTAGTTCAGTGACAAAAAGATGTTTTTCCAAAAGATATGAAAAGATAGATTCCTACATAAAGATTAATAAACAATGGCTAAATTTTTGAATCGATTTTGACGGAAGATGACTCAAAAGATGCGGAAGGAGTCAAGGATCATAAATGCAAAATATTCTCGAAAAGGAGTCTCACTGTTTCCGAAAGAAACGCAAACGGCGACAGTATAATTTACCAAGAATATCCCAGACCAAGATGCTGCCTCTCTCTGGGACGCTAGCCAATCTTCTACTGAATTGTACATGAATTGTACCAGTCTTCTACTTGGGACACCTCAGCGCAATTCAGGCCAATGGAGGCCAGGTCGAAAGACATGTCAGAGCAAGTCAGAGCAGTTCATGGCACTTAAAGGCATGTCGAGAAGCGATAGTATAATTAACTAAATTTTCAAGGATCGTCTTCTGCCATTTTGTCGGGGAAATGTGGAGCCTTTTCGAAAAATTCTTCAGTTATATTTTAGTTTGAAGGTCCTGCGTCAAAAGAATCCTGCTCAGCTTAGTTCAGTGACAAGATAATGTTTTTCCAAAAGATATGAAAAGATAGATTCCTACATAAAGATTAATAAACATTGGCTAAATTTTTGAATCGATTTTGACGGAAGATGACTCAAAAGATGCGGAAGGAGTCAAGGATCATAAATGCAAAATATTCTCGAAAAGGAGTCTCACGGTTTCCGAAAGAAACGCAAACGGCGACAGTATAATTTACTAAGAATATCCCAGACCAAGATGCTGCCTCTCTCTGGGACACTAGCTAGTCTTCTACTTGAATTGTACATGAATTGTACATGAATTGTACCAGTCTTCTACTTGGGACACCTCAGGGCAATTCAGGCCAATGGAGGCCAGGTCGAAAGACATGTCAGAGCAAGTCGGAGCAGTTCATGGGACTTCAAGGCATGCCGAGAAGCGATAGCATAATTAACTAAATCTTCAAGGATCGTCTTCTGCTATTTTGTCGGGAAAACGTGGAGCCTTTTCGAAAATTGCTTCAGTTATATTTTAGTTTGAAGGTCCTGCGTCAAAAGAATCCTGCTCCGCTTAGTTCAGTGACAAAAAGATGTTTTTCCAAAAGATATGAAAAGATAGATTCCTACATAAAAATTAATAAACATTGGCTAAATTTTTGAATCGATTTTGACGGAAGATGACTCAAAAGAGGCGGAAGGAGTCAAGGATCATAAATGCGAAATATTCTCGAAAAGGAGTCTCACGGTTTCCGAAAGAAACGCAAACGGCGACAGTATAATTTACTAATAATATCCCAGACCAAGATGCTGCCTCTCTCTGGGACGCTAGCTAGTTTTCTACATGAATTGTACCTGAATTATACCAGTCTTCTACTTGGGACACCTCAGCGCAATTCAGACCAATGGAGGCCAGGTCGAAAGACATGTCAGAGCAAGTCAGAACAGTTCATGGTACTTCAAGGCATGTCGAGAAGCGATAGCATAATTAACTAAATTTTCAAGGATAGTCTTCTGTCATTTTGTCAGCAAAACGTGGAGTCTTTTCGAAAATTACTTCAGTTATATTTTAGTTTGAAGGTCCTGCGTCAAAAGAATCCTGATCCGCTTAGTTCAGTGACAAAAAGATGTTTTTCCAAAAGATATGAAAAGATAGATTCCTACATAAAGATTAATAAACATTGGCTAAATTTTTGAATCGATTTTGACGGAAGATAATTCAAAAGATGCGGAAGGAGTCAAGGATCATAAATGCAAAATATTCTCGAAAAGGAGTCTCACGGTTTCCGAAAGAAACGCAAACGGCGGCAGTATAATTTACTAAGAATATCCCAGACCAGGATGCTGCCTCTCTCTGGGACGCTAGCTAGTCTTCTGCATGAATTGTACCTGAATTTTACATGAATTGTACCAGTCTTCTACTTGGGACACCTCAGCGCAATTCAAGCCAATGGAGGCCAGGTCAAAAGACATGTCAGAGCAAGTCAGAGCAGTTCATGGCACTTCAAGTCATGTCTAAAGGTGATAGCATAATTAACTAGATTTTCAAGGATCGCCTTCTGCCATTTTGTCAGCAAAACGTGGATCCTTTTGAAAAATTTCTTCAGTTATATTTTAGTTTGAAGATCCTGCGTCAAAAGAATCCTGCTCCGCTTAGTTCAGTGACAAAAATATGTTTCTCCAAAAGATATGAAAAGATAGATTCCTACATAAAGATTAATAAACATTGGCTAAATTTTTGAATCGATTTTGACGGAAGATGACTCAAAAGATACGGAAGGAGTCAAGGATCATAAATGCAAAATATTCTCGAAAAGGAGTCTCACGGTTTCCGTAAGAAACGCAAACGGCGACAGTATAATTTACTAAGAATATCCCAGACCAGGATGCTGCCTCTCTCTGGGACGCTAGCTAGTCTTCTAAATGAATTGTACCTGAATTGTACATGAATTGTACCAGTCTTCTACTTGGGACACCTCAGCGCAATTCAGACCAATGGAGGCCAGGTCGAAAGACATGTCAGAGCAAGTCAGAGCAGTTCATGGCACTTCAAGGCATATCGAGAAGCGATAGCATAATTAACTAAATTTTCAAGGATCGTCTTCTGCCATTTTGTCGGGAAAACGTGGAGCCTTTTCGAAAAATTCTTCAGTTATATTTTAGTTTGAAGGTCCTACGTCAAAAGAATCCTGTTCCGGTTAGTTCAGTGACAAAAATATGTTTTTCCAAAAGTTATGAAAAGATAGATTCCTACATAAAGATTAATAAACATTGGCTAAATTTTTGAATCGATTTTGACGGAAGATGACTCAAAAGATGCGGAAGGAGTCAGGGATCATAAATGCAAAATATTCTCGAAAAGGAGTCTCACGGTTTCCGAAAGAAACGCAAACGGCGACAGTATAATTTACTAAGAATATCCCAGACCAAGATGCTGCCTCTCTCTGGGACGCTAGCCAGTCTTCTACTGAATTGTACATGAATTGTACCAGTCTTCTACTTGGGACACCTCAGCGCAATTCAAGCCAATGGAGGCCAGGTCGAAGGACATGTCAGAGCAAGTCAGAGCAGTTCATGGCACTTCAAGGCATGTCGAGCAACGATAGCATAATTAACTAAATTTTCAAGGATCGTCTTCTGCCATTTTGTCGGGAAAACGTGGAGCCTTTTCGAAAATTTCTTCAGTTATATTTTACTTTGAAGTTCCTGCGTCAAAAGAATCCTGCTCCGCTTAGTTCAGTGACAAAAAGATGTTTTTCCAAAAGATATGAAAAGATAGATTCCTACATAAAGATTAATAAACATTGGCTAAATTTTTGAATCGATTTTGACGGAAGATGACTCAAAAGATGCGCAAGGAGTCAAGGATCATAAATGCAAAATATTCTCGAAAAGGAGTCTCACAATCTCCTAAAGAAACGCAAACGGCGACAGTATAATTTACTAAGAATATCCCAGACCAAGATGCTGCCTCTCTCTGGGACGCTAGCTAGTCTTCTACTTGAATTGTACCTGAATTGTACATGAAATATACCAGTCTTCTACTTGGGACACCTCAGCGCAATTCAGGCCAATGCAGGCCAGGTCGAAAGACATGTCAGAGCAAGTCAGAACAGTTCATGGCACTTCAAGGCATGTCGAAAGGTGATAGCATAATTAACTAAATTTTCAAGGATAGTCTTCTGCGATTTTGTCAGCAAAACGTGGAGCCTTTTCGAAAATTTCTTCAGTTATATTTTAGTTTGAAGGTCCTGTGTCAAAAGAATCCTGCTCCGCTTAGCTCAGTGACAAAAAGATGTTTTTCCAAAAGATATGAAAAGATAGATTCCTACATAAAGATTAATAAACATTGGCTAAATTTTTGAATCGATTTTGACGGAAGATGACTCAAAAGATGCGAAAGGAGTCAAGGATCATAAATGCAAAATATTCTCGAAAAGGAGTCTCACGGTTTCCGAAAGAAACGCAAACGGCGGCAGTATAATTTACTAAGAATATCCCAGACCAAGATGCTGCCTCTCTCTGGGACGCTAGCTAGTCTTCTGCATGAATTGTACCTGAATTTTACATGAATTGTACCAGTCTTCTACTTGGGACACCTCAGCGCAATTCAAGCCAATGGAGGCCAGGTCAAAAGACATGTCAGAGCAAGTCAGAGCAGTTCATGGCACTTCAAGTCATGTCTAAAGGTGATAGCATAATTAACTAGATTTTCAAGGATCGCCTTCTGCCATTTTGTCAGCAAAACGTGGATCCTTTTGAAAAATTTCTTCAGTTATATTTTAGTTTGAAGATCCTGCGTCAAAAGAATCCTGCTCCGCTTAGTTCAGTGACAAAAATATGTTTCTCCAAAAGATATGAAAAGATAGATTCCTACATAAAGATTAATAAACATTGGCTAAATTTTTGAATCGATTTTGACGGAAGATGACTCAAAAGATACGGAAGGAGTCAAGGATCATAAATGCAAAATATTCTCGAAAAGGAGTCTCACGGTTTCCGTAAGAAACGCAAACGGCGACAGTATAATTTACTAAGAATATCCCAGACCAGGATGCTGCCTCTCTCTGGGACGCTAGCTAGTCTTCTAAATGAATTGTACCTGAATTGTACATGAATTGTACCAGTCTTCTACTTGGGACACCTCAGCGCAATTCAGACCAATGGAGGCCAGGTCGAAAGACATGTCAGAGCAAGTCAGAGCAGTTCATGGCACTTCAAGGCATATCGAGAAGCGATAGCATAATTAACTAAATTTTCAAGGATCGTCTTCTGCCATTTTGTCGGGAAAACGTGGAGCCTTTTCGAAAAATTCTTCAGTTATATTTTAGTTTGAAGGTCCTACGTCAAAAGAATCCTGTTCCGGTTAGTTCAGTGACAAAAATATGTTTTTCCAAAAGTTATGAAAAGATAGATTCCTACATAAAGATTAATAAACATTGGCTAAATTTTTGAATCGATTTTGACGGAAGATGACTGAAAAGATGCGGAAGGAGTCAGGGATCATAAATGCAAAATATTCTCGAAAAGGAGTCTCACGGTTTCCGAAAGAAACGCAAACGGCGACAGTATAATTTACTAAGAATATCCCAGACCAAGATGCTGCCTCTCTCTGGGACGCTAGCCAGTCTTCTACTGAATTGTACATGAATTGTACCAGTCTTCTACTTGGGACACCTCAGCGCAATTCAAGCCAATGGAGGCCAGGTCGAAGGACATGTCAGAGCAAGTCAGAGCAGTTCATGGCACTTCAAGGCATGTCGAGCAACGATAGCATAATTAACTAAATTTTCAAGGATCGTCTTCTGCCATTTTGTCGGGAAAACGTGGAGCCTTTTCGAAAATTTCTTCAGTTATATTTTAGTTTGAAGTTCCTGCGTCAAAAGAATCCTGCTCCGCTTAGTTCAGTGACAAAAAGATGTTTTTCCAAAAGATATGAAAAGATAGATTCCTACATAAAGATTAATAAACATTGGCTAAATTTTTGAATCGATTTTGACGGAAGATGACTCAAAAGATGCGCAAGGAGTCAAGGATCATAAATGCAAAATATTCTCGAAAAGGAGTCTCACAATCTCCTAAAGAAACGCAAACGGCGACAGTATAATTTACTAAGAATATCCCAGACCAAGATGCTGCCTCTCTCTGGGACGCTAGCTAGTCTTCTACTTGAATTGTACCTGAATTGTACATGAAATATACCAGTCGTCTACTTGGGACACCTCAGCGCAATTCAGGCCAATGCAGGCCAGGTCGAAAGACATGTCAGAGCAAGTCAGAACAGTTCATGGCACTTCAAGGCATGTCGAAAGGTGATAGCATAATTAACTAAATTTTCAAGGATAGTCTTCTGCGATTTTGTCAGCAAAACGTGGAGCCTTTTCTAAAATTTCTTCAGTTATATTTTAGTTTGAAGGTCCTGTGTCAAAAGAATCCTGCTCCGCTTAGCTCAGTGACAAAAAGATGTTTTTCCAAAAGATATGAAAAGATAGATTCCTACATAAAGATTAATAAACATTGGCTAAATTTTTGAATCGATTTTGACGGAAGATGACTCAAAAGATGCGCAAGGAGTCAAGGATCATAAATGCAAAATATTCTCGAAAAGGAGTCTCACAATCTCCGAAAGAAACGCAAACGGCGACAGTATAATTTACTAAGAATATCCCAGACCAAGATGCTGCCTCTCTCTGGGACGCTAGCTAGTCTTCTACTTGAATTGTACCTGAATTGTACATGAAATATACCAGTCTTCTACTTGGGACACCTCAGCGCAATTCAGGCCAATGCAGGCCAGGTCGAAAGACATGTGAGAGCAAGTCAGAGCAGTTCATGGCACTTCAAGGCATGTCGAGAAGCGATAGCATAATTAACTTAATTTTCAAGGATCGTCTTCTGCCATTTTGTCAGCAAAACGTGGAGCCTTTTCGAAAAATTTTTCAGTTTTATTTTAGTTTGAAGGTCCTGCGTCAAAAGAATCCTGCTCTGCTTAGTTCAGTGACAAAAAGATGTTTTTCCAAAAGATATGAAAAGATAGATTCCTACATAAAGATTAATAAACATTGGCTAAATTTTTGAATCGATTTTGACGGAAGATGACTCAAAACATGCGGAAGGAGTCAAGGATCATAAATGCAAAATATTCTCGAAAAGGAGTCTCACGGTTTCCGAAAGAAACGCAAATGGCGACTGTATAATTTACTAAGAATATCCCAGACCAAGATGCTGCCTCTCTCTGGGACGCTAGCTAGTCTTCTTCTTGAATTGTACCTAAATTGTACATGAATTGTACCAGTCTTCTACTTCGGACACCTCAGCGCAATTCAGGCCAATGGAGGCCAGGTCGAAAGACATGTCAGAACAAGTCAGAGCAGTTCATGGCACTTCAAGGCATGTCGAGAAGCGATAGCATAATTAACTAAATCTTGAAGGATCGTCTTCTGCCATTTTGTCGGGAAAACGTGGAGCCTTTTCGAAAATTTCTTCAGTTATATTTTAGTTTGAAGGTCCTTCGTCAAAAGAAACCTGCTCCGCTTAGCTCAGTGACAAAAAGATGTTTTTCCAAAAGATATGAAAAGAAAGATTCCTATATAAAGATTAATAAACATTGGCTAAATTTTTGAATCGATTTTGACGGAAGATGACTCAACAGAAGCGGAAGGAGTCAAGGATCATAAATGCAAAATATTCTCGAAAAGGAGTCTCACGGTTTCCGTAAGAAACGCAAACGGCGACAGTATAATTTACTAAGAATATCCCAGACCAGGATGCTGCCTCTCTCTGGGACGCTAGCTAGTCTTCTACTTGAATTGTACCTGAATTGTACATGAATTGTACCAGTCTTCTACTTGGGACACCTCAGCGCAATTCAGACCAATGGAGGCCAGGTCGAAAGACATGTCAGAGCAAGTCAGAGCAGTTCATGGCACTTCAAGGCATATCGAGAAGCGATAGCATAATTAACTAAATTTTCAAGGATCGTCTTCTGCCATGTTGTCGGGAAAACGTGGAGCCTTTTCGAAAAATTCTTCAGTTATATTTTAGTTTGAAGGTCCTACGTCAAAAGAATCCTGTTCCGGTTAGTTCAGTGACAAAAATATGTTTTTCCAAAAGTTATGAAAAGATAGATTCCTACATAAAGATTAATAAACATTGGCTAAATTTTTGAATCGATTTTGACGGAAGATGACTCAAAAGATGCGGAAGGAGTCAGGGATCATAAATGCAAAATATTCTCGAAAAGGAGTCTCACGGTTTCCGAAAGAAACGCAAACGGCGACAGTATAATTTACTAAGACTATCCCAGACCAAGATGCTGCCTCTCTCTGGGACGCTAGCCAGTCTTCTACTGAATTGTACATGAATTGTACCAGTCTTCTACTTGGGACACCTCAGCGCAATTCAGGCCAATGGAGGCCAGGTCGAAGGACATGTCAGAGCAAGTCAGAGCAGTTCATGGCACTTCAAGGCATGTCGAGCAACGATAGCATAATTAACTAAATTTTCAAGGATCGTCTTCTGCCATTTTGTCGGGAAAACGTGGAGCCTTTTCGAAAATTTCTTCAGTTATATTTTAGTTTGAAGTTCCTGCGTCAAAAGAATCCTGCTCCGCTTAGTTCAGTGACAAAAAGATGTTTTTCCAAAAGATATGAAAAGATAGATTCCTACATAAAGATTAATAAACATTGGCTAAATTTTTGAATCGATTTTGACGGAAGATGACTCAAAAGATGCGCAAGGAGTCAAGGATCATAAATGCAAAATATTCTCGAAAAGGAGTCTCACAATCTCCGAAAGAAACGCAAACGGCGACAGTATAATTTACTAAGAATATCCCAGACCAAGATGCTGCCTCTCTCTGGGACGCTAGCTAGTCTTCTACTTGAATTGTACCTGAATTGTACATGAAATATACCAGTCTTCTACTTGGGACACCTCAGCGCAATTCAGGCCAATGCAGGCCAGGTCGAAAGACATGTCAGAGCAAGTCAGAACAGTTCATGGCACTTCAAGGCATGTCGAAAGGTGATAGCATAATTAACTAAATTTTCAAGGATAGTCTTCTGCGATTTTGTCAGCAAAACGTGGAGCCTTTTCGAAAATTTCTTCAGTTATATTTTAGTTTGAAGGTCCTTCGTCAAAAGAAACCTGCTCCGCTTAGCTCAGTGACAAAAAGATGTTTTTCCAAAAGATATGAAAAGATAGATTCCTACATAAAGATTAATAAACATTGGCTAAATTTTTGAATCGATTTTGACGGAAGATGACTCAAAAGATGCGCAAGGAGTCAAGGATCATAAATGCAAAATATTCTCGAAAAGGAGTGTCACAATCTCCGAAAGAAACGCAAACGGCGACAGTATAATTTACTAAGAATATCCCAGACCAAGATGCTGCCTCTCTCTGGGACGCTAGCTAGTCTTCTACTTGAATTGTACCTGAATTGTACATGAAATATACCAGTCTTCTACTTCGGTCACCTCAGCGCAATTCAGGCCAATGCAGGCCAGGTCGAAAGACATGTGAGAGCAAGTCAGAGCAGTTCATGGCACTTCAAGGCATGTCGAAAGGTGATAGCATAATTAACTAAATTTTCAAGGATAGTCTTCTGCGATTTTGTCAGCAAAACGTGGAGCCTTTTCGAAAATTTCTTCAGTTATATTTTAGTTTGAAGGTCCTTCGTCAAAAGAAACCTGCTCCGCTTAGCTCAGTGACAAAAAGATGTTTTTCCAAAAGATATGAAAAGAAAGATTCCTATATAAAGATTAATAAACATTGGCTAAATTTTTGAATCGATCTTGACGGAAGATGACTCAACAGAAGCGGAAGGAGTCAAGGATCATAAATGCAAAATATTCCCGAAAAGGAGTCTCACGGTTTCCGAAAGAAACGCAAACGGCGACAGTATAATTTACTAAGAATATCCCAGACCAAGATGCTGCCTCTCTCTGGGACGCTAGCTGGTCTTCTACTTTTATTGTACCTGAATTGTACATGAATTGTACCAGTCTTCTACTTGGGACACCTCAGCGCAATTCAGGCCAATGGAGGCCAGGTCGAAAGACATGTCAGAGCAAGTCAGAGCAGTTCATGGCACTTCAAGGCATGTTAAAATGTGATAGCATAATTAGCTAAATCTTGAAGTATCGTCTTCTGCCATTCTGTCGGGAAAAGGTGGTGCCTTTTCAAAAATTTCTTCAGTTATATTTTAGTTTGAAGGTTCTGCGTCAAAAGAATCCTGCTCCGCTTAGTTCAGTGACAAAAAGATGTTTTTCCAAAAGATATGAAAAGATAGATTCCTATATAAACATTAATAAACATTGGCTAAATTTTTGAATCGATTTTGACGGAAGATGACTCAACAGCAGCGGAAGGAGTCAAGGATCATAAATGCAAAATATTCTCGAAAAGAAGTCTCACGGTTTCCGAAAGAAACGCAAACGGCGACAGTATAATTTACTAAGACTATCCCAGACCAAGATGCTGCCTCTCTCTGGGACGCTAGCTAGTCTTCTACTTGAATTGTACCTGAATTGTACATGAATTGTACCAGTCTTCTACTTGGGACACCTCAGCGCAATTCAGGCCAATGGAGGCCAGGTCGAAAGACATGTCAGAGCAAGTCAGAGCAGTTCATGGCACTTCAAGGCATGTCGAGAAGCGATAGCATAATTAACTAAATTTTCAAGGATCGTCTTCTGCCATTTTGTCGGGGAAACGTGGAGCCTTTTCGAAAAATTCTTCAGTTATATCTTAGTTTGAAGGTCCTGCGTCAAAAAAATCCTACTCCGCTTAGTTCAGTGACAAAATAACGTTTTTCCAAAAGATATGAAAAGATAGATTCCTACATAAAGATTAATAAACATTGGCTAAATTTTTGAATCGATTTTGACGGAAGATGACTCAAAAGATGCGGAAGGAGTCAAGGATCATAAATGCAAAATATTCTCGAAAAGGAGTCTCACGGTTTCCGAAAGAAACGCAAACGGCGACAGTATAATTTACTAAGACTATCCCAGACCAAGATGCTGCCTCTCTCTGGGACGCTAGCTAGTCTTCTACTTGAATTGTACCTGAATTGTACATGAATTGTACCAGTCTTCTACTTGGGACACCTCAGCGCAATTCGGGCCAATGGAGGCCAGGTCGAAAGACATGTCAGAGCAAGTCAGAGCAGTTCATGGCACTTCAAGGCATGTCGAGAAGCGATAGCATAATTAACTAAATTTTCAAGGATCGTCTTCTGCCATTTTGTCGGGAAAACGTGGAGCCTTTTCGAAAATTTCTCCAGTTATATTTTAGTTTGAAGGTCCTGCGTCAAAAGAATCCTGCTCCGCTTAGTTCAGTGACAAAAAGAAGTTTTTCCAAAAGATATGCAAAGATAGATTCCTACATAAAGATTAATAAACATTGGCTAAATTTTTGAATGATTTTGAGGGAAGACGACTCAAAAGATGCCGAAGGAGTCAAAGATCATAAATGCGAAATATTCTCGAAAAGGAGTCTCACGGTTTCCGAAAGAAACGCAAACGGCGACAGTATAGTTTACTAATAATATCCCATACCAAGATGCTGCCTCTCTCTGGGACGCTAGCTAGTCTTCTACTTGAATTGTATCTGAATTGTACCAGTCTTCTACTTGGGACACCTCAGCGCAATTCAGACCAATGGAGGCCAGGTCGAAAGACATGTCAGAGCAAGTCAGAGCAGTTCATGGCACTTCAAGGCATGTCGAGCAACGATAGCATAATTAACTAAATTTTCAAGGATCGTCTTCTGCCATTTTGTCGGGAAAACGTGGAGCCTTTTCGAAAATTTCTTCAGTTATATTTTAGTTTGAAGTTCCTGCGTCAAAAAAATCCTGCTCCGCTTAGTTCAGTGACAAAAAGATGTTTTTCCAAAAGATATGAAAAGATAGATTCCTACATAAAGATTAATAAACATTGGCTAAATTTTTGAATCGGTTTTGAGGGAAGATGACTCAAAAGATGCGGAAGGAGTCAAGGATCATAAATGCAAATTTCGTTTTATTTTTATATGAAGAAAATACATCTTTTTATGTACATAACATTTCCAAATTATGTTATGTAATTTTTATGAATTAATATCACCTAAGAGAAATTTATAAATGTTGTCATATTTAATTAAAATTATTAAAAATTGCTTATTTTTGGAGGGGTCTGTATTTTTTGGAAGTATCTATGATGATATTCACAGTAAAATTTCAATTGCAGCTGAATTTCACCACAATGCCGAAAAACTGTACTTCTAAAATGTAAAAATATTAAACCCTTACATTATAAAAATACACTACAAAAAGAAATCGAAATTCTATGTCAAGATAGCTTTCGTAAATATTTGCATATTATTGTTTTATAAAGGTAACGAAAAATAATTTCCCTAACATTTCAATCACTGAAAGTAATCCGTCTGAGAATTCCAAGCGTTGTGGAAACGTTACCATCACCATTATAAACAAAGTTTATAAAGGTAACCGAAACATTACCGCAACTACTGCTGTGACCAAAATAAGTTAATCGAGAGGACTTTGGGTTATATAAGGGTTCTATAAGAAGTTATATTAAGGTAACCAGAATATTTTGGTTACTCATTTTATAAAACTTTTAGTTATATAACGTTACCTAAATCAAGTCACGGTAACCTTTATATAATCCTCCATTTAAGCTCTATAAGGGGTTTATAGTGGTTACAAAGACGTTTCGAGTACCAGTCTATATAACTCAAGTTATATAATTTGGTAATGGAAACTTTACGGTTACTCCTATATAAAAAAAATTGTTTCTTGGGTATGGCCGAGCGATTGCCTTGGACGTGAAGTCCAGACTGCCAGCACGGGCTGACAGATTACTCGGTGGATAGCGTTCACTGCGGGGTGGCACGCTAGCTCGCCTCGGCTATTGGCGGAGAGTATGGGGAGGTTCCACGAAAACCTGCCGCTGTGCCACCAGCCATATACAAACAAATCGTGCCTGCCAAACCAAAGGCCGTAGCACACATTCAGTCTTGAAGGGACCTTTACACTACCTACCACTTACCTAATTGGAAGCGCAGGAGTTCTGCTTCCATCGCCATTGCCCCAACCACCCTTCGATACTGTGGTCGATATGATAAAGTATCACTGTTGACAATCTGAAAAGAGAAGACGAAAGCGGACCTAGTCAACCTTCATGGTAGGCGGGCTCCAGGAGGGTGAGAGGAAATGAGAACTCTACATCCGATTCATGTTATCCAATCTAGTATTTTTTTATTAGCAAATGTGGTATTCATTGCTCAATCCAACTAAACTTATTTTCGCGGACAATTTTTGGTTCTTATTTCTATCCCTAAATACATATGATTTGTATACTGCTACCTCTGTCAATGAAACTAATAAGGATATGGTCTTATCGCTAACAACAATTACAACCGAACGAAACACGTCGGTTTTGTATTATTTAATTCTTTTAAAATAATGATAACTATACTTATATCATGAAACACAAATTGTCAAGTGTTTTTCTCTTAAATTTGTTCAACTACATACAACCTTACATCACAAATACAAATGTCGTCAGACAGTGCCCAATGGGGAGAACTGTTTAGAATTGATTTGTCCTCTTTCTTTTTCTTTTTCTTTTTGTTATATTATAGCACCCGCAGACATTTCAGAAATTTAAAATTACTAAGCTTACTCACCATCTATCCATTCCTCGAGAAAGCCTTCTGTAGCTGGATGCGGGATCTCTGTTAAAGAATACTTCTGAAAGTCTCCCACTGAGGCTACTTCGCAAGTTTAATACATAGCTTTGGTGATGAATGAGTTAATAGTAATAACACCCACGGGTGTGATAGCTATAAAATTGGTTAGTTCATTTTTTCTTATTCTATAAATAGGTAATTTCCGCCTCTTCATATCAATGTTTCATTATTGAACAGGATAGGATATAATGAGATTATTTCAAAGTAATGGACGAACTCTACTGACGTACGTGTTTCATTGCTGCACGAGCACGGAGCTATCAAAAATTCACAAAAACTTTCATTCCATTGGATTTAATAGTAGGTCTGTTTGATAAAACCACGGGCTACACCGGGCTAGACTATCTTGTTTTTTCAAAAACCTGGGCTACCCCGTGCTTACTTGAAAGCTGTCACTAGCAATTTGTTGTTGATTGGGACATATAAATTACTTCTTGAGCAGAAATAAGCAAAAATTAGAAGAAAACAAATAGAAAAATAACTAGAGCACATTTTATTTGTATTCACCCATTTTATAAATAGCTTTTTACAATTAATTATATTCAGGAGAACTGTCAGAGAAATGTCATTACATTAGATTTACCCGGTTTTTTAAAACCTTGTTCGATGAGTGCACAAAACCCCTGGTAAATTTGGGGAAAATTGTAGGGAAAATTTACACGGTGTTTTCATCGAACAAACGTAGTGTGTTTTTAAATGTTCATTATCTTTGGGAGCTAACTTGTACGGGAGGCGATCTTTTTATCAGTAATAGTTTTAAGCTTGTGCAGTGATAAATTAAATATTGAGATACAGGCAAATCACCTTTAGTAGAAGATCTGTGTAGCGCTGTTTGTCCATCATCATCTTGGGCAAGGATATCTGCTTCGGATTATAATAGCAGTTTTATAATATCCAAATTACTCCTCAGTGTGGTTTTATGCAATGGAGTAGCACCACCAGCAGTTTTAGCACTTACATCAGCACTTCTAGTAGATGACAAATTTCTAGATTACCACTTCTAGCTACATACTGAAGAGCTGTGTATCCTGAATTATCTCGATGATTAACTTCACCTTGTTCGGCTTATCAGGTCTTATCCACAATTGCTAAATATATCCAATTTCGAGCACGATGCCACAAGGAAATTCGCGATTTTATACACTATACAATTTTTCTACGTCTTTTCATGAGCGTAACTTTTTATGACAAGCGCAAGACAGTTGTTTACTCTCTTCTTCTTATTTTTTTGTTCGTTGTTCTTTAGCGCGTCTTTCTTCGCTGGTCATGTGGCTAGGGGCTGGCCGTATGCGTGCAACTCGTCTCAGTGTAGCATATTGCTACATGCAGTATCTACGACCATAGCAAGGTCAACCATAAAGATCATTGTATTATATTCATTTGTTTTAAATTTTTGTTCATACATTTGCGAACATATTTTATTATTTTATGTTAAAAAGTGCGAATACTAAACATTCAAAGTTTTATCACACTACGCTACGCTTTCTTTCGTTCACCGTGGCAAAGTGTGTAGCGAAATAATTAACTGTCAAAGTATTCTTTTGACATATGTTTACTACGCTACGCTACAAGACGCTATCGTGTCGGTGAACGCACCCACTGACATATAATACGAATGAATGTTATGGTCGTAGCGTACTGCATATAGCAATATGCTACACGGAGAATTACTGCAGCACGTATTGTTGAAATACTCCGATGATCTCGGATTTGAAAGCGTGCGATCATCACCATATAAAGTAGAAAGACAGAAAAACAATGTGTTTTGTTTTATAACCTTTATTAGACTGACTGAGTAAAAATATTTTGTATAATGACATCTGAAGTGGGGTGCGTTCTGAAACTAATATATAATATAAAGCTGTGTTTACACTTGTTGATAATTAAGACTACATTACACAAGTATATATAAAAAAATCAAATAAGAATTTAATTTAACAAATGTTGTAAAACTAACACCCCTTCTCAACATATAGTGAAATTAAATTAACATAAGCCAATTGTTCTTGCATGTTTTTCGAGCTTTCGTCCATCTAATGGTTTGGTTAACATATCGGCAACCATGTTGTTAGTAGGACAATAAACTGCTGCAATTTCCTTTTCAGATATATGTTGATGCACAAATTTGTATTTTATATCAATGTGCATCACCGTAATCCCCGGAATATAATACAAGCCATGAAGTCTCCGAAGGCACCGACACAATAAAAGGCCTTAACGTGCCGGGTACAGCATGCAGTAGGAGCTCACTCTCACGGCTTTTTGTATACTCGTCATGGAGGAAAAACTAAAATTTCATCTTCAACCGGTCCTAAAACCGAAATCTGTCACTCTCACAGCAAAATGAAGTTAAAACAAATTGCAGCCAAATATGTTTTATTTCTAATAGTTTAAAAAAAAAGTATAGTATGTAGAACAAATTTACGGAAATTATAGCGTTTGAACAAAATACAAGCCACTTTTATATGAAAAATTCCTTCAGTAAGACAAGGCAAGAAGACTGTGGATGTCGCCTGCTGACCGGCCCGCTGCTCTCTTTTTTCGACTTTGTTCATGGCTTGTATCTTGCGGGGGTTACGGCATCACTCGTTGATGACAGGCACGATCGTTAAGTAATTTGATACATCCTTGGTTGTCTTCAAATATCTTGATAGGAGTTTTTATATTCTGGTCAAAATCTTTTAATACTCGAACTATCCAGATTAGGTCGCGGAGTGCTTCAGCAAAAGCAATAAATTCAGCTTCAGTCGAAGACAATGATACTGATGTTTGTTTACGACTCGTCCAACCAATTAGTGCTCCATTGAAAATAAAACAATATCCGGTATTTGATTTCCTATCTATCTGGTCTCCGGCCCAATCAGCATCTACATAACAATAAAAATTTCCATCATTATCATAGTTACCTAATTTTAATTTATACGAGTTTGTTGCTTTCAAATATCTGAAAACTCTTTTAACTTCGTTCCAATCGCTTTGTTTTGGATCGCTTACACGTCTAGCTAATATTGATGTTGCAATAGCGATGTCTGGTCTTGTATTTGTTGATAAGTATAACAACGATCCGATTGCACTTCGATAAACCTCGTGTGATGCAAATGGTTCTTCGTTCATTTTTTGTGTTAAATAACCAACATTCATTGGTGTAGTTGAATCCTTGGCATTTTCTAAATTAAATTCATATAATTTGTTTAAGATATATTTTTCTTGATTCATATGAAATATATTATCTTTATCTCTTTCGAATTGGATTCCCAGATAATATTGTAAAGTGCCAAAATTTTTGATAATAAATTCAGTATTCATTAATATTTCAAAATCATCAACAAGTTTTATATCTGTTGATGCTATTACGATATCATCTACATGATTTGAAATATAAATGAATTGTTGGTGGATTTTCCTTGTATACAAACATAAATCATTTTTACTTTGTACATAACCATTTTTCTTTATAATTGAATCGAATTTCTTATTCCAAACCAATTTTCTGCATTTGGTCCATGTATAGCTTCTTCATATGTCATTGGATCTGGATCACTTTGTTTCGTGGCTTTATTTGCTTCCATAATCAGACGTTTTGGTGGAACACCCTTGTTTAGTCTTGTAGAAAATCTTACATTCTGATTTTCATTGTATTCCCCTTCTGGATCATTATCAACTATTATAGTTTCTTGATTGACATGTTTCATGTTGAACTGGTTCATCTACTGGATCAGAATTTAATATTTCGACTTCATGATTTGGTTCTTCTTGTATTTCATTTTGAATTTCGTTTGATATTACTTCATTATCAGCTTCAATAAATTTTACATTACGACTGATTTTGATTTTGTTCGTCCGACTGTTTAGAAGACGATAGCCTTTTGTACCGCTTTCGTATGCAACGAAATATAATTTTTCAGCTGTATTATCCAACTTTTTGCGTTCGTCTTTCGGAATATGGACATATGCTGATGTACCAAAAATATGAAAATAATTTAAACTTGGTTTTTTTTTTGTACCAGAGTTGATATGGGGTTGATTTTATACTTTTACTTGATAAACGATTAATTATGTGATTCGCTGTATTCACCGCCTCTCCCCAATATTGTTTATGCAGATTTGAACTATTTAACATACAACGTACCATTTCTATTAAAGTTCTATTAAAACGTTCAGCAACACCATTTTGCTGTGGAGTTTTTGGTACAGTAAATTGCGTTAAAATTCCATTATTTTTGATATAGCTATGTAGTTCTTTTTTCATATATTCACCACCTCTGTCCGACCTGATAATTTTGGGCACTTTACCGTATTGTGTCTTCATCATTTCTATAAATTCAACTAATTTTTCTTTTACATCGGATTTTTCTTTCAGCAAATATATGTGGTTATATCTAGAATAATCATCAAGTAATGAAAGTATATATTTATTACCTCTAGGTGTAGAAACTAGTAGTGGTCCACATACATCTGTGTGTACTAAATCCAACTTATCAGCTGATTTGGTTAATATTTTTTGTGGAAATTGATCTCTGGTTTGTTTAGATTGTAGACATATTTCACAGATATCTTTATGATCACAATTTTCAATTTTTATGTCAACTGCCAGTTCGGTCATTTTACGTATATCAATTAAATTTCGATGTCCAAGTATCTTATGCCATTCGTGAATACATTTCGATTTTTGCGGATTAATTACGTTGAAGGCTTGGTGGTTTGCTTTGTAAATGTCGATTCGTGAATTCACCACCATTAAGGTTTTTCCATCTTTATTTGTTTCACATTTTTCATTTTTAAATATAATACTGCATCCGTTTTTAGCAAATTTACTGACTGATAGTAAATTACATTTAAGTTTCGGTACGAATTGGACTTCAATCAGTTTAATTTTACCACATTCAGTTTTAAATTCTACTATGCCAGTGCCATTTATTGGTAGATTGCTACCATCAGCTAGTTTTACTGAATTTATATCTGATTTATTTAGTTTTGTAAAAAGTGGTTCATTATTGCACATGTGTGAAGACGCACCTGAATCAATACAGCATTCAGAAAAATTTACTTTATTTTGTTGTTTAGCCATTGGGTGCGTTCACCGACACGATAGCGTCTTGTAGCGTAGTGTTAGCGTAGTGTTACGTAGCGTAGTAAACATATGTCAAAAGAATTACTTTGACAGTTAATTACTACGCTACCCACTTTGCCACGGTGAACGAAAGAAAGCGTAGCGCAGTGTAGTACTTTGAATTTTTAGAATTCGAGTTTTTTAACATAAAATAATAAAATATGTTCGAATATGTATGAAGAAATATTTAAAACGAATAAATACAATACAATGATCCTAGAAGATTTAATATTGCTATTTTCTTATAATTTCCCAATCTGGCAAACTGTCTCGTAACCTAACAAAGATTTTATTTAGCGAATCCATTCCTTTATACTTAAAGGCTTTTAATATAGTGTAAATTCCTGGACAAATAATAAACACTGAACCAACAGAATCGTTCTATGTAGGGCATGAAGAGAACAAAACTAGTCCATCCTACTAGTACTAGGCAAAACAATAAAATAAAAACTGCGATGCTTTGTGGTTGACCTCCTATTAATCCCGTTTTATCATAAAGGCAGCCAAATAGACATGTTATCACTCCAACAATCTTGACGAAGATTTTTTCATTTAAAATAAAATAAGATAGCCTTTATAACTGTATAAAATAATACGTTTAACTTTGGCAAGACCATTTAATTGCCTTTATTTACATAACTTACTAACAATCATTGAGAAAAATATAATAAATGCTCAACTGTATAAGCTCACCTATAAAGTTGCCATGTATTGTCGTTCTTGCATCCGTATTCATGGTAACACATCACCTCGCTACATTTTACTATCCAAAATACGAGAGTAAAAGGTAGCGCGCTCAAAGTCACTCTCAGAGGACTCAGTGAACGCAGTAGAAAGTAAATGGAAGTGTTTCGGTTGCGTTTATCTGTCATTTTTCGTGCTCAGTGAACGCACGAAAGCGTTTGGTGGTGACAAAAATTGATTGACCCTTCCTTGCTAAAGATATGTCCTAAGTACTCAATTGATGATTCCATAAATGTGCACTTGTTTAATTGAATACAGAATCCAGCCTCCTTGAGATGTTCTAGCACCTTACTTATATTTTGAATATGTTCTTCATCGATCTTTCCAGTAATTGTAATGTCATCAAAATATACTGCTGTCTGCGGAATTCCTTTCAACAATTTTTCTAAATACCTTTGAAAAATTGCTGGAGCATTTGAAATTCCAAAAGGTAATCGGTTGTACTGGTAATACCCTTTGTGTGTGGATATAACGAGATATTTTTTGATTCCGATGCTACTTCAAATTGCAGGTAAGCATCCTTTAAATCAATTTTTGTATACTTTTCTCCATTTGCAAGCTGTCTCCTGAGTTGATTGAAGGGGGGAGGGAACTGGATATTTCTCTAATATTAACGAAGGATTTAAAGTCGTTTTAAAATCTCCACAATTTCGTATGATACCATCCTTCTTCGGTACGTTAACAATGGGCGTTGCCCATTCTACTGGTGTTATGTTCGGATCCACTGGTGATAAGATCCCCTTTTCCAGCAGCCTATCTAATTCCCTCTCAACATTGTTTTCTATTCCAAATTTTATTGGACGAGCTGCGATATGTACCGGCGTTGCATCTTGTTTTATGTGCAATTGTACTTTATAATCTTTTATTGTTCCCAAAGCGTCGTTAAAAAGTTGACCGTAATCATCTATGATTTTCATTAGCTTTGTTTCAGCGTTATGTAGTTTGTTTGTTATTTTTGTTTTTGTGTAATTATGCACTTGTGAGTTTTGTAATGAATATAAAGCTGTTGAAAAACTCATTCCAAACGATTCACTCCACGGCAATCCAAATAACATTGGCGATGCGTTATCAAGCACTACAACTGTTAATGGATGTGTACGATTGTTAAGCGTAACGCTTACTTTAGTCTTGCCCCTCGAATGTAGTTTAAAATTCCCATACGCTTGAAGTATTGGGCCTTTATTCAATTTAGGTGCTCCCAATTTTCTCCAAAAACTGGTACTAATTATTGAATATGCTGCACCTGGATCCCAATCCATTGTGCATGGAATGCCATTTATTTTACTATCAATTTTTTTTTACGTATTTATATGAAAAATTTGTTCGTCAAACGTATCACTTTCTTGTTGTGTCAAGAAAACTCCTTTATGTTCATTGTGTTGTTTTCGTTTGTGTTGCGTATTTTGTTGTGAAAACTGTCGGACGTGCTGTTTTATTACTGCTTAATGTTTTTTAATGAACCATAATGTCCTCTTATGTCGCACTTCTCACACGTGTGATTTATTGCTGTGCAACCATTTTTGTGTAATTTACTTAATTTACCACATCTTTTGTAGTGGTCTATAGTAAACATTCGCAACTCCCTGCGTTTATTACGATTGTTTTCTGAACCTACGACCTTCTGTTTGCTTGTCTTTGAATGTTTTATTCGATTAATGTTTAATTGGTTGGTTCCCTAATCACTTTGTATATCATAGTCTTTCTCGGCTATTTCTCTAGCTAGAGCAACTTCGAATACTTCATGGAACCTTACTTCTCGTTCTTTGTTGTCATCAATTGTTTTTAAATCAGGCCATTTTTGCTTAAGCTCAATTTCCAGATTTATATGCCTTAAACTTGTAGCAAATCTATCGCGTAGTTGTCTGTCTAATAACTCGCCTTCATACCCGCAATCACGACTAATTTCCTTTAATTTGTTAGCATATGTTTGAAAAGATTGGTTTTGGCCTCGAACACAATTCCAATAATTTGTTAATGCCTTAAATCTAGTAGTTTTAATTTGGTATAAACGTACGAACTTACTTGTTAGTGTAGCGTAGTCTTGTTCCTCGAATGTACTTCGAGAATCTGCAAATGCTACTTTTAATTCAGCGTATGTCTCTAGCCGTAAATGTGTCAAAAACAAACTTCTTTTTCCTTGTTTGAAGAGCGTGGTATCCTTGTCTATACCCCACATACAACATTGTGCCTCAAAATAATCTATGTAAGCCTCTGCTGGTATACTGATATCGTATTTTTCACAATGGAAGTTTTTAATTGCAATCGGTGCTCCCTGTGGCATTTTGCGCGTTTCTGTTGTCCGCTTGTCCCGAAACTAAACTTTGTATTAGTTGTGATATCATCCTGTTGTACGCGTTGCAATTCCATAAATTGCTATAATTGTTCTGCCTCCATGTTTATTGTTGTTTTTAACAACTTTTATCCTCGTCGCCAGTATGTAATGTAATGGGGTTGCGAATATGATGATAGATTGGATTTGGGTATAGAAAGAAACTCGTTGTTCAGTTCAGACTTAATACTTTAGTGCTTTAATGTTACTTCAGAATGTATGACTATGTACAAGGTCTGTTTAATGAGCTGCTCTGGGTTAGTTTAGAGCAGAAAAGAGCAGAAACCCGTGTTTAATGAATTCAGAGCACTGTTCTAAAGTGCTCTAATGTGCACTGAACTGTGTTTAATGACTCTGCTCTAAAGTGAACTAAGGTGACCTAGAGCAAGATTTTCTGCTCTGCCTTTTTCGAAGGAGTAGCTTAGAGCAGACATTTGACAACTGTAAATTGTGTTGACAGTTCTGAAAACAATTCAAATAATTTCGGTTTTTATGGAAAAGAAAATATAAATTCTAGTGGAATAATTTATATAATAATTGCGATTATTGTTTAAATGGAGCATATTCATCTGCAAGCTGTTACCGGTGAGGTTTTAACTGTTGAGTGTTCACCAAATACGGCAAATAGGTTGAAAACTGGTAATAATGATATCTTTTGTTTTCATTTTATAAAAAATTAACTTTAATATTGTATAATTTTAGATATGAAATTTAATACGGAGGTGATGTCGAGGTCGTTTGAATTAACGGATTCGGATGCTCCTGCTGATGAATATACGGACGACTTCACTTCGTTAGGAGATATTCAACAGGAACAAGCTCAGCACATGATGAGTACACAGCTAAGTGCTTAAAGTGCGAAATGTGGAATTTTTGAAACATATGTTCGACATGATGCAGGCATGGAAAGTACTGCAGAAACTGGAGATGCTGGAGATGCTGCCAAATAGATTCTCGAATGGAGGGAACAAAGAACCGAAGAATTTAAATCAAAGGAAGCAAAGGCGGAAGCAAGAGAAGAACAAGCAGAAAAGGCTAAGGCAGAATATAGAGAGAGAAAAGCAAGTGCATATGAGGAGAGGACGCAACAAATGACAAGGAAAAATGACATACTGCAAGGGTTTTGGAATTATTTTCAATATAAAAACACGTGATTAAATGTTGTGTATTTAATTTTTATAAGTTGCTGCATTCAGTTGTGCACAAAGTTGGTTTCGTCTGGTAGTATTAGGTAGTATACTGCTGTCAGGACATACTGCCTTCTGTTCATTATTTTCCTCAGGTGGCTGTGCAAATCTTTCCACTGTAGCAAGGTTATCATCTCATAGATTATGCAACACAACACATGCATAATATAATTACCTGAACCTCTGTTTGAGCAAACCAAAAGTACGACTATGTTCAATGATAACTCTTCCGGAGCTTAATATTCGGTCACGCGCAATAGTCTACTTCTTTTTGTATAGGATAGTGAAAGGGTGAAAGTATACTCCTTTTTGTATAGGAAGTAAATTGTAAGTATACCGAATTGGATTACCTTCTGTTGATAAAATCTGACAGTTCTACTTGACAGCTCTCAAAAAATTTCAGAAAAGGGTGTTTAATGAGCTTTCTACTCTTTTTTGCTCCTTTCTGCTCTTTTCTGCTCTACTTTCCATTTGACAGTTAACCTAAGTTGAGCTGCTCTGCTCTGCTATGCTCTGATGTGAGCTGCTCTGAAGTTCATTAAACAGACCTTATATATATGTCAGTGATACAGCTGTACTGTTTCCAAACTTGGTTACAGTTCAGTGTACATTTTGAACTTGAAAGGGGCAAGCTAAAATTTGTGCCATTTTTGACTATAGGAATTAGATAGGATGGCTCAGTCCATTCTTATTATAGGTGTTGTATATTTTTATATATATATATTGGGGTGTTTTGACTCACCACTTAATAGGCACTAGGTTATATCCAAACAGTAGATACACTTTTATTTTAACATTACATGTAATCAAACCTAGAATTAAACTCTTACTGCAATTGAACTAATTACAATCACTTCTATTTTACAATTACACTCTTACTGGTATTGCAATTGAACTAATTACAATCACTTCTATTTTACAATTACACTCTTACTGGTATTGCAATTGAACTAATTACAATCACTTCTATTTTAGTAGCCAACTCACGACGTGCAACTATCAACCAAATCTAAAAACCGACTGTGTCGAGACTTAGATTTTTCAATTGTAAGTCTCTTCGTTCAGGATAGGAAAATGCTTAATTAGCATTCCTATCCTGAGAAAATTATTTTACGCTGGGCATGTTTAAACATGCCCCGAATTATCGCGACGAACGATGGTTGAAATTGAAATTTGATATTTTCATAAATATCAACAATCGTCTTGCTACCGTGCATACATTGTTGCGATACAATGTATGCAGCTCGCGACAATTTGCTGATAAGAGCTTTTTTCGGTGAAGACTTGATCGTTTCAGTCTTCACCGACGTAAAATTTTCTTGCGCCCGATATGTATGTATGTATATATGTACATACATATCGTATATACGACAAATCTTACTGAAGGTAAAATTTGTCGTGGGGCTTTTTGTTTATCGAAACGACTTGGGTTGAAATTTAAAACTTTTATTTTTCCCAAGTCGTTTTGTGGGAAAAATATGTTGAAGGAATGTTGCGCGTAGTTGAAGCAATTGCTGATGCAACTTTCTTCGTATGCGCAAGAGATAAGCCATCCGTGCTTTTAGGCATGATTGGCTTATGAAAATTGTGATTTGTTTCCCGATGCCTTATGTATACATTTTGTATATGTAACATGCCTTCCCCCTACAAAAAAGAGAGTTATTCTTGGAAGAGGAATAACTCTCGGGGCAAGGTGGTGGTACAAGATTTTACACTGATTTTGTTAGAAGCAAATTTTGTCATTAGATTTCTTTTGGTCCGAGGTTTAGGTCCTTCTGAAAGAAGTAGAATTTTTTTGTGTTTTGTGTTTTTTCGTGCCTCATATCCGACATGTTGCTGGTGGAAGCCGTAACTCACGAGGGTTTTCGCTGCCCCTCGGGGCTCACTGTCATGGTATATGGCATTTATATTCTTCGAATAACGCCTGGCTGGAGAGGCCCTTTGCGCCTGGTGCTTCGTCGGAGGGGTTACCGCCCGATCACCATTTGGGGTGCAGATGCCGTTCCCGGGCACTATTACCGTGTTTTGCTGCCGTTGTATCCCCACGGGGGACAGACGTTAATTGCTCGAGGTGAGTTTGCGTTTCCTTTTTGGGGAAAAAGAAAAATTTTATTGTTTGTTTTTTTTTTTTTTTTTAGGCTGCGTGCTTGTTATTACCGGGGAGCACGGACTATGTGCATGCTGCCATGAGATTTTTTCATCCCCCCTTACGGATCTAATACGGGCACTAATGGTCACCCCTCCCCTCTCTGGAGATGTCATCGAGGAGGAGTCCGACTTTGAGGACTGAATATATTCGCAGTCTTTTTTTTTTTACACATTTTAATATTTCTGTTTTTTGTATCTTTCCTATTCCCCTTCTCTTTTCCCAATATATATAATAAAAATTTTTTTTTTCTAATACTAATGAGATGTTGTTTGGTTTTTTTTTTTTTTGTTTTGGTCTACCTTACTTTCTTATTTTCAGGGATTTTGTTTTTTTTTTTTTTTTTTGCTTTTGGTTGAGGTTGGTTTAGCTGGTTTTGGCTGTACTTGGCATTATATTTTTTCCTATATTATGTTTTTAGGTTTATATTTTATGGTTTTTTTTTCTTACTTATATGTTGTGTCCTATTCTAGGGTTAGTTGTTATTTAGTTTCTAGACTAGGTTAGATTTGTTATTCTACTTGTAATTTTAATTCTTTTTTTTCATTTCTTAAATACTATTTATTATAACAATTTGGTTACAAGGGGGAAGATATTTTTGTTTGTGTACATGTTTTTGCTTTCTGCTCTTATGCCTATATTGTTTATTTATGCATTTTTCCCACTACACGGATGGGATGAGAACGCCTTTTCTGTTCTCTTTTTTTTTTGTATGTTCCTGTATTAACAACTTTTTTTGTTTTTTCTTACTTCTATGCTTTTTAATACTATTTAGTTCTTCTCCCCTATTATATGTATATTCTTATTATTTATTTCGGTTTGTTGAAATCTCTTACATTTATTTTCTAGGTGCTTTACTACTAGTGATAGTGCTTATGACCGTTTGAAGTGGTGACACTATACCACTTGCACTGACTTAGTAGGTGGCAGGGTGCGGGTCCTTTTGAGAGGGGTAGGTTCAAATATTTCTATTCGTTCAATTTGTTCGTTTTATATTTTATTTCGTTGTATTCGAATGACTAATTTGTCTTTGACTAGACGAGCCTTCGTTTCCGCTGTCTGATATAACAGGGAGAGACAATTTTGTTCATCTGGACAAGTAGCGTGGGACTTGTGGTATATCTCTAATAGACTTTTGGGAGACACCACTAGCGGATGCAACTGGTGATTTTTACTGGAGATTATTATGTCGAGTAAGGCTTGCTGCCTGTACTCAATCTCGACAATTTGTAAGGTCAGGCTTGAAATTATTTCCTGCCTCAATTGTCTCATCAGTAAATCATCTGTTATGTTTTGCATTCTATTTACCTGGAGATTTATTTGACGTTGTCTTTCCTGCAGAGATGTCAATGGCTTTTGAATTTGTTGTAGTGTAGTTTTGACTACACTGATCTGCTGTCTTTCCAGGTCGGCTAGTGCTTTTGTATTTGTTTCGAGCTCCTCGAGTCGACTGTATACTTCCTGTTCATTAGTGCTGTCCATGGTCCCGAATAGGTAGTGCATTGCATTCCCTATTCCATCAAAGATAGATCTTGTTGATCTTGATTTTGGGACCACTTCTCGAATGACACTTGTTCTTCTCTTGATATTTTCCAAGAGAGAATGAACGTGTTTTTGTTGAACCAGGCATAGCTCATCCGTTTGAGAGCGATTTGAACATAGTCGGTGAACTAAGTGTTCCGCCTGTTCTGCCATAAGCGTTTGGTTGTCCAGTTCCATTAGATTGATCTCAGTTAAGATGTTCCATGTACTATTGTAGACTTGTAATTTTCCAAGATCCTCATACAGTATTCCTGTATTGTTCAGGGTACTTATGGTGTAGGGTTCCGTTTGTATTTGTCTCATTGCCAGATGGAAACAGCATATTAACACTAATATGTGCTTCATGTTCTGTAGAAAATGAAGGATAGGCTTCATTAGTCAATTGGTCATACTACATAGCATATAATATTTAAATATTGTATTGCTTAATTGAATCGTCGATAGTTGTATAGTGAGGGCTTAGTTGCTAAAAGGAAGACGAGATAGAGCAGGGTAGGAGGACTGTAAGTCAGTTTATGCTAAATCTCGTCAAAGTAGGAGCAGTGTTTTCATTTAAAAATTGAATTGGGAGGTTGTTTAATTTACTACAATGAGTAAATCATGAAGAAGAATACAAAACTCTTAAGGCAAGGTATGACGGATTTAAGTCAAAGCATTCCAAACTCCATCATCTTCTCTATGAACTTTTAAGACGATGAGTATTGTACCTATTCGAAAAAATTTAATTAGGGAAGTTTCATTTACAACCACGAGTAAATCATGAAGAGGTATACGAAACTCTCAAGGCAAGGTGGGATGCAAGTCAAGGCAAGCAAGACAAAATTTTATTGGTAGAATATTTGATGTATTCATATGTAGCTACTAAGAAGTAAGAGTGTATATATGGACACGTTTATTTAACGTATTTTTTATTGATTTAAATAAAATTTAGGTAAGGGTTGACTTCGTGAGTCATAGTAAATAATTCCGAATGCGGAACGTTTAAGTAGGTAGTGGCTAGTTTAGTTTAATTGGCGAAACTTTGTTTCAGTGTGGCTTATTTTCTAAAAGTGTATGTACCAGTATACTACTCATAATAGGGCTTTAAACGGTTGTTGTGTACTACAACCTGCCGCTTGCCTATTTTTATGGCAGTGTTTGTTGGACTGGGTACATTGATTACCAGATATGGGCCAACCCAGATTTGAGACAGTTTGTGTTTGCGGCTTTCACTTTTGAGGAGGACTTTGTCTCCTAGGTGGAAAGTGAGAGGCCTGATTGTTTTGTCGTAATATGCCTTTGAGCGTTGTTTGCTGGCTAAGAGGTTTTTACGAGCCGTGGCATATGATTTTTGTAGTCTATATTTTAGCATATGGTAATAACTTTCGTGATTGTAAACGGATTCAGGATCCCGTTTTAAATTAGATGGGACATCCGCTGTGAAGCCGTAAAGGCAATCCATCGGGGTTAATTTAGTACCCTCGTGTACACTGTTATTGTACACGAATGCAGCGGTTCGTAGGAATTGATCCCATGTTTTAGGATTTTCATCTACGATTGTACGCAGATATTCGATTAAAGGTCTATGGGCACGCTCTAGTGCTCCATTAGACTGTGGATGGTATGCGGAAGTCTGTAACTTCTTTACTTTTAGGAGTTTGCAGACCTTCTTGAATAGCTCACTCAGAAAATTAGTTCCCTGATCGGTGACTATTCTCTTTGGAATGCGATAACGCGTGACAATCTCATTGAAAAAGATTTGCGCCACCGTTACTGCTTCTCCATTAGGTATGGCATACCAATCGACAAATTTGGTAAGGTTATCTTGAAAAGTTAAGATATATTTATTACCTGATATGGTCTCTTCTAGTGGACCTACTATATCGAGGTAAACCTTGTCGAAAGGTTGTTCTGCGATGTCCATTATTACCATGGGCATCTTGAATTGTGGAGATGCTTTCATGGTTTGGCACTTAGGGCATTTTTTTATGTACCTTTTTATATCGCTAAGCATGTGTCTCCACCAATACTTGCGTCTAATGCGTTTATAGGTTTTAATGACACCCTGATGGCCGCCGAAAGGAGAGTCGTGATAATCCTTTAGGATTGTTTGAACTTCCTTGGGGCTCGTGATTATTTCAGGTGCCTTGACTGGACATATTTCTTGTTCAAGCGTAGCCGGGGGTTGTATTTCTGCCTCTGGGGGTTCATTTTCTTTATGTTCCGCTGCCGTGGGCTGTTTTTCGGCGCTGGGGCTCGTACTGGCCTCTTGGGCTTTCTGTTTTTGAGCTCTGGTCACGGCGAAGCAGTGAGCGGGTTTCCTGGTTTTCTTTTTATTTGGGGGATTATTTTCCTCCACATCAGAGTCTATAGTGTGGTGCACTTGGCCTTGTACCGTTAAGGTATTGCCTGTATTGTCTTCGCTTAATACTTGTGGAATGCGGCTTAATGCATCCGCATTGGTATTATACTTCCCTGGTTTGTATTCGATGGTGTAATCGAACTCTGACAATTTGTGGTGAAATCTCACCAAACGGGAAGTTGGGTCTTTAACGTTAAAGACTCCTTTGAGAGGCTTGTGGTCAGTGTAGACCGTGAATTTCCTGCCTTGGAGATAGCATCGGAAATTTCTAGTTGCCCAGACTATAGCCAATAACTCCTTTTCAATAGCGGAATAGTTTTTCTCGGCTGTGTTTAGCGTTCGGCTTGCATAGGCGATAGGCTGGTCTTTTCCCACTTCTCCTTGGGAAAGTACAGCTCCTAAAGCCCCGTTACTGGCGTCCGTTGTGAGATTGAATGGCTTTGTAAAATCTGGATAGATTAAAAGCGGTGGGGAAATTAGGGCATTTTTAATGCTTTGGAATGCCTCTTGGCATTTCTCGGTCCAAGTGAATTTTACATCCTTTCGGAGCAGATTCGTTATTGGACGAACGATTTTAGAGAAGTCCGGAATGAACTTCCTGTAATAATTGGCAAGTCCCAAAAAGGACTGTACTTGCCTTACTGTTCTTGGAACAGGGAATGTCTGGACGCAGGCCGTTTTGCTGGGGTCTGGTAATGCACCTTCGCTAGAGCATTTGTGCCCTAGGTAAACAACTTCTCGTCTCAAGAACTGGCACTTCTCTGGCTGCAGTTTGAGGTTATTTTCTCTCAATTTGTTGAAGACTTTGCGAAGCTTATCATTGTGGTCATTTAGGTTCTTACCATAAATGAAGATGTCGTCAAGATAAACGAAACATTCGAGGCCTTGTAGGCCTGTCAGAACGAAGTTCATGAGGCGTTGGAATGTAGCGGGAGCTCCTTTGAGTCCGAATGGCATACGCTTAAATTCGTAGTGCCCGTAATTAGTGCTAAAGGCGGTCTTATGTCGATCCTTTTTGTCGACTAAGACTTGGTGATAGCCGTTGGCCAAATCGAGAGTGGTAAAGTACCTGGCATGACCTAGTTGGTCAAGAATATCCTCGATTCGTGGTAGCGGAAATGCATCGCCAATTGTCTTTTCGTTCAATTTACGAAAATCGACAACGACGCGCCACCTTTTTTCACCATCGGGTCCCGCCTTTTTGGGGACTACTAATAAGGGTGAATTCCAAGGGCTTTTGCTAGTTTGGACTATCCCGTTGTCTAGCATTTCTCTTAATTGCTCGTTGATTACTTGTCTCTGGGTTTCTGGTAATCTGTAGGCCTTTTGGTTTATGGGCGCTTGGTCTTGTATTAAAGGGATATTGTGGGTGATAGCATTTGTATATGTCAGCTTGTCACCTTTAAGGTAAAAGATATCGTTGTACTCATAACAGAGTTCGGATATCGAAGCTTTTTCTTCCGCGTTTAGATTTGGGTCTAGGCTGAGCTCTTGGTCTAGCCTGTTGACTCGCGGAGTATACGTGGGATCTTCCTGATCCGGAAATAAGTATCTTACGTGTTGTAAGATAGCTGTGTTTTCCGAAAAGCTTACGTTTCTTTTCTCACTTTGTGTAGCTGTGTACTTACTATCTGTTTTACTTACATTACTAGATGGCAGGGGATGGGCTTCCTGCAGTTTTAATGGTGGAGTACCATGTTTTATGGGTACTTTTGATTGGTCCGAGTACTCGCACGTATTCGTTTTTTGGCTTATGGGCCTTGAAGAATTGGTTTTCTTAATACTATTTGACGGTGGAGCCAACTTTGCCTTCAATGAGGTCTTACGGATCTCGCACGCGTCTTTTATCGGGCTCATTGGCCACTTTTTATTCTTAATACTAATCTTATGAAGTGGTGGAGTCGACTTTGCCTTTAAATAGGTCTTACTGAGCTCGCACGCACGGTTGATGGGGCTCTTGGGCCACTGTTGTTTCTTAACACTAACTTTGTTGGGTGGTGGAGTCGTCTTTGCCTGAGAATAGGTCTTACTGAGCTCACACGCACCTGTTGTTGGGCTTCTTATCCTTGTGGTTATCTTACATCTAGGTATATTGGATGGAGGAGTCAGCGGCATTTTGCTTGTCGGCTTCTGGAGCTCGCTCGCATCTTTAGGCTGGCTATGGGGCCATGTAAAATTTTTGTAACTTATTTTCTTGGACGGTGGAGTCATTTTTGCCTCTACTCGGGTCTTACTGAGCTCGCACGCGTCTTGAATGGGGCTCTTGGGCCACTGTAGTAACTTATATCTAGGTATTATTGAGGAGGAAGTCTTGTTTGACTTCTGTTCCACCTTGGGAAGCTCACTGATGTTCGTGTTACTCGCTTGCGATTTATTTGGCTTGAGAACGTGTTGTGTATCAGTGGCTTCTCCTATTGGGATGACGGCGTAGTCATGTATAGGGAGCAGTTGTAACAATAAACTGTTGATGACTACTTGGAAATTGTTAATGTTGAGTATGGCAACTAGCACTGTTTCTTTCCCAGTAGGGAGTAAACTGTTGGCCAGGAAGACTCCATCGCCTATCTCTTTCGATAGACAGAGCATTTCTTCCTTCACTTGCAACGGGACTGTGGTGATCATTTGTGACCTAGCAGGTATGCATATTGGTTCCTCTAAAGTAACCAGATGCTGCCTCATTTCGCAGGTTTCTTGATCACCCAGACAGCTCTTTTCGCATTCCGTCGGCTCTTGTTGAACCTGGCAGCCAGCATTACTCTTTTGAGATGCCTTGGAGACACTGCATGTAGATAGCTTAACCTGTTTAGGTTCCATCTTTTCTACAAGTGACCTCACTTCGACTGCTTTTCTGGAATACAGCTTGTCCGTTTTGCATGACAAGGGCACAGTAAACTCTTCGGGATTTGTTTCCGTACAAGGAAACTTGAGTGCTTTATTTGGGCCTTCAACATTACAATTGTTTGATAGGAAATCGTTTCCTAATAGGCCGTCATCGGAAAGACCTGGCAGGTTTTGTACCACCTGAAACTTGCAGGGAATTTTATTTTTAAAATTGAAGTTGCCCTTGCAATTTCCCAATGTCTTTCCGGTTCCAAAAGGGGTCTGTAAAGTGCATGCCTCATTGGAATTAATTATATTGAGGTCTTTAATTGCTCTTTTCTTAATAATACTAACCTCATCGCCAGTGTCCACTACTAGTTTTGTATGGCCGTTAAGGCTTATGTCCAGTGGAAGTTTCACTGTAGGGACACCGGATTCGGGCGCTTGAGGTGACCCTTTTGATTTGCGTTGTGGGTTTAAAGTCGAGCCGGGGAGTTTTGGGTCGACTGCATGTCGTTTCCCTGACTCCGGGCTTCCCATTTTTTCTTTTGGCGGCAATCATCGTCTGCGTGTCCTCGGCGACCACAAAAGGTGCATTTGAGTCTTATGTTGAAGACTTTAGGACTTTTTGTGTTGTGTTGTTCTTGTGTAGATCTATTGGAGAGGCGTGGAGGAACAATTTGTTGCGTCTGTTGTCTTTTTCTGCAATCACGGACGTCATGTCCATAGATTTTGCAGTTTGAGCAGAAAGGGGTGTTCTTGCGCTTAAGGCAATCTGAGTACGTATGACCCTTTCGCTGGCAGAAATTACACGTGATGTTACGGACCAGTGCATCTGTATCCGAGTTTCTGGCATCAGTGTTTGTAAAGGGCTTTTGCCGTGACTGTGATGAACCTGCATTATTCACATTGCGTGAAAACTGATGTGGGTTTGGAGCTCGAGGTGATGCGAACATAGGTGTAGATGGCATTTGATAGTAAGGAGCTCTATAGTAAGCTCTCACTCGTAGATCTGGGTCTACTGGAGCCATTGGAGGAGCTTGTACCAGAGGAGTCTGGACGAATGTAGCACTTTGCTGTAGTTTCTCCATGTCCAGGGCCTTTTGAATTAATGCTTCTAAATCACCTTCTCCCTGCGTGAGCAAATATTGACACAGGTGTGGGTTAGTTACTCCACTTTTCAAAGCGTTCTCGGCAAAATCCATCAGCTGTGTTTTCACAGCAGGGACTGCCTCAGCTCCATACTTCTGTGTCGCTGCCTCGTTGCCTCGTCAACAACTGTTTCAATCTTGTAATGAACACAGTGAGAGATTCTAACGGGTTTTGCCTAGTAGTGATTAACTTATTCACTAACTCTTGGTATGTCTCACGAGGAAGGTATGTTCTATTTAGACGTTCCTCTACTTCACTAAATGAAGTAGGGACGTCTGAAGCGAATAATTGGTATGCGTCGCCTCTGAGTCTTGTGGGAAGGACCTGAATGAAAGCCACTTTTTCTTCATTATTTAGGCACTGCATAGTTTGTTTGCAGCAGCCAATGAAGGTTTGTAGCTCTCGTCCCAATTGTGGGGTACTTTCACCCGAAAATAAGGGGACGAGTTGAGCTGTGAGCTTAGCTACCTTTGCGTAGTCCACCATTGTGTTTAGTCTATTGACTGGAAATTTAAATTTGGGTGGACTAACTGGGCTTGTTTCTGGGCTGACTTCCGTTAAGGATTCTTCGAGCCAATCTATTAGCAGATCTTCAGGAGTTGGTTCAGCTGCTTCACCGTCACTGTCACTATCACTATTTGCACTTTCACTTAACCTAACACTCTTATTCTTCTCTAAGTCTAAATTTGGAGTTTCAGTACTCTCCTTATCTACTGGGAGGGAGCGCGTGGATTCAGCGAGCCTACTTAGTTCCTCACGGAACCGAACTGTGTTTTCCTTCAGTGTCTGTATTTGTGCGAGTCTAACTTCGCGGGTTTGACTCAGTTTTTTGCTGAGTGAATCACACTGAGTAATGGCTAGCGTACCTGAATCTCGCGCTCTCTCGTACAATTTTGTTAAAAATTTATCAAGACTTACTTGTCTATTGAGACCTGGCAGAACGGTCCCGCTTCTGAGTCGAGGTCCTGTTGGCGATAACTGTGGAGATTTATCTCCTGCAGCAGATGATGTACCTTCACCGGGGTGCTGTGTATTGGCACCTGGGGTTGATCCCGCGTCGGCTAAAGATGGGGAGTTTTCCCTCGCTGCTGCGTCTGTTTCCTGTTGAGGTAGAGCAGGATTGTCGGCTGGCATATGATGCGCTGTTTGGTGAAAGGGGGGCTCCTTGCCTGCTTAAGTCCCTTTGCTGTGATTGAGAGGGGGGTTTCTTTAACCGCCTTCGAGTTCCCTCTGAATCCTTTGTCGGTTGATTTCGGTTTGTTTTGCAGCTGGGGGGGCCTTTGGGCCGTCTTAACTTCCCCTGGATCTAGTTGAAAAGGGGGCTTACGAGCCGTCTTCGATTTCCTCTTCAACTCAGGATCGTTGACTGCTAGTGTTTGGTTATCTGCTTGGCTGGAACTTCAGGCTGCTTATCGAGCTGTGTCCTGGCTGATCTGTATTCGTCCTTATGGGGGAGTTCGAGATATATCTCCTCTTCCTTCTGTGGACTGTTCACTGGTATCCCTCGGTGGTGCTTGTGCACTAATTGGGGTGAACGCTTGCCCGCCTGGAGCAGAGGCGCCTAGAGATGGTATCTACCCGAGTGTTGGGGGTGACTTGGCCTGAGTGGCTTGGTCAATGGGACCCCTTAGGTTCGAAGGATTAAGGCTTTTCAAGCTTTTACGATCGTTTTGACTAGATCAAGCTTCCTCAATCCTACCGGCTGCGCCAATTTGTTGTATATTTTTATATATATATATTGGGGTGTATTGACTCACCACTTAATAGGCACTAGGTTATATCCAAACAGTAGATACACTTTTATTTTAACATTACATGTAATCAAACCTAGAATTAAACTCTTACTGCAATTGAACTAATTACAATCACTTCTATTTTACAATTACACTCTTACTGGTATTTCAATTGAACTAATTACAATCACTTCTATTTTACAATTACACTCTTACTGGTATTGCAATTGAACTAATTACAATCACTTCTATTTTAGTAGCCAACTCACGACGTGCAACTATCAACCAAATCTAAAAACCGACTGTGTCGAGACTTAGATTTTTCAATCGTAAGTCTCTTCGTTCAGGATAGGAAAATGCTTAATTAGCATTCCTATCCTGAGAAAATTATTTTACGCTGGGCATGCTTAAACATGCCCCGAATTATCGCGACGAACGATGGTTGAAATTGAAATTTGATATTTTCATAAATATCAACCATCGTCTTGCTACCGTGCATACATTGTTGCGATCACAATGTATGCAGCTCGCGACAATTTGCTGATAAGAGCTTTTTTCGGTGAAGACTTGATCGTTTCAGTCTTCACCGACGTAAAATTTTCTTGCGCCCGATATGTATGTATGTATATATGTACATACATATCGTATATACGACAAATCTTACTGAAGGTAAAATTTGTCGTGGGGCTTTTTGTTTATCGAAACGACTTGGGTTGAAATTTAAAACTTTTATTTTTCCCAAGTCGTTTTGTGGGAAAAATATGTTGAAGGAATGTTGCGCGTAGTTGAAGAAATTGCTGATGCAACTTTCTTCGTATGCGCAAGAGATAAGCCATCCGTGCTTTTAGGCATGATTAGCTTATGAAAATTGTGATTTGTTTCCCGATGCCTTATGTATACATTTTGTATATGTAACATAGGTCTGTTTGATGAAAACCCCGGGTAAACCCCGATCTACACCGGGCTAGACTATCTTGTTTTTCGGGGACAAGGTGAGTAAAGGCGCTTAATAACGTTAACGCCACATCAGGGGAGGAATTTTCCCAAGACCGTCCGTACGTGATAAAGAGTCACATCCTGCCCGAGGTGTTCCTGCACAGGCAGCTGGTAGGCATCCGCTGAGATGCTGATGGTTGCCTGACTGAATTCGGCGGATCTAGAGAGGAAAACTCGATAAAACCCGCAATCCCAGGTGTAAACAATCGTGCCTATGGGATGAATGGCACTGCGTGAGTGTGTCTTATAACGATGGACTCCGGATACCAGGCGACCTCCGGTTTCAACCCTAGCCTTATCTCGGCATGCCGGCTCTGCTGAGATGGACCAACCTTTCCGAGCATACTCGTGGGAACAAAATTGAAAATCCCGTAAATTCTGAGGGAGGTGCACCTCTAAATGTACCAAAAACCCAATCTGGGGTTATTAGCGACCCCTACAACATCCAGGACATTACAAGTCCTTCATCTGATGGTGATGTCATGGATACACTCCCCCTAGACGAGGAGGACCTTCCTAGGTCTCCAGAACATAGCCAACAGGACAGCGGGAACACTGAAGTTCCCATTTGCAAAGAGCGCAAGCCAAAGCTCTCTGGCGCGGCCTAAAAAAGGTTTAAATGGCTTTTAAAACACGGTCACACAGAAGCAGAAGCTAGAAGGATTGCTGCACTTCAGATAGATCAGCGGAATGAGGAGAGTGTATAAAACGGACTCGCTTTGACGACTCTTCTCCTAAAGTGGAGCAACCTAGTGCTAAACGCAGCAAGGCAGCAACGGGAATCCTTCAAATAAGCACGTCTCCCTGCTTTCGCGTAAGCAGCCTTCTTATAACGAGGTTGCAGAGAGCGTTCGGGTGGGTATTCTTCCCATCGGTTATCCTGAGGTGGCACTCAACGCAGATCAACTGAAGTTCGTACAGGGTGCTATCCTGAGAGAAATCGCGGCAAGATAGCAAAGCCCCCTAAAACCAAGATTCCTGGCCTCCACATTTAGACCAGGGTGGCTGGTTCTTAACTGCGCCAATCAAGACACCGTGACGTGGCTGAAAGGTGTATTTTCGGAGCTAAAGCCCTGGGAAGGAGCCAATCTTGTGATAGTCGAGGAAAGTGAAATTCCTCGCCCACAAGTCCTTGTGGGATACTTTCCAAACAGCGCTGAGGACCCTACGGATTTGATTCTCGATTACATCGAGGTTCAGAACTCGGGGTAGCTGACTCTCTCCGTGGACCATGTGTCAAAGGAAGAGCTAAAGAAGGCTCAATTCGTAATTGGGTATAAATACGGGTCTGTCCAACTAAGACCCAAGGGTGGAACAGTAAAGACTGTGTCGAAGACTGGGGATGGCCCAAGTCAGATTAAAACTCTGGCTGACGATCCTCAGCCTTCGACATCAGGAGTCAGCAGGCCTAAACTTTTGGTCAAGACAAAGGCGGGCCCTGGTAAAGCAGTTGGAACTGCAAAACCCAAGTCGAGGACTTCCGAAAACAAGTCTATAGAGACTAACAAGAAGCCCCCTCCTGTCCGTGCCAAACCGGGCAAAAACAAAGGTCCTAAAGGATCCAAGGCTGACAGCGGCCATAAAAAGCCATCTTAGTCATGGCCAATGATCACTTAAGTTGCCTTCAGATAAATCTCCATCATGCTAAAGCGGCATCAGACGTACTTAGCAGGAGATTTATCTCGGAGAAACTTAGTCTGGCGCTCATTCAGGAGCCCTGGTTACATCAAGGCCACATCAAAGGACTTCCCACAAAATCATGTAAGTTAATATATAGTAATGAACATGAATATCCTAGGGCAGCACTACTGCTCAACACTAAATTAAACTTTATTCTTCTTTCACAGTTCATCTCGAGGGACGTGGTTACAGCAGTTGTTGAGGTACCAACTTCAGAAGGTAGCCACGAGGTAGTAGTTACCTCAGCCTAGTTTCCCGGAGAAGCGGATTCATTACCTCCCCCAGAGCTAAAACGGCTCATCAACTACTGCAAACGCAGAGGAAAGCACTTCATCATTGGATGCGATGCAAATGCACATCATACGCTATGGGGCAGCATGGATACCAATGCCAAGGGTGAGTAACTCTACAATTTTATATTGCCTAACAATTTAGAGATACTAAATCGAGGTAATAAGCCAACCTTTATGAACATCATTAGACAAGAGGTCTTGGACCTAACACTTGCCAGTATGTTCATAAGTACAAAAATAAGCAGGTGGCATGTATCGAACGAGATTTCCATGTCAGATCACAGACACATCAGGTTCGATATAGATGCCACACTCAACACATGTCGGGAGTACCGAATCCCTAAATTAAATAACTGGGAACTCTATCGACAACACCTTTAGGCTGTAGTTGACTCTCCCGGCGGTAGCATTAGCACGACTGAGGAGCTAGACTCAGCCACTACGCAGCTTCAAACGGCTGTAATGACTTCATTCGAACACAGTTGCCCTCTGAAGCAAAAGACTTGCAATCGGCAGGTACCATGGTGGAATAGGGAACTGAGTCTAAAAAGAAAAGACGTCAGGAAACTATTCAACAGAGCTAAACTCTCTGGCATCTGGGGGCAATATAAAAAGGCTCTAACGGAATATAACACGGAATTAAGGAGAACCAAAAGAAGAACCTGGCGGACCTTCTGCGATGGCATAGATCAATTGCCCGCAGCTATCAGGTCCATAAGGTACTTTCGAAGGATCACACGAATGGTATAGACACACTTCAAAAAGAAGATGGGAACTACACCGAGAGTTGCGAGGAAACAGTCGGGCTCTTATTAGAAACTCACTTTCCCGACTTTCTCACTCCCGATCAAGGAATAGTAGCTCCAGACCCGATTGAGGTGGACAAGTACGGAGTCTCTAATAGGAGCAAAAGCCTTGCGGGAAGAATCTTCACTCCTAACAAGGTTAGATGGGCCATTGGCACATTTAAGCCCTTTAAATCTGCTGGAGAAGACGGAATTTTTCCCGCCTTACTACAGCAAGGTGTTGAAGAAATACTCTTTCCACTACAAAAAATGTTTCGAGCCAGTTACGCTCCAGGGTACGTTCCCCAATGTTGGAGAGACGTCAGGGTTTTATTTATACCTAAAGCAGGAAAAAGAGCTAGTTCTCTAGCTAAATCGTTCCGACCCATCAGCCTCTCCTCATTCCTGCTTAAGTCCATGGAAAATATCCTAGACCTACACATTCGAAGTGAAATTCTGATTAAATCACCACTTCATTCTAAGCAGTTCGCTTATCAAGCTGGCAAGTCTACTGAGACTGCCATTCACACATTAGTCAAAGACCTCGAAAAAGCGCTCGAAGCAAAAGAGGTGGCTTTATGTGCATTTGCGGACATAGAAGGAGCCTTCGATAATACCTCCTTCGATACAATTAAATCAGCTGCCAAGGATAAAGGCTTTGAGCCCTCCACGGTAAACTGGATAGACTCCATGCTTAGAAGCAGGAGGATAACCACATCTCTAGGGAACTGGTCGGTCACGATCACCGCAGCAAAAGGCTGCCCACAAGGAGGAGTTCTCTCTCCACTCTTATGGTCGATCGTGATTGATGATCTGCTAGAGAAGTTGACCAGTTCGGGTTTTAATGTTCAAGGCTACGCGGATGACCTAGTAGTTACAATACGGGGCAAGCATGATCAAGTCATATCCGACCTCATGCAAATAGCCCTCTCCAAAGTCCGCACGTGGTGTCTAAATAAAGGCCTTAGCATAAACTCCAACAAACCGGTTATCGTTCCATTCACAAGAAGATCGAAGCTTTCACTAACGGCTCCTCTTCTTGATAATACGGAATTGATATTTTCAGACGAAGTCAAATATCTGGGGATAACCCTAGATAAGAAACTTATCTGGAATTCGCATCTGTCCAGAGTGACGGATAGAGCGATGCGATCTCTCTACACGTGTCGTCGCTTCATTGGCAGAACATGGGGTCTGAAGCCAAAACTGATGTACTGGACGTACACCACGGTCCATGGTCACCTATGCGGCCCTCACATGGTAGCCAAAAACTAATCAAAAAACGGCTGAGGCTCTGCTTCAAAAAACCCAGCGGCTTGCCTGTCTAGGAATAACTGGTGCCATGAGAACCTGTCCTACAGCAGCCATGGAAGCCTTATTAAACCTTGCACCCCTGCATTTTCAGGTGAAAAATGAAGCGATCTCCAGTGCTATTAGAGTACAAACGCAGAAACAGTTAAAGCCAGGCGATCTGGTTGGTCATTTAAGTATCTTAAAACAGATAAGCTTCGAGCAAGTGACGACAATATCTGATATAATCACACCCAGAGTGGATTTTGTAAGACCATTCCAAGTGGTTCTTGGAGACCGACAACAATGGCGCTCCATTAAACCGTCCTTCCAACAAGGATCGACGGTGTGGTATACAGACGGCTCAAAAACAAACAGTGGGGTCGGATTGGGGGTATACGGCCCCAAATGCCATATATCAAAGGCTCTAGGCTCTACCCCTACCGTATTCCAAGCCGAGGTATTGGCCATAGAAGAATGTGCCAATACCTGCATTAAAAGAGCCATAAATGGCTCAATCATTAATATTCTCTCGGACAGTCAAGCTGCCCTCAAGGCCTTAAAGTCCTACACTGTCAAGTCAGGGATAGTCTGGGAATGTCTACAAACCCTCAAAAATCTATCAAGGAGAAACAAAGTTATCCTCATGTGGGTACCTGGACATGAGGGCCACAAAGGCAATGAAATTGCGGATGGCCTAGCCAAAGAGGAGCGGAAACTCAGTTTGTCGGACCAGAGCCATTTTGTGGCACATCAAAGTGTTACCTCAGAGCTACCCTAAATAACTGGGAGAATAAACAAAAATCCCTGTATTGGAAAAGGCTAGAAGGACTTCGTCAGGCAAAAAAGTTTATCAACTCCTCTGGCGGAAAAACAAAAGAACTCCTACTCCTTAGAAGAACAGAGCTCAAAATGATCACTGAGCTCTTCTCAGGCCATTGCCCCTTGAGGTATCACCTAAACAAGCTGGGTTTGGCTGAGACTTCATCCTGCCGCTTCTGTCAGGATGCTCACGAAACCTCGGAGCACTTGCTCTGCCACTGCGAAGCATTGGCCAGGCGGAGATTACTCCACCTTGAACATGCTTTTCCTCCACCAAGTTACGTATGGAACCTTAAGCCCAGAATGGTTCTAGACTTTATTAACAGTCTAAACCTATAAATAGAGCACATTCAACGGGGACTCACAATAGATCTTTCAAGCCGCAGTGATTGCGAGGCTAACGCCTATGCACCCCTTCACAAATCTAATCTAATCTAATCTTGTTTTTCGAAAAACCTGGGTTACCCTGTGCTTACACTAAAAATTTCTCAGGGTAATGGTTTGACAGTTGTCACTTGAGAACTGTCACTTGCAATTTGTTGTTGATTTGGGACATATAAATTACTTCTTGAGCAGAAATAAGCAAACATTAGAAAAGTAATAGAAAAATAGCTAGAGCTCATTTTATTTGTATTCACCCATTTTATAATTAATTATACTCAGGAGAACTGTCAGAGAAACGTCATTACATTAGATTTACCCGCCGTGCGTTCAGCCACATGCAGAATTTCACATAATTTGAAATTTTTACACACCATGGGTGCGTTCGCCGACACGATAGCGTCTTGTAGCGTAGTGTAAGCGTAACGTAGTAAACATATGTCAAAAGAATTACTTTGACAGTTAATTACTATGCTACCCGCTTTGCCACGGTGAACGAAAGAAAGCGTAGCGTAGTGTAGTAAAACTTTAAATTTTTAGAATTCGGGTTTTTTAACATAAAATAATAAAATGTGTTCGAAAAAAATGAATAAATGCAATACAATGATCCTAGAAGATTTAATATTGCTATTTTCTTATAATTTCCCAATCTGGCAAACTGTCTCGTAACCTAACAAAGATTTTATTTAGCGAATCCATTCCTTTATACTTAAAGGCTTTTAATATAGTGTAAATTCCTGGACAAATAATAAACACTGAACCAACAGAATCGTTCTATGTAGGGCATGAAGAGAACAAAACTAGTCCATCCTACTAGTACTAGGCAAACAATAAAATAAAAACTGCGATGCTTTGTGGTTGACCTCCTATTAATCCCGTTTTATCATAAAGGCAGCCAAATAGACATGTTATCACTCCAACAATCTTGACGAAGATTTTTTCATTTAAAATAAAATAAGATAGCCTAAAATAATACGTTTAACTTTGGAAAGACCATTTAATTGCCTTTATTTACATAACTTACTAACAATCATTGAGAAAAATATAATAAATGTTCGAACTGTATAAGCTAACCTATAAAGTTGCCATGTTATTGTCGTTCTTGCATCCGTATCCATGGTAACACATCACTTCGCTACATTTTACTATCCAAAATACGAGAGTAAAAGTTAGCGCGCTAAAAGTCACTCTCAGAGGCTTGAATATATAGCAAACAGGAATGGTTGAATCGTGTAAAATTCATGTACATGAGCGTAATTTGTCAAGAGCAGGAGACTATACATAGGAGTAAGTGAGATTACCATGTTTACATGCAGGGTTGAACCCTAGTTCAACTCGGGTTCAACCGTAAGACACAAGCCATAAACAAAGTCGAAAAAAGAGAGCAGCGGGCCGGTCAGCAGGCGACATCCACAGTCTTCTGGCCTTGTCTTTCTGAAGGAGTTTTTCATATAAAAGTTGCTTGTATTTTGTTCAAACGCTATAATTTCCGTAAATTTGTTCTACTTGCTATATTTTTTTAAAACTATTAGAAAGAAAACATATTTGGCTGCAATTTGTTTTAACTTCATTTTGCTGTAGGAGTGACAGTTTTGGGCCTTACGACCTGTTCAAAATGAAATTTTGGTTATTCCTCCATGACGAGATACAAAAAGCAGTGAGAGTGAGCTCTTACTGCATGCTGTACCTGGCACGTTAAGGCCTTTTAAATGTGTCGGTGGCTTCGGCGACTTCATGGCTTGTATTATATTCCAGGGGTTACGGTTCAACTCCATGTATACGCGGTTCAAGTTGAAATTGAGTCGACTCTACTCCTCTTGACTCGACCACGCATGGCTGGTAGTCGAGTCAAAATGGTGTCCTATAAATGCGGTTTAAGTAGTCGAGTTGGCAGCTTACAGTTGGGATTTATTTTATTCATTATTTACTCGAAAGTTTTGGTATGTTGTATATTTATTGTGCGTTTATTTTGTTTATTAAAACCAAATTTATAACTTTTATACTTTCATCGCAAAAAATACCATGAATAATGTTATGTTTAACTGTCACTTCAACTATAGTTGTACCCGTTCTCAAATTAATATCTCAACCCTGCGTGCTCAAAAACACGAGTCGAAAACTCAACTCAATCTCGACTTGATCCTTCAATTCTGCATGTAAACATGGTAGATGATGGATAGAGAAATTGTCAAAGCTGTAGATTAATTGTCAAATGTGCTTTTGTTTTGAGAGCAGATTTGGTCAACTTAAAATTCTTTTGTGAAATTTAACAAAAATCCCGAATCAATTTTTTTCAAAACTATTTATCTTTGAACTTTATTTAGTGCAAAGTTTTATAGTGCCACTAGTGCCTGTTAAAATCTTCATATCAATTAAAAAAAAACAGAAATGAAGTGTTCGGTCAGTGCTTGCAAATATAAATTGGATTATAAACTAGGGAAATCCTATTTGAGGCAACTGCACTATCTACATTATCTTTTTTGTTAATAGACGCAGAGATTTATATAAATTAAAAGAAAAAAAAGAACATTTTTTACCACAGATGCTCCGCACAAGCCTTTCTTTACTTTTTGCAAATTGACAAGTTGTTTAGAATAGGGATGGCGTGTAAATACATGTAAAAATGGACTACCAACGCAACCAGGAATTCATTACGCAAAATCTGGCTTATCTTTATCTTATATTTGCTCTATATTCTAAGCTCAGAGAACTCAGTGAACGCAGTAGAAAGTAAATGGAAGTGTTTCGGTTGCGTTTACCTGTCATTTTTCGTGGTCAGTGAACGCACGAAAGCGTTTGGTGGTGACAAAAAGTGTCTTTTAGCACGCTTTCTTTCTGTCGGTGAACGCACCCCATGTCGTTCATACGACCAAGGCGTTGTCATTTCCCACTGACATATAATAAGAATGGACTGAGCGTTCTTGCTTCAAAAATGGCACAAATATTGAACAGGCTGTGAAAACCCTTTATTTCGTACAATTGCACACCGATTCATAATTTATTATTATTTGTAGATTGGAAACACTAAAGTTGTTATAAAATAGTATTGCATTAAAATAAAATTATTTAGAAAGTTAAACTTATTTTAATTAACCCAAAAACACATTTGTAATATTACTGCAAAATGTGCTCCTCTGCAGATTTTTTGTCGAACTTCCTTGAGCTTGTAAGAGATAGACGTATAAAAACAATATATTTGTCTCAATTTTTATGTCAATTCCAATGCATTCCAATTAATACAGCCGTACTGTTTCCAAAATTGGTTACAGTTCAGTGTACATTTTGAGCTTGAAAGAGACAAATAGATATTAGCAAAACTTTGTGCCATTTTTGACTATAGGAATTAAATAGGATGGCTCAGTCCATTCTTATTATATGTCAGTGTCATTTCCCCAGCACATCGCAGCGTTCAGCGGCCCAGAATGTGCACACCGGTTTGCACCCTTAGATCATATAACGAACTGGATAGGCTATGAGGAAGAAAAACTTAAGCATTTTTCTTCAAGTAGTAGAATCGCATCGATGTGTTTGTTTAGTCATGGAAGCCGTAAACTACGATATTTTCTGAGCGGGCACATAATTTAGTGGTTGTAAGTTAATCAAATATTGCACAAGTTTTATAATTTCCTGTCACCGCGATTCGTATCATTTTTTCAGTTTATAATTTTATAATTCTTTTATAACTTATTACATTTTTAAGAGTTTTCCTAGTGCCCCATTTATTTGCTGATAATATTTCTTGTCGTTGCCTTTGCTTGACTGACATCAAACAAGAGCCCCAATAACAATTCAATTGTAAGATCTAAGAAATGACAAATGAGAAATGTCAGAAAAATCGAACTGACAAAAACTAAAACCCCAGCCCTCTTGTCAATTCCCTCCCGTGCCCACAAAAAAATTGCTTATCACACGTACACGAATTTTATACAAGGTAGCCTATCCTTTCGTTTTATGATCTATGTTTGCACCACTGACATATATATAAATGGACTGTTCGATCTCCTGTTTCATGTGGCACCAATTTTGATTTCAGAAAGTATGCTCTCACTGGCAATGCTACCAACTGTCGTAAATTGGCGCTATATTTAAATTATTTGCGAATTTACTTATATGCATGTCCGTGGTATTTACCGAATTTACCACAAAAGTATTTGGGACTATTTGTATCGTTAAATTTTAATTATGAGCAGAAGAAAGTGTATTTTACAAGGATTATTAAAAGTAATTTCTCGTTCGAAATCGTTACAGTTCAGTGGGAAAGTATGCTCTCACGGAAAGAGACAGGAATATGAAAGTGTGCCATTTGTTTTCGTGCATTTTTGGTTCAACAAGCAGTCCATTTATATACATGTCGGTGGTTTGCACATTTTTACGCTACGGTCTGTGAGCGTAGTGGCTCGGTGCGTTTATTAGTTTTTACGTTCAGCGTGGTTTTCTGCTTTCAAAAGTGTCATTTAGTGCGAATTTACAAATTAAATTCAATTGATTGCAAATTAAAAATGGAACAAGTTTTAAACGAAGATAATTCCTTTTTACAGAAGGAAAATACGGCTGTTGTGTTGAATGATGGTAAAAATTCCTTAATTTAGTGAAAAATTAATTTTTTAATAAAATAATTTATTTCAGATAACAAAATCGTTTTCATCCAAATCAATCTCTATCTTACTGGGTTGAGTTCTTTTAAAGAATCAATTCCTGCTCTCATAATAACATCATTATCATCATCGTGTCCAATTGAATATGAATAGCACATACTTGTACTTTTACAAATTTATTATTTACATGCATGAGTTCGTAATTATTACCATACCGTTTCAAAAACTCATATTTACCTCGTTCACATGAAGCGGACTGAACTGGACTGGAATTGTCCTAATTCGCATAGTATTCTATTGACAGTTCTTAATCTAAAGTCACCTCTCATTTGAAGTTATTTTTGTAGATATTGAAAGACGGATCATGGAAAGAAGTATAATTTTACAATTTCTAAAATATTGTATGAAAGCACGAACGTGTTCGAAGCTTAAAATTAAAGTATACCGAAAAATATGCAAACGTAAATCCACTTCGATCCACTCAAGTGTTCACATGTGATTAATTCCACTCCACTACCGAATTAACGCCGGTGTATGTAATTCCAGTCCGGATGGTGTGAACGGGGTAATTGGAGGTTTTAATTACACCCAGTAATGCAACTTTGTTATTCATTCCCTTCACTTTAAATTACACTGACAACTTTCAAAAGTGACGTTTCGGATAGAAACACCAGCCGTTCAGTTGATAATTCGGTGTGCGGTGTGTATCCTACATTTTCAAGTCACGTGACGCACATCACAACGCTTCAAAGCCTTTGAATAAATAACTAATAAGGAAACGGCATATCGGGTGAAAACGTAAGGATCTCAGCGAAATGTATTAGTGTGCTCTGTTTGTGTTCGTTTCGTCATGGCAATAGTGGAATCGTGCAATTTTGAAGGGGAACATTTTTTATAATCCAAGTCCTATGTAAAATAAACAAATTTTTAGCTCCCCCTTATTTTCAGATAATATTTCTTGGCGTTGCCTTTGTATGACTGGAATAATTTAGGCACCAATGACAATTCAATTGTAAACAAATAAACCGGCATTGGTAAAATGTTAAATCTTTTGCCATGGCTCTTTATTTTTACAGATATTTCACTTTTATTTTGTTTAAAACAATATAATTAATAAGTAAAGCTATTAAGCTTACTTGAAGAATGTTTTCCCACGACAATAACTCTGTTCTTTCCTGCAGCACAGCACAGCGCACTTCATTATGCTAATTTAGGACTCCGGAGTCTCTATTGCACAAAATGTCGTTCACAAAAGAAATATTCCACACTTATTTCACACTACTATTACGTAAAAAACACGTTTAATTCTTTATTTTCCACAATATCGCGAATTCAAATTCGAGAACTTAATTCCAAAATTATGAAATGTCAGAATATTGAACTGACACAAAATATCAACGACGCCCTCTTGTCATTTCTCCCCCCCCCCCTCCCGACCTTAGGTCACACTGTCATTGAAATGCTTAAACACGTACACTGTATTCGCACGATACCCCGCTTCCTTATTAGTTATTTATTCAATAGGTTTGTTCGCGTACTTCTCGTGCAAAAACTTTCTGGGTAAAAACTTACTCGTGTGGTGGGAGAAGAATGTAAAATGCATGAAAAAGTACGGGAACGCTTTTCATGCAACTTCGTGAAAAACAAGAAGAAGAAGTGTGGCATAACATTTGAGAATAAGTATTGTTTTATTTTTTTTAACTTGTTGCAGTCTTGAAAAGTTTATGAGAGCATTGAATGCTTAAACTATCTTATTTCGACATTTTGATTGCGTTTTAAAAACTTTTCAGAAAATTAAAAAAATTAACTTTCCTATGACAGCTGTCAACCTTTCCTTGCAAGAAGTGTGCAGTAACTAAAAACTTCGGGTAAATTCATGCAAGAGGGGAAGCTGTGACGTATGCAAAACTCGTGTAAATTTGTGTGCACGAGAAAGTACGGGAACGGAAATTGGGTAAGTTCATGCAAATTCATTGCAATGCATTGTCCCAAAACTGAGTACGCGAACAGACCTAATGTTCAAAGCACATTGCTGTGTGACACCTGAACGCACGGACGGTGTTTTCATGGATCAAACCTTTTATGACAGTGATTATATACATGTCAGTGATGCATCGTAACAGGTACGTGTGCGACGGCCCAATAGCTCTGCTTTGCTTTTCGCATTTGAAATGAAGAAGAAGAGTTGTTTATTTATATTATTTCGATCAAACTAGATTCAATATTGAATTATTTATTAGATAGAAATGGACAAGCCTCGAATAATAGAGCATACACAGAAATGTTTAGATTACACAATTTTTGATGTGAAGTGGATACCATGCTCAGCAAAATTTGTTGTAATTGGCTCAAAGCCGAAAGGTACAGGAATTCTTCAAATTTTCGAATTGAATTCTGGGCAGTTGGAATTGATTAAAGATGTTGAGAAGAAAACGTCCTTCAAGTGTGGAACATTTGGTGCCTCTAGTTTAAGAAAGAGACAGATATCTATTGGGGATTTTAATGGAAGACTCCAAATACTGTAAGGATGAATTTGATTTAGAAAATTGTTTCACTTTTATTTTATTTTTAGTGACTTAGAACGTCCAGAAATACCTATATATAACGTAGAAGCGCATAAAGGCATTATTAATTCCATTGATGCAATCGGTGGTACGCAGATTGATTGCGGTGCTCCAGAAATTGTGACTGGCAGTCGCGATGGCTCTGTAAGAGTCTGGGATCCCCGCAAAGGAGGTACTCCAGTCGTGGATATTAGTCCTCAACCAGTTCTCGAAGGTGGAAATGGTAATAGGGACTGTTGGGCAGTTTGTTTTGGAGACTCGTACAATATTGAAGAACGGTCTGTGGCTGCAGGCTATGATAACGGCGATATTAAATTATTTGACTTAAGAACACTTTCTGCTCGATGGGAGACGACATTAAAGAACGGTATATGTTGTATCGAATTCGATAGGCGGGATATTCCAATGAACAAATTGGTGGTAACAACGCTTGAAGGAGGATTGCATGTGTTTGACATGAGAACACATCATTCAGAAAAGGGTTTTGCTTCCGTTTGCGAAAGAGACGCTGGTCGTTCTGTGGGTTCAAATGGCATAATATCTGGCCCAAAGGCAACTGTTTGGATTGCTCGTCACTTACCGCAAAATAGAGACCTTTTTGTGACGGGTGGTGGAACTGGTTCTGTTAGGTTATGGAATTATGAGTATCCAGCCAAAAGGAAAAAGGAAGCGGGCGATGGAGCTGATATGGGAGTGTCAGGTACACTTCATATGCTTCATGCAACGACAATGTCTACACAACCTGTAAATTGCTTTGATTGGAGTCCTGACAAGCTGGGGCTTGGCGTTTGCGGTTCTTTTGATCAGACTGTCCGAGTTCTTGTTACCACAAAATTGAATTTGTATTAATATTTTAAATCGTTCAAAATTTTTATTTTTTGTAAGATATCCTCAACTTATTTGCCTTTGTTTTTTAAATTTGTGTTGTATTAGATTATAATTTAATAAAAAATTAGTGAGTTCAGTTGTAATTCGTTTACAAAAAATTAAGGAATTTTCATAATATGTAACTTAATTTCTCCCCAATTTGATGGTGTTTATTCATTTATAAATCCATGCATCTCCTTTTATAGAGATCAGGAAAAAAGAATGCAGCGTAATAGTACTGTATATTATATTCAAGCAAATTTCTTAAGCGGCGATGTTTTTTTCACTGTTGTATACAGTGTTTTTATCTTACAGACGTAAATATAATGAAATAGTTGATGAATAATTCTAACAGCTCGAAATGGGAACATTTTCGAAAATATAAACAACATTTTTACAAATTCATCAATTATTCTTTCCCATACGTCGATGTACTTCATATTGAGATCGTGTGATATTATATTGTCGGTATTATGAGTGGAGTGAGGGCTACCTAGAAATCAATTTATTATGCTTTTTAGCTTGCTATTTTTGATTGATAAAGCTGAAAATTTGAATAGAATCATATTTTTTAAATCCCCATCGATTTACGTTCCAAAAATATTTTAACAAATTTTTTAATTTTATAAACTCATCATTTTTATACCTTAGATAAAGTCTCATAGGGTATGCTAAACTTGTCATTCCGTTTGTAACGCGTAGAAATAAAGCTGGTACAGCCAAATGGATTGGACACCCACGCATATGTATTATTAATTATTTAGATTTTTGCATATCCGTCTGACGTCCGTCCGTCACCACAGTAACTTGAGAACACATTCATGGTTTGTTTCAAATTACATCATTTTGCATATACTTATTGAGAAAGCAGTCAGCTGAGGACTTTTTGATGTACTGGAAAAGTTTTCAGAATATAAAACGCTATGAAATTTGTTATAACGATTTTTACTGTCCGACAAACCGTTCTAGAATTAGCGATCTGCCTATATGTTCAAACTATATGGCATCGAAAGAATTTGTTTTAGGCCAATTATACCTTTTTCTTGGCTTTTTTAACTAAATTAATTTTCGGTTGTAATTTCAATATATCAATGTAAAGTATTTACCATATTCTCTACATTTCTTATTGGAGCCGTATGTACATTTAATTTTACATCTTCTGGCATTAAAGAAATTTCGATTTCGAAAATCATAATTTAAAATTCTTGAATAAAATTGACTATTCTTTGCGGATTCCCTGCAAACCTTAATATTTTCAATATCGATTATCTTTAAAAAGAGGAATATAGGGCAAACTTCCTGTTTTTATATGTTGAAAAGCTTTACGATAAATATCGTCCAGAAATGATACATGAAATTTTTAATTTATGTACATTCCTCATACAATGCAAGCAACCATTTAGAAACATTTTTTCTACTCGAAAATGGGTTAAAAGAAAAAGTGTAACTGTTATTTTTGTAAATCAAATTATATGCTTTTATTATTTTTAGTTTATTAATTGTTTTGTTTTTCTGTTTAAAGAGTCTCTGGGTTTCTCATATGCAGTGATTTTTTATTAAAATATCAATAAAATAATCGAGTATTTTTAAACGATGTTCACAACACAGATTATCTTCTGCAAACCAATCGCTAAATTTGCTGATTTGCCTTGTTTTCTCAATGCACGTGTTCTTTATGAATTCTTTTATCAATTTCATATTTGGACTGATGGAAATAATTTGTACAAAAATATTTAAAATAATTTTCATTAGCTGGACAAATTCTTCTGTAAGCGCCTTAAGTTTACCGAAATCCGAATTTTTAGAAAATTTTTTGTAAAACAAAAAGTGCTCAAATTGATCTTCAAGACATATATATTCCCCTGTCTTTTTCATGCAATCTTCGCAAAATTTGCAGTCGATCTTCGGTAATATTTTAAAAAGAATATACCCCAGAAAATATTGCAAAGAAGAGTCCTCAACGGGCTTATCATCATCATAGATAATAGCAAAATTATAACTTTCGAGAAAATCAATTTCTAAGCTATTACTGTCTATATTGGAAACAGGTAAAGTATGGGAAAAATCCGCATGCATTACCTGACTTTCAGCATTTTGAAAAGTTGAATTTTCAAATATAAATTTCTCATTATCATTTTAATAATTGCTGCTTTTTGATCTGAGTGCCAAAATTTTGCTGGACAAACGGCTACTTATTATATGATTAAATTCATAAACGGAGGGATTTCGATTATTTCCACCCTTATATCTTATCGTATAAAATAAATTTTTTGTAACATCTTGGTTGAATTTATATGAATTTATATGTCTTTTTCTGGAAACTGTTCAAGGAGATCCCTTGATAAAGAAAGTATATCTCTAATTTATTGAATAAACCATCAAAACAATATATTTGCCTAGAAGAAGAAAAAGTTCTTATAAATGTAATAATGCCTTCGAGATATTGTCTAATGACTCCGTCTTTTCTAATTCCACATATGTATATATGTATATATATTTTTACTAGACGGTGACTTACTATTAAGACAATCGAAGGCATTGTTGACTTTTTCAAAAAAATCGGCAGTTGATATGGCTTTACATTTGGTTTCATTGCTAAATTTCCCTAAAGTCTGTACTGTATGAACTTTCATTTTTTCCAAGTGTTTGGATGCACATGCTTGTCAGATAACTTTGGGCACATTTTTACTGGCTGATGTTTCTCCATATTGTATAGTTCTTCCAAAACTTACCAGCTAAAGACCCCATCTTGACATTTTATTTCTGATTTAATCAAAGTATTCCGAACTGATTCAACAAGATGAGGAACATCATGTATAGCATATACTTTTTCAGAATTGTAAAAAAATATGGCTTTTCTGAGATAACTCCAAAACTTTTTAGGCAACCTCGATTATTAGAGCCTTGATCGCAAATTATACCTTTTTCGTTAACACCAATCTCAGTACAATTGCCAGCTTTTGAAGAATTAAAACTTTAGAATTAGATCCGAATAGTTAGATCCATTTTGGAATTTTGTGAAAATTGAAATGCAATTTGATCATTTGCTCTCATAAAAAAATCATGGCTATCTACAGACGTTTAATAGAATGAAATTAATTTAAATTTCCAATGAACCAGTACAGTATAAAAAAACGCAGCTATACCCTCAAATGAGTTGTATATCATCGCAAAATTTTTCTTCCGCCTGAACATTGTCGTCGCCTGAAGCAATAATATTTTGTATCAAAAGACCTTCCAAAAGCAACACATTCATATGCGTATTAATATCTACCATGGCAAAATTTGGTAGTGTTGCATTTACTCCATTCAGAACATCATGCCTTGACTTGATATGATGCCTGCTGGTACAGTGGGCTCAAAATTCAATACAGAAGATGCGAGCTCTGCAGTAAAAGCTTTGACGATTGCATCCAAACAGATTGAGCTTTCAAATATTGGTTCGCAAAGCGAAGTTATCTTGTCATCTCTTTAGCCTTTATTACTTTATGGTAAAACTCAATATAGGAATTCACGTATTCACTCAGATTTCGAAGGCATTATTACAAACAATAGGGCCGTATTCACCAAGCCATTTAATTTCATTTTTGTTTTAGTACTCGTGTAAGAGATGGTTAGTAGGGCACACTTAACACTAATTAAAATTTAGGGCCATATTCACCAAGCCAATTAATTGAAATTTAATTTAATTTGTGTTTTAGTACTCCCGTTAGCGAAGGTCCCACTTGAATTAAAATTTAAATTATATACATATGCGTTATTATATAATAACATAAAATAACACAAATTCATTTTAAGTGTGCCCTAACCTAACCCTCTTACAGAAATTAAATTGCTTGGTGGATGCGGCCCTTAATTTGTGTTATTTTATGTTGTATTAACGAAAAACTTTAATTTAAATTGGTCACATTCCTTTCTACTACAATAACTAAAACAAGTTAAGTTAAATTGCTTGGTGAATACAGAGGTTGGTTGTCAAAATTAACTCCATCAAGTTCGCCGGTCAAATTTTAATTTTATTATTACGACAATCAATTAGACAAACTTAGATTAGTTAAGTAATATAAAGCAAAACAAACAAAAATTAATTTAAAGTAAATTATCAAATTAGATTAGATTAGAGTAAAAGAGCTTAAATCAAGTAAGTATCTATATACCTAATGATTTTGATCAACATAGTAAAATATAAATGGTTCACAATAGTTAGATCTATTAGCTGTATAATCTCGTATACCATTTAGTATGCTCAAACTAACAACGATTTCTAGCAACAATGATACATCTTCATATGCACTCATTATTTCTTATTGAAATTGAGGATAACCTTATGTGGTATTGTAGACAATACGGTGTCTCAGTTAAGCTGTCAAACAATAGTACAAATAAACAATTAAACAATTATGTCAGTACTGCCCACCATAAAGATTGCTTAAATTAAACAAATTCAGCATAATTAACATATCAGGCAGGTTGTTGGTGATTGTTGGCTTAATTTAAACATTTGGTAGATAATAGTTTTTTCGAAAATCTAAAAAGAAAAGTCGCCATCAAGTTAGGCAGAAAACCACTAAGTTTATAGCCAAACCAGCTCAATCAATCGTTTGTTGGACTCGTTTTTATTAATAAAATTGCTTGTTCTTGGCTAATTGCAAAAATAATTTACCTAAGCTTTCCAGAATTTTTCATATACATGTAGCGTGTTGATCGATTATTCTAGCTACACATGAAGCTGTTGTTGAAATTAGGCAAATTATAAGGACAAGAAACTTTGTAATGCTAACTTTTTTATAATTCACATTTATTTGCAAGCATAACACCTTAATACCGAGTTTTTCTTTTGTGCATAATTTTAATTTAGTCGTTTTTCTTTAAAAAAAATAGATCCGGAGGAAATATGAGAGATTAATAACATTTGAAATTTATTTTTTACCTCAGTGCATGTTGGCGGAACTGTTGCAACATGCATCAAAATTTGAAATTTTTCAAACCCTAGCAGCTTAGAATATAGAGCAATACATATATATATATATATTCTAAGCCTAGCAGGTGCTAGCAGCATGCATATGATGCGTCGATTGCGAATTGCGCCATAGCCACTGACGACTGCTTAACTTTCTATTTCATATGGGCTCAATTGCTTACGTCAAAAAAAGTTCGTACGCCGGTGCCAACATTGAAAAAATCATTGGCGGGTGTCAGTGTGCACAAGCCTAAACCATACCATTCAACCAACACCCAGTGAGGATTAACCCTTACTAACTATCAAGGCCGCAAACCCAACTAACGTCATCCTCAGAAGTATAGAGACGCCAGAGAGAGCACAACTCAATTAAGACTAATAAAGTTAATCGTTATAAATAAACCTAATCTTTTATTTACATGGTGCCAGAAGTGGTCTTAAGCGGGCCACAGACGATACAACTGTTGGTTCAACTGTTGTACCAAACTGTGTTGGCATACAACCGTTGTATGGTGTGTGGGCCAATTGTACGAAGCATGTGCATGCAGGTAAACCGCTGTTGTATATGCGACCGTTGTATGGTGTGTGGGCTTGTTGTTCAACCTTTGATCCGATTTCATTATCTGTGAAGTCTTTTTATTGTAATTGCGTTGTAAAAAACAAACCAAAATGGTGTCAATTAAGTATAAGGACTTCTGGCAAGTGTTTATTGATATATTATTAATTTTCAAAGACATAATCACAGCTGAAAAAGAGATGCACATTTTCTTTTTTTTTGACAACCGATGACATTATTTCGGAAGAAATTATTGCTGAAGAAATCGGTCCAACAGTTGTATCGTGTGTGGACTACCATACAACTGTTGGTCCAACGGTTGGTCAACAGCCGTTGGACCAACAGTTGTATCGTCTGTGGGCCGCTTTAATTGATAAAACTAATCAGTTAAGAGAGTGTAAAGAGAAATTTTACAGAACTTCAAGAAGATGACCGAAAATAATACAAATAACTTTGTTCGCCCACCAAAGCCACTAGTAATCGACAATGAAAAGGACATGGCTCAAGAGTGGAAAATATGGAAAAAAACATATGGATACTTCGGGGTAGGATCGCAAATCGATAAAAAGTGTAGTTATGAACAACTGGAGGACAGTTTGTTAAGAGACCAATTAACAATTCGAATCAAAAACGAAGAAGTTCGAAAAAAACTCCTCGCAGAAGATGTGTCGCTAACAAAGGCAATTCAAATCAGCAAGTCAAACCAAATGGCTACCAAACAAGCTGGCGAAATCCAAGCAGACGCAGAAAATCGGTAAATCGAATTCAAGCGAATCTACCAAAGATGTTTAAATGCAACAAATGTGGTACAGTACACAAAGCACGTAGTTGTCCCGCTTACGGAATGCGCTGCTACAAATGTGACGGATCTAACTGCTTCAAACAATATTGTAAAGAGACAAGAGTACCCATAAATAGTAAACAACAAAAGAAACAAAAAAATATTAACCAATTTGATGGAGATCGTGATTCAGACTACGATTACTCAGAAAGTGAATTGCAAATAAATCAAGTCACAGAAGATGCGCCAACAGACAACTCAAGTGGAGAGCTATTTATAGGCTCAATTGAAACCAACTATAACGATCAATGGACAGAGAACATAAGCATCAATGGAACGATACATAAAATAAAACCTGACACTGGAGTCGAATGCAATGTAGTGTCAAAGTCAATAGTTGAAACAGCGAAAGGTAAGATATTTCCATCTAAAACTAGAACTCTATTAAGTTTCAGCAAACACCGACTTGACGTTTTGGGCGAAACAAAATCGCCCTGCGAAATTTCAAATAAAAAATGCAACGTCACCTTTAAGCTTGTAGCAGAAAACGTAAAACCCATCCTAGGAAGTTATTTGCGAGAAACTCAACCTAATCAAGAGAGTTCACACAGTCAACATCAATGATGAAGTGTTTACAGGACTTGGATGTCTGAAAAACTTCGTTTACGACATCAATATAATCAAAAACTCATCATTCGATGTTTGTCCAGCAAGGCGCATTCCTTTCAAAATACAAGGAGAACTAAAATCCGAATTGGACAGAATGGTAAACATGGGCGTAATCGAGCGTACTAAGGGAGCAACAACGTCCGTTTCTCCGCTTGTCATCGTAAGACAAAAAGGAAAGATTCGATTATGTATAGATCCTACAACATTAAATAGAAACATAATGCGGAGACATCATCCTATGCGAACGGTTGACGAAATAACTACTCGACTAGTAGGCTCCAAACACTTCCCATTGCTGGACTTTAAAAGAGAATTTTGGCAAATACGACTCTCAGACCGTACACAAAAAATCCTCACCTTCGCAACACCTTGGGGTAGATACTCGTGCAAAAGAATGCCTTTTGGAATCAGCTCAGCCCCCGAGATATTCCAAGAAGTTATGCAGACACTATTCCAAAAGATTCCCAACGTAGAAGTATATATGGACGATATACTAATCCATGGAAAATCTGAAGACGAGCTAAACCAGACCACAGCAAAAGTCATAGAAATTATTAAACAGAGCGGGCTCAAATTAAATAAAGAAAAATGTCAATTTAACCAAACAGCAATTAAATTTCTAGGCCACATTATAAGCCAAAACAAGGTCACAGCTGATCCTGACAAAACGGAAGCCATCAGTCGCTTGAAATTTCCTAACAATAAAAAGGAGCTTCAACGAATTCTGGGAAAATTCACTTACCTGAGCAAGTATATAAAATTTTTTTCCAAACTAACAAGTCCTTTGCGAATTCTTTTAGAAAAAAGTACGTCCTGGCAGTGGGAAGCCGAACAACAAGAATCATTCCACAAATGAAAGGACATAATATTTAATCCACCAGCTCTAAAAATATACGACGTTAATCAGAATGTAACACTGGAAGTGGACGCCAGCTCAACGGCAATGGGAGCAGTACTACTACAGAACAGCCAACCAGTAGCATACGCATCGAAATCTCTAACGGAATGTCAAAAAAAGTACCCACAAATTGAAAAAGAAGCACTCGCAATTCAATTCGGATGCGAAAGGTTTCACCAATTCGTATGGGGAAAAGAGCTAGTGGTGCTGACCGATCACAAACCACTGGAAAGCATTTTCAAGAAACCTCTCCATTCATCGCCAGCCAGACTGCAAAAAATCCGTCTCAAATTAATACAATACAGCCCAAAAGTAAAGTACAGGAAAGGAGAACAAATGTACCTAGGGGATCCACTAAGCAGGGATTGCGAAAACTCACCCCCGCACAGCGAAGATGTAAACAACGACCAGGAACTACAAGTTGAATGTATATTGTCGATATCAGATACAGAACTTAGCCGGTTGATAGATTTAACAAAAAAAAAAAAAAACATGTCAAGAAGTAAAAAAATTTATAATGAACGGGTGGCCCAGAGATTGTACAACACTAAGCCCCGAAACAAAGCTGTATTGGAATTTTCGTGATGAACTAGCACTATATGACAATATCATCTTCAAAGCACATAAAGCCCTCATAACAGCAAAGATGAGACCAAGCATCCTCAAGTATATTCATGCAGGACATTTCAGTTACGAAAAGTGCATACATCGCGCAAAAGACTATGTGTTCTGGCCACAAATGAATCATGACATACGAAAATACATCGACCAATGCAACGCATGCCAAGTACTAAAGAGAAGCAACAATAAAATACCAATCAGCGAAAAAAAGTACCCAACTACCCATTTGAGATAGTAGCAACCGATCTATTTCAAATCCAAGGAAAAGATTATATAACACTCATCGATAGTTACTCGGGATATACAAACTACCAGAGCTTATCGGAAAGAACGTCAAATAAAGTGATAAGCTTTCTAAAAAAAGAATTTTCACTTAATGGTATCCCGAAAACATTGGAATCCGACAATGGTCCTCAATATAAGAGCGCAAAATTCAAAGAATTCGTTAAAGACTGGAAATTTACTCACAGCAAATCAAGCCCCCATCATCCGCAAGGGAACGGCTTAGCCGAGCGAGGAGTACAATTATTAAAAAACATATTAAAGAAATGTTCATACGATAAAACTGAAGTGAAGCTTGCAATCCTGAACTATCTCAATACACCCAGAGACAACATTGGCTCACCAGCACAGCGATTATACTCCCGAAACCTACGCACACTAATACCAATCAGCGAAGGCTCACTCAAGCCTAAAGTTCAAGGAAACGTTTCAGAATTTCTCAGCAAAATACGTAGAGAACAACGGCTAAGAGCCAACATAAAAATTAACGACAATCAACCAAAAATATTTAAAATGGGAGATAAAGTTCTTACTCGAACTGACAAGAGACCTTGGAGACCAGCAACCTTTACCAAACAACTTCATCCTAGATCATACAGTGTTATGGAACTATGTTGAGTGATGGACATCGGACGTAAAGTCCAGACTGCCAGCATGAGCTGACAGATCACTCGACGGACAGCGTTCCTGCAGGGCGGCACGCTAGCTCGCCTCGGATATTGGCGGAGAGTGTGGGGAAGTTCCACGAAAGACCTGCCGCTGCCGTCAGCCATAATCAAAAAATTCGTGCCTATAAACAACTAAAAGCCTGAAGCCTGAAGTCCTGAAGGGACCCTTATGCCACTTACCTGTATACCTCTCTCGAAGGCGCAGATGTTTCGGCCTTACTGCATGCCCCAACCACCCATTTCACACTGGGGGCAGCGAGTTCACAGTGTTCCTATTTGACCTGAAAGAAGGAGAGTAGCGGACCTTTTCGACCTCTAAATCAAGGGGGCTCCAGGAGAGTGTGAGGAGAAAAATTTAAACGTTACAGGTCCATTACGTTATAATAAATTTATTTCCAGCGACCTTATGTTATATAATGAAGCCTTAGTGGCCTGCTTATTTGTACAGTTCACAAATTATTCTTATAATTACCGCCCACATTCCCAAGACCAAATCAGCATTCTTTGTAACGTTAGTCTATCATATAATAGTTGAAAAAAGCTGACCTCATAAAATCTTTATCATATATTAATCAATGTTCTCGCCGAGGTGTGATAAAAGGCACGTCCACGACAATCGCTAAATTCTCATTTTTCATGAATTATATTTTCTCTTCAAAAACGACTAAGTGACAGTAGAATAACAACTCTCGTTATGACCGATAGGCGAATTTTCAATTGATTTGTCTAAAACGCGAGTCTCATTCTTCGACAAAAGTCAAAGCGGAAGTTTTTTTTGTCTTTTTCATGAACGAATACGTATTATATATTCACCTATAATTTTTATATAAACAATATAGTAGATACATTCAACTGACCTGAACACTTTTGTATTCTGTTCGATCCCTCGAAGGAGCTCCCTGGAGGCGACTAGGTTCGTTGATGAGGCTGAAAAATCAAAAGTAAGAGACGAAAAGGAAAATGTTACGTTATCTGCCCTGCTTGATGAGCACCTTTGGCTTGATTCAATAAGAGTTATATTCGTTTATCTACACACAAAAATTGTTGTCTTGGTTTGGTCTCTACTGTGGTGGAGCCTATAATACTATGAAATGTTTGAGGGCGTAGTGCCCTATTACTTATTTTTAGCAAAAATAACCTATAGACTAATGAAGCTAAAATCTTAATTACGTGGCCATTGGCCCTAACCTCACAAGTACTTTAATATCAGTCAAATCTATTCTTTCTAAAATTAGAACTGGTGGATATCACATACGAGAACAGCAATCGTCATCTTTCTACCATGAAAATGATTTTCAACTTTCCTATGACTTCCTAAATCGAACGTTTTTGTTTATATTCTATATGATCGGACTATGAGCTCCGTAAGCAAAACAATAAGCTTCATGTACAGAACATTACGGCCCATATTCATTAAAAGAACTTAGACACAACCCGATTAAATTATATGTTCTCAGTATGGTGTAGCTTTTAACACCCAAGCCAGTTAATTCCTCTTTATGACTATGCCTTTTATATAATCCTAATATAATCAAAATTTGTTCAACATTTATTGTTATAACTAATCTATCATTGAGAGTTCTTTCTCTCGTAATTATCTATTTCCTTCAGTATATAGAGCTTGTAAGAAACAAAAAAATAGTGAGTCTACGGGTAGCTACATAGTAGTACTTGTTACTAATAATTCCTTTTCCTTACAAAATCTTGTTAATTTCCTTGAGTAACACTAATAAAAAAAATTGTCACCTTATTCTAGGAATATTTTGTGATGTTGGAGATAAATGCTTTAATCTCGCACGATTGTATGGCAGATCCAGCAGGAATTCCCATGTTCTACGTGGCACGTGCTCGCAGCAATAGACCCTCGACCTCAATACGTGGAGTGTTTTATTTATTTGTGCTGATCTTCTTTTGATGCTTCTATACAGGTTTATGCTCGGTGATGCCTATCTGCACGTCGGATTTTGCGCGGGCCTTTAAATTGACCAGACCTACTTGGTTTCTTTAGATGTTTTTCCTTTTGTTCTGGTCGCTGTACACATAAGCTCACACCGCTGAGTCCCCGTCGCCGGCCTCCGCTGGGATTTCAATGGGGCTTCTGCCTTGGCCACTAAATTTTTAATGCTTCGTACAAGCTGTTCTTCGTTTCAGTAATTTCGTTGATTTAGATTTTTAGAATAATCCTACAATTCCGTTGTAAATTACTGCTCTACTTGATTTTTTTTTCTAACTTAAAGCAACTTACCTCACAATTTCTATAGCACAGAATGTTAACACATTTATTTACTAATAAAATCACTTGCGCGGAAACTTGCTCGTTCCATCACAAAAATGGCAGACATTCCTCTTTTCTTTCCTTTTTTGCTCCACTTCAGATGCTTCTTCTTCTTCCGTTGCCATTGATCGCGCCGTTCAGACTTCCCAGTCAGACGTCGGTCACACAGGCTGATGAAACACGGCGGCTAACTTCGTGGTACAACTACGACTACGTCCCCGTCAGCTGCAACCTGCCCACACGGTGCTTAAGGTACGCTGCGACCATATCAGGGCAGAGTGGTGTGCGCCACCCGTGGTTCAGACAACGCTGAAAAATGGTCGACTGAGCTAGCCGGTCTTATAACTTTGCCTCAGCATTGAGGGCGCCCACGTGTGACTTGACCCACGACCCAATGCGTATTTCTCATCACTCGAACTCTACTTGACCGATGAGGCATCGAGGACATATCCCTGAAGTCTCGTCAGTCTTTGATCAGACCTCGACATCCCTCTCCGTGTGAGAAGCCAAAGCCACATCGACAAGCTGGTAACCTAAAAAATCCAACCGGTCGATGTCTCTATGCCTTTCCTCACCGAGATGCTGAGGAAGCCCCGCGATCAGCAACCTAAAGAACTGATCGCTAAGCTTTCCCGGCGCAACATTTCACCCTGATCTCCGACACTGGCGATTGTTCAAGGGTGTGTCTCCAAGGCGTCGCCGAATAGTGACATGTTGTCAGAGACGATCGTTTCCGGGACTCCGAACGCGTGGAACACTTCCGTCTCGATGAATTGGTACACATTGAGTGTAGATGCTTTTCTCATCGGTTTGAGAATTGGAAATTTTGAATAGTGGTCAAGAACTATTAGAATACAGACGTTTCCTTTCACAGACCGAGGATAAGATCCTAGAAAGTCGATGTACAGCTTCTGCCATGGTCGTTTTGTTACAGACTGAATTCTCATAGGTGGTCTCAGAATAGTATTGGGAGCCTTCGTTTCCGTACACACGTCACAGGCGCCTACGTAGTTTCTGACATCAACTGTCATTCGTGGTGGTCAGGCTGTCACAATGGATGCGTGACAGCGCATCAGGGACGAAGTTCAGGCTTCCTTTTCGGTGCTCAATAGTGAAGTCGAAACCCTGAAGCTTCAAACTCCACCGCGCAAGTCTACCGCTGAGGTCCTTTTGAGACATCAGCCATTTCAAGCTCGCATGATCCGTCACTATCTTAAACGGCATAAGTTCTATGAAGGGCCGGAACTTCTGTACGCTCAAGATTGCAGCTAGGCATTCCTGCTCTGTGACGGTATAATTTCTTTGTGCTGAGTTCAATCTTTTCGAGACGTAGGCTAGTGGCCCTCGTCATCTAGTTGAATCAGCACTCCACCAATACCTTGTTGGCTCGCATTGCACTGTATAACGAATGGTTTGGTGAAGTCAGGACTCACCAACAACGGAGCAGAAGTAAGTTTTTGCTTGAGAAGATCAAGAGACGTCTGGGCTTCGGGTGTCCATTTGAACTGACTAGGGTTTTTCAAGGCGTCTGTAATGGAGGCAGTTAATTCAGCATAGTTCGGGATGAACCGTCTATACCATCCCGCCATACCTAGTAGGCGTCGGGCCTGCCGAACAGTTTTAGGTGACGGATAGTCAACTATAGCTCAAATTTTGTCAGGGTCAGTTCTCATACCTCCCTTTACGACAATAAAACCCAAGTATTTGGTCTCTTTGATACAAAACTTGCTCTTCTCAACGTTGATAGTGAGGCCAGCTTTCCTCAAACAATACGCTACACGGGATAGTAACGTGAGATGCGAGTCAAAGTCTGATGACAGAATTAATAAATCGTCTAGATAGACGAGAACGTTCTCACGAAGATCGAAAGGAATGACTTTATCAATGAGGCGGCACATTGTTTGTGGAGCGTTGCATAGGCCGAATGGCATCACCGTGTACTGATAGAGAGGATTACCAGGCACTGTAAAAGCGGTCTTCTCTCTGGAATCAGCGTCTAGTGGGATCTGCCAGAACGCGTCTGTCAGGTCCAGGCTCGTCATGTAGTTTGCCGGAGGAAGTCGACTCAGAAGTGCGTCTATCTGCGGAAGCGGATAGGCATCCTTCTTCGTAACAGAGTTGAGCTTCCTCGCGTCAAAACAAAGCCGGACCTTTCCAGGCTTCCTTACCAGAACAACTGGAGAGCTCCAAGGGCTCTGGCTCTCTTCTATCACACCCAGCGATAGCATTCGCTCTAATTCGGCATCCATCAAACTTTGTACTGCCGGCGAATTCAGATAAAAGCGCTGTTTTATCGGAGCTGCGTCATTCGTTTCAATCCTGTGAGTGACCAATGATGTTTTTCCCAGGCCTAGAGAGGCGAAAGAGTTGCAGAGCTGTTTGGTGGCTTCTAAGCGTTGTTGATCGAGACTAGAAAGAATATCGCAGTCGGTGTCAGAGGTAGCTATTAAACTTGGATTAACTTCTGCGAACATACCCAGGACATCTGGAGCCAACCCAAATAGACGCCAGAAGTCTATTCCCAGATATAGAGCCTGTGTGAGCCCAGGAACCACGTAAAAACGCACGTTTTGGGTCTTATCACGGAAAGTGACACCCAAGTCCACATGACCATTTACAGTAGTCATGGCACCATTTGCTACTTGGACCTGTGTCCGATACTTCGTCCATTCGACATCTGCTTCTGCAAGCTTCTCTATAGCTCCCTGACCTAGAATACTGACAGTGGCACCACTATCAAGTAGTCCAGTCTCAGTTCGCCCGAGTAGCTTTACTTCGGCGTACGGTCGAATGTCGTCTGGCATCGACACGGAAATCTGTGCCAATTTTTTCCTTTCCAGCCTCATCCGTCGACAGTATTCCCGCCAACGAATGGTTGATCGTTTCTTTTTCGGTCTAATATCCAAGTCAGGCAACACGATTTCGGCTAACTCCGCCACTGAGGAGAAGATTCGGTCTCGGTATTTCTGCAGACGCGTATGATACGGCGTCAGCGGATGTAAAACTGGCTCACGCCCACTCGTCATAACAGAGCTTGGTGGCCGTTTTAAGACAGAAGGGACAGGAGGCCCAATCTCCTGCTCAGTAACTTTGTCAGCTAGGAGTGCTGTCGGTGTTAACGGGATATCGGAAATTAAAGACTCTTCCAATGAAGTGTCTAACAATGTCATGGGCTCCTCAGAAGTGGAAATGGGAGCTTGAAGATCTGCGGAGAAATGTATTAAGCTCTCCGCCTGTGTCAATGAAGTATTCATACTAGCAGGTGTTTTGCTGATATCATCAGAATCACTGAATGATATCAGTGGACAAGTCAGAGATTCGTCAATGTGATCTGCTAATGGAGCGGACCTTCCTCCTTGTTCGGGGCTTGAACTGGAGGGTTCGTTACAGTTGCTGCTTGTGACGTTAACGCTGGTCGGAAAGAGGTGGTGGTATTCCCGACTCGTCTCAAGTTTTTCTGCCTACAATGGCGACAATCAGGCTTGAAAACGTTTTTGCGTCCGCATCCATAGCAGAACACAACTTGTCTCTCTTGCCTGCAGTCTTGATAAAAGTGACCGGACTGGTCACAATTCCAGCATACAATAGTGTGTTTGGCCGAAATGCTCGACACGTCACCTAGGCTGTTGTCACTGCCTGTTGCTATTTCCAGTTCAGGGTCGAAGGTCTGAAAGTTGTCAACTTCGTGCACCCGTTGGTTCCGGTAAGGGTTCCTTCCAGCTACCAGCTGTCGCAATTCGTATCTGCGTAGCTTGGATACGAGTAACAAGCGATCTCAGCTGTCCTATCGTATCGGTGGGATGCAGGCATATTTTCCCCTGAATCTCAGGCAATAAGTTCGATTTGACAATCTCCAGAAACTCTTGGTCTGGCATGGCGTTCTGTAGCTGATCACGCAGCAACCCTAAATGATGGTGATACATAGCGAATAGTTCACCAGGCTTTTGCTTTCGAGACATCAGCTGTAATCGTATTTTTAGATCATCCTTGGGCGCTCCCCATTCAATGGACAATCCCGTTTTGATAAATTCCCAAGTTGGAAAAGGGTTATGCCGTAATATCGACCAGTACCAGTCCTTCGCTGTTCCTGTTAATAACGTAAGCATGTTTCTGACTAGTAGATCAAAATCCCCTTCTAGAGCGGAGTGCGTAGCGTTCGACTCTAAAAATGAATTCATCCACAGAGAGCTCTGAGTTGTTACCGTTATATGTCAGGTTCCATCTTCGGATAGGACTGCCTGATCGTCGGTGTCCTATGTTTGCAGGGTAACGAATATGTGGTGGAGGCTGAGGTGGTACGAAGTTCGGTCTGGGCTGACCAGTTGGCTGACCAAAAGGTGATGGTGGTCTCTGAAACGATTGTCTCCTCAGATTGGGGAAATCGTTCGACTGTCTTTGGTTACCCATGGACGGAGGAGGTCGTGCAAAGTTCATTGGCGGCATTGCTGCTGCTACTTGTTGTCGGATACTATTTGTTAAGTCAGTCCGCAAACCATGGAGGCTCTGTTCGAGACCTTCTCGTATTAGGTTTTGCATCTGTAGGCGTAGGCCTGCCATCAGCGCATCCGTAGCGGTTGAGGTGTGGTCTTGAGCTGTACGCACTGAACTATCTCGTCGAGGACTCCGGTTTACAAAAGTCCTTGAGTGCAAATCGGGCATTCCTGGTGATAAAAATCGTCGATTCGGTGGTGGTAAGTCGAAGGTAGGCAAGTCAAAAGTCGGCAATGAATCGCGACTAGCCGACTTCGCGGGCTTCGCCTTCTTCGGTCTTTTAGGAAAGGCACCAGTGTAACCAGTGAGGTCCTGTGGCGGGAGGCGACATCTATAGTTAGGGCAACTGGAATGTTCACCTATGCAGGTTTGTATGCATGCCTCATGAAAGACATGTCCACACATGGTCATGACCGGCTTCTGTTCGGCTGACCAGCTCGTATCTGTACAGAGAGTGCATGGTTAAGGCAACGGCAACATAGTCACACCGTTCGGAGGAGGTGGTGTCCGTACTGTAGCCATACTGAATTTAGTCGTAAGTCAAGTCGAGAGAAAAAATTTATACCCCAAAGGAGTACTATTTCAAATATTCGAAGACATTAGCAGAATGTTACTAATCAAGCTACGAGAAATATTGATCGAACAACAATTTTCGTTCCAAAGTTCGCTTAATACGTTTCAAAAAAAAAATTCAAATCATGGAATTTCTCCTTCACTTCCCCAGGAGCTATCTCTCATGAAAGGTCTTCAGGTCGCTCTCCCTCCTCACAGGTCAGAAGATTTATACAGGCAAGCGACGTGAATGTGTGCATTGAAAAAATGTGGAGTTCCCACCGTAATCTGGGAAGAGTCGGGTTGGAGAAGCTAGAGACTGAAAATGGTACTAGAGATTCTTCAGCCAGACAGTTAGCAGTATGCCAACTCCTGATTACTGAAGTCTCCAGTATCACTTCCATCCTCCAACAACTCCTTCCTACCTCCTCACCTGATTGTCATGTCCAGCTAACCTTCCAACTGGGCAGAGTCATGAATCTGGTCAACTAGTTAGCTGGAAGCCAAAGAGTCGTCTCACAGATTCATAACTCTGTCCAGCCAGTTGGCCAACAGAGACATGTCTCCGTGAGAACTCACACAAAAAAATTCTTGTGAGGCCACCTACCATTTCCATGACAGAAGGCCAGCGGGAAAGATTAATTTAAAAAAAAATCAAAAACTTTCAAACATTTAAAAAAAAAAATCAACTAATTGTTCAGGCTTGAGGCTTGACCAAGGTCAAATCTAAAGCCGAACTTCAACTTCAAACAAAACCCAAAAACTTTCAAACATTACGTTAATTTAAGACTTTCAAAAACTCTAACTTTATTTTACCAAAGAGATTGATTCAAAAAACAAAACCAATTAGACTCAGGTCCTCATATAACCTCTACTGATTGTGAGATTACCGAGTCAGACAATTTAGCTGACAGCCAAATGTCCATATCTCGAAGTAAGCTCAGTCCTCAGCAAAAGCCATAATCAGACCACCAAAGTCCAACTGAGGTGGCCCCCCGTTGGGCGCCATTTCTGTTATGGAATTATGTTGAGTGATGGACATCGGACGTAAAGTCCAGACTGCCAGCATGAGCTGATAGATCACTCGACGGACAGCGTTCCTGCAGGGTGGCATGCTAGCTCGCCTCGGCTATTGGCGGAGAGTGTGGGGAGGTTCCACGAAAGACCTGCCGCTGCCGTCAGCCATAATAAAAAAATTCGTGCCTATAAACAACTAAAAGCCGGCACACATTCGGTCCTGAAGGGACCCTTACGCCACTTACCTGTATACCTCTCTCGAAGGCGCAGATGTTTGGGCCTTACTGCATGCCCCAACCACCCATTTGACACTGAGGGCAGAGAGTTCACAGTGTCCCTATTTGACCCGAAAGAAGGAGAGTAGCGGACCTTTTCGACCTCTAAATCAAAAGGGCTCCAGGAGAGTGTGAGGAGACAAATTTAAACGTTACAGGTCCATTACGTTATAATAAATTTATTTCCAGCGACCTAATGTTATATAAAGAAGCCTTAGTGGCCTGCTTATTTGTACAGTTCACAAATTATTCTTATAATTACCGCCCACATTCCCAAGACCAAATCAGCATTCTTTGTAATGTTAGTCTATCATATAATAGTTGAAATAAGCTGACCTCATAAACTCTTTATCATATAATAATCAATATTCTCGCCGAGGTGTGATAAAAGACACGTCCACGACAATCGCTAAATTCTCATTTTTCATGAATTATATTTTCTCTTCAAAAACGACTAAGTGACAGTAGAATAACAACTCTCGTTATGACCGATAGGCGAATTTTCAATTGATTTGTCTAAAACGCGAGTCTCATTCTTCGACAAACCTCAAAGCGGAAGATTTTTTTGCCTTTTTCATGAACGAATACGTATTATATATTCACCTATAATTTTTATATAAACAATATAGGTGATAAATTCAACTGACCTGAACTCTTTTGTATTCTGTTCGATCCCTCGAAGGAGCTCCCTGGAGGCGACTAGGTTCGTTGATGAGGCTGAAAAATCAAAAGTAAGAGAAAAAAGGAAAATGTTACGTTATCTGCCCTGCTTGATGAGCACCTTTGGCTTGATTCAATAAGAGTTACATATATTCGTTTATCTACACAAAAATTGTTGTCTTGGTTTGGTCTCTACTATGGTGGAGCCTATAATACTATGAAATGTTTGAGGGCGTAGTGCCCTATAACTTATTTTTAGTAAAAATAACCTATAGACTAATGAAACTAAAATCTTAATTACGTGGCCATTGGCCCTAACCTCACAAGTACTTTAATATCAGTCAAATCTGTTCTTTCTAAAATTAGAACTGGTGGATATCACATACGAGAACAGCAATCGTCATCTTTCTACCATGAAAATGATTTTCAACTTTCCTATGACTTCCTAAATCGAACGTTTTTGTTTATATTCTATATGATCGGACTATGAGCTCCGTAAGCAAAACAATAAGCTTCATGTACAGAACATTACGGCCCATATTCATTAAAAGAACTTAGACACAACCCGATTAAATTATATGTTCTCAGTATGGTGTAGCTTTTAATACCCAAGCCAGTTAATTCCTCTTTATGACTACGCCTTTTATATAATCCTAATATAATCAAAATTTGTTCAACATTTATTGTTATAACTAATCTATCATTGAGAGTTCTTTCTCTCGTAATTATCTATTTCCTTCAGTATATAGAGCTTGTAAGAAACAAAAAATTAGTGAGTCTACGGGTAGCTACATAGTAGTACTTGTTACTAATAATTCCTTTTCCTTACAAAATCTTGTTAATTTCCTTGAGTAACACTAACAAAAAAAATTGTCACCTTATTCTAGGAATATTTTGTGATGTTGGAGATAAATGCTTTAATCTCGCACGATTGTATGGCAGATCCAGCAGGAATTTCCATGTTCTACGTGGCACGTGCTCGCAGCAATAGACCCTCGACCTCAATGTGTGGAGTGTTTTATTTATTTGTGCTGACCTTCTTTTGATGCTTCGTACAAGCTGTTCTTCTTTTCAGTAATTTCGTTGATTTAGATTTTTAGAATAATCCTACAATTCCGTTGTAAATTACTGCTCTACTTGATTTTTTTTCTAACTTAAAGCAACTTACCTCACAATTTCTATAGCACAGAATGTTAACACATTTATTTATTAATAAAATCACTTGCGCGGAAACTTGCTCGTTCCATCACAACAATGGCAGACATTCCTCTTTTCTTTCCTTTTTTGCTCCACCTCAGATGCTTCTTCTTCTCTCGTTGCCATTGATCGCGCCGTTCAGACTTCCCAGTCAGACGTCGGTCACACAGGCTGATGAAACACGGCGGCTAACTTCGTGGTACAACTACGACTACGTCCCCGTCAGCTGCAACCTGCCCACACGGTGCTTAAGGTACGCTGCGACCATAACAGGGCAGAGTGGTCTGCACCACCCGTGGTTCAGACAACGCTGAAAAATGTCGACTGAGCTAGCCGGTCTTATAGCTTTGCCTCAACATTGAGGGCGCACACGTGTGAATTGACCCACGACCCAATACGTATTCCTCATCACTCGAACTCTACTTGACCGATGACGAATCGAGGACACATCCCTGAAGTCTCGTCAGTCTTTGATCAGACCTCGGCATCCCTCTCCGTGTGAGAAGCCAAAGCCACATCGACAAGCTGGTAACCTAAAAAATCCAACCGGTCGATGTCTCTATGCCTTTCCTCACCGAGATGCTGAGGAAGCCCCGCGATCAGCAACCTAAAGAACTGATCGCTAAGCTTTCCCGGCGCAACATTTCACCCTGATCTCCGACACTGGCGATTGTTCAAGGGTGTGTCTCCAAGGCGTCGCCGAATAGTGACATGTTGTCAGAGACGATCGTTTCCGGGACTCCGAACGCGTGGAACACTTCCGTCTCGATGAATTGGTACACATTGAGTGTAGATGCTTTTCTCATCGGTTTGAGAATTGGAAATTTTGAATAGTGGTCAAGAACTATTAGAATACAGACGTTTCCTTTCACAGACTGAGGATAAGATCCTAGAAAGTCGATGTACAGCTTCTGCCATGGTCGTTTTGTTACAGACTGAATTCTCATAGGTGGTCTCAGAATAGTATTGGGAGCCTTCGTTTCCGTACACACGTCACAGGCGCCTACGTAGTTTCTGACATCAACTGTCATTCGTGGTGGTCAGGCTGTCACAATGGATGCGTGACAGCGCATCAGGGACGAAGTTCAGGCTTCCTTTTCGGTGCTCAATAGTGAAGTCGAAACCCTGAAGCTTCAAACTCCACCGCGCAAGTCTACCGCTGAGGTCCTTTTGAGACATCAGCCATTTCAAGCTCGCATGATCCGTCACTATCTTAAACGGCATAAGTTCTATGAAGGGCCGAAACTTCTGTACGCTCAAGATTGCAGCTAGGCTATCCTGCTCTGTGACGGTATAATTTCTTTGTGCTGAGTTCAATCTTTTCGAGACGTAGGCTAGTGGCCCTTGTCATCTAGTTGAATCAGCACTCCACCAATACCTTGTTGGCTCGCATTGCACTGTATAACGAATGGTTTGGTGAAGTCTGGACTCACCAACAACGGAGCAGAAGTAAGTTTTTGCTTGAGAAGATCAAGAGACGTCTGGGCTTCGGGTGTCCATTTGAACTGACTAGGGTTTTTCAAGGCGTCTGTAATGGAGGCAGTTAATTCAGCATAGTTCGGGATGAACCGTCTATACCATCCCGCCATACCTAGTAGGCGTCGGGCCTGCCGAACAGTTTTAGGTGACGGATAGTCAACTATAGCTCAAATTTTGTCAGGGTCAGTTCTCATACCTCCCTTTACGACAATAAAACCCAAGTATTTGGTCTCTTTGATACAAAACTTGCTCTTCTCAACGTTGATAGTGAGGCCAGCTTTCCTCAAACAATACGCTACACGGGATAGTAACGTGAGATGCGAGTCAAAGTCTGATGACAGAATTAATAAATCGTCTAGATAGACGAGAACGTTCTCACGAAGATCGAAAGGAATGACTTTATCAATGAGGCGGCACATTGTTTGTGGAGCGTTGCATAGGCCGAATGGCATCACCGTGTACTGATAGAGAGGATTACCAGGCACTGTAAAAGCGGTCTTCTCTCTGGAATCAGCGTCTAGTGGGATCTGCCAGAACGCGTCTGTCAGGTCCAGGCTCGTCATGTAGTTTGCCGGAGGAAGTCGACTCAGAAGTGCGTCTATCTGCGGAAGCGGATAGGCATCCCTCTTCGTAACAGAGTTGAGCTTCCTCGCGTCAAAACAAAGTCGGACCTTTCCAGGCTTCCTTACCAGAACAACTGGAGAGCTCCAAGGGCTCTGGCTCTCCTCTATCACACCCAGCGATAGCATTCGCTCTAATTCGGCATCCATCAAACTTTGTACTGCCGGCGAAATCGGATAAAAGCGTTGTTTTATCGGAGCTGCGTCATTCGTTTCAATCCTGTGAGTGACCAATGATGTTTTTCCCAGGCCTAGAGAGGCGAAAGAGTTGCAGAGCTGTTTGGTGGCTTCTAAGCGTTGTTGATCGAGACTAGAAAGAATATCGCAGTCGGTGTCAGAGGTAGCTATTAAACTTGGATTAACTTCTGCGAACATACCCAGGACATCTGGAGCCAACCCAAATAGACGCCAGAAGTCTATTCCCAGATATAGAGCCTGTGTGAGCCCAGGAACCACGTAAAAACGCACGTTTTGGGTCTTATCACGGAAAGTGACACCCAAGTCCACATGACCATTTACAGTAGTCATGGCACCATTTGCTACTTGGACCTGTGTCCGATACTTCTTCCATTCGACATCTGCTTCTGCAAGCTTCTCTATAGCTCCCTGACCTAGAATACTGACAGTGGCACCACTATCAAGTAGTCCAGTCTCAGTTCGCCCGAGTAGCTTTACTTCGGCGTACGGTCGAATGTCGTCTGGCATCGACACGGAAATCTGTGCCAATTTTTTCCTTTCCAGCCTCATCCGTCGACAGTATTCCCGCCAACGAATGGTTGATCGTTTCTTTTTCGGTCTAATATCCAAGTCAGGCAACACGATTTCGGCTAACTCCGCCACTGAGGAGAAGATTCGGTCTCGGTATTTCTGCAGACGCGTATGATACGGCGTCAGCGGATGTAAAACTGGCTCACGCCCACTCGTCATAACAGAGCTTGGTGGCCGTTTTAAGACAGAAGGGACAGGAGGCCCAATCTCCTGCTCAGTAACTTTGTCAGCTAGGAGTGCTGTCGGTGTTAACGGGATATCGGAAATTAAAGACTCTTCCAATGAAGTGTCTGACAATGTCATGGGCTCCTCAGAAGTGGAAATGGGAGCTTGAAGATCTGCGGAGAAATGTATTAAGCTCTCCGCCTGTGTCAATGAAGTATTCATACTAGCAGGTGTTTTGCTGATATCATCAGAATCACTGAATGATATCAGTGGACAAGTCAGAGATTCGTCAATGTGATCTGCTAATGGAGCGGACCTTCCTCCTTGTTCGGGGCTTGAACTGGAGGGTTCGTTACAGTTGCTGCTTGTGACGTTGACGCTGGTCGGAAAGAGGTGGTGGTATTCCCGACCCGTCTCAAGTTTTCTGTCTACAATGGCGACAATCAGGCTTGAAAACGTTTTTGCGTCCGCATCCATAGCAGAACACAACTTGTCTCTCTTGCCTGCAGTCTTGATAAAAGTGACCGGACTGGTCACAATTCCAGCATACAATAGTGTGTTTGGCCGAAATGCTCGACACGTCACCTAGGCTGTTGTCACTACCTGTTGCTATTTCCAGTTCAGGGTCGAAGGTCTGAAAGTTGTCAACTTCGTGCACCCGTTGGTTCCGGTAAGGGTTCCTTCCAGCTACCAGCTGTCGCAATTCGTATCTGCGTAGCTTGGATACGAGTAACAAGCGATCTCAGCTGTCCTATCGTATCGGTGGGATGCAGGCATATTTTTCCCTGAATCTCAGGCAATAAGTTCGATTTGACAATCTCCAGAAACTCTTGGTCTGGCATGGCGTTCTGTAGCTGATCACGCAGCAACCCTAAATGATGGTGATACATAGCGAATAGTTCACCAGGCTTTTGCTTTCGAGACATCAGCTGTAATCGTATTTTTAGATCATCCTTGGGCGCTCCCCATTCAATGGACAATCCCGTTTTGATAAATTTCCAAGTTGAAAAAGGGTTATGCCGTAATATCGACCAGTACCAGTCCTTCGCTGGTCCTGTTAATAAGGTAAGCATGTTTCTGACTAGGAGAACAAAATCCCCTTCTAGAGCGGAGTGCGTGGCGCTTCGACTCTAAAAATGAATTCATCCACAGAGAGCTCTGAGTTGTTACCGTTATACGTCAGGTTCCATCTTCGGATAGGACTGCCTGATCGTCGGTGTCCTATGTTTGCAGGGTAACGAATATGTGGTGGAGGCTGAGGTGGTACGAAGTTCAGTCTGGGCTGACCAGTTGGCTGACCAAAAGGTGATGGTGGTCTCTGAAACGATTGTCTCCTCAGATTGGGGAAATCGTTCGACTGTCTTTGGTTACCCATGGACGGAGGAGGTCGTGCAAAGTTCATTGGTGGCATTGCTGCTGCTACTTGTTGTCGGATACTATTTGTTAAGTCAGTCCGCAAACCATTGAGGCTCTGTTCGAGACCTTCTCGTATTAGATTTTGCATCTGTAGGCGTAGGCCTGCCATCAGCGCATCCGTAGCGGCTGAGGTGTGGTCTTGAGCTGTACGCACTGAACTATCTCGTCGAGGACTCCGGTTTACAAAAGTCCTTGAGTGCAAATCGGGCATTCCTGGTGATAAAAATCGTCGATTCGGTGGTGGTAAGTCGAAGGTAGGCAAGTCAAAAGTCGGCAATGAATCGCGACTAGCCGACTTCGCGGGCTTCGCCTTCTTCGGTCTTTTAGGAAAGGCACCAGTGTAACCAGTGAGGTCCTGTGGCGTGAGGCGACATCTACAGTTAGGGCAACTGGAATGTTCACCTATCCAGGTCTGTATGCATGCCTCATGAAAGACATGTCCACACATGGTCATGACCGGCTTCTGTTCGGCTGACCAGCTCGTATCTGTACAGAGAGTGCATGGTTAAGGCAACATAGTCATACCGTTCGGAGGAGGTGGTGTCCGTACTGTAGCCATACTGAATTTAGTCGTAAGTCAAGTCGAGAGAAAAAATTTATACCCCAAAGGAGTACTATTTCAAATATTCGAAGACATTAGCAGAATGTTACTAATCAAGCTACGAGAAATATTGATCGAACAACAATTTTCGTTCCAAAGTTCGCTTAATACGTTTCAAAAAAAATTCAAATCATGGAATTTCTCCTTGACTTCCCCAGGAGCTAACTCTCATGAAAGGTCTTCAGGTCGCTCTCCCTCCTCACAGGTCAGAAGATTTATACAGGCAAGCGACGTGAATGTGTGCATTGAAAAAATGTGGCGTTCCCACCGTAATCTGGGAAGAGTCGGGTTGGAGAAGCTAGAGACTGAAAATGGTACTAGAGATTCTTCAGCCAGACAGTTAGCAGTATGCCAACTCCTGATTACTGAAGTCTCCAGTATCACTTCCATCCTCCAACAACTCCTTCCTACCTCCTCACCTGATTGTCATGTCCAGCTAACCTTCCAACTGGGCAGAGTCATGAATCTGGTCAATTAGTTAGCTGGAAGCCAAAGAGTCGTCTCACAGATTCATAACTCTGTCCAGCCAGTTGGCCAACAGAGACATGTCTCCGTGAGAGCTCACACAAAAAAATTCTTGTGAGGCCACCTACCATTTCCATGACAGAAGGCCAGCGGGAAAGATTAATTTAAAAAAAAAAATCAAAAACTTTCAAACATTTAAAAAAAAATCAACTAATTGTTCAGGCTTGAGGCTTGACCAAGGTCAAATCTAAAGCCGAACTTCAACTTCAAACAAAATCCAAAAACTTTCAAACATTACGTTACTTTAAGACTTTCAAAAACTCTAACTATATTTTACCAAAGAGATTGATTCAAAAAACAAAACCAATTAGACTCAGGTCCTCATATAACCTCTACTGATTGTGAGATTACCGAGTCAGACAATTTAGCTGACAGCCAAATGTCCATATCTCGAAGTAAGCTCAGTCCTCAGCAAAAGCCATAATCAGACCACCGAAGTCCAACTGAGGTGGCCCCCCGTTGGGCGCCATTTCTGTTATGGAATTATGTTGAGTGATGGACATCGGACGTAAAGTCCAGACTGCCAGCATGAGCTGACAGATCACTCGACGGACAGCGTTCCTGCAGGGTGGCATGCTAGCTCGCCTCGGCTATTGGCGGAGAGTGTGGGGAGGTTCCACGAAAGACCTGCCGCTGCCGTCAGCCATAATAAAAAAATTCGTGCCTATAAACAACTAAAAGCCGGCACACATTCGGTCCTGAAGGGACCCTTACGCCACTTACCTGTATACCTCTCTCGAAGGCGCAGATGTTTGGGCCTTACTGCATGCCCCAACCACCCATTTGACACTGAGGGCAGCGAGTTCACAGTGTCCCTATTTGACCCAAAAGAAGGAGAGTAGCGGAGCTTTTCGACCTCTAAATCAAAAGGGCTCCAGGAGAGTGTGAGGAGACAAATTTAAACGTTACAGGTCCATTACGTTATAATAAATTTATTTCCAGCGACCTAATGTTATATAAAGAAGCCTTAGTGGCCTGCTTATTTGTACAGTTCACAAATTATTCTTATAATTACCGCCCACATTCCCAAGACCAAATCAGCATTTTTTGTAATGTTAGTCTATCATATAATAGTTGAAAAAATTATAAAATGATATTTTCTCTTCAAAAACGACTAAGTGACAGTAGAATAACAACTCTCGTTATGACCGATAGGCGAATTTTCAATTGATTTGTCTAAAACGCGAGTCTCATTCTTCGACAAACCTCAAAGCGGAAGTTTTTTTTGTCTTTTTCATGAACGAATACGTATTATAAATTCACCTATAATTTTTATATAAACAATATAGGTGATAAATTCAACTGACCTGAACTCTTTTGTATTCTGTTCGATCCCTCGAAGGAGCTCCCTGGAGGCGACTAGGTTCGTTGATGAGGCTGAAAAATCAAAAGTAAGAGACAAAAAGGAAAATGTTACGTTATCTGCCCTGCTTGATGAGCACCTTTGGCTGGATTCAATAAGAGTTATATTCGTTTATCTACACAAAAATTGTTGTCTTGGTTTGGTCTCTACTATGGTGGAGCCTATAATACTATGAAATGTTTGAGGGCGTAGTGCCCTATTACTTATTTTTAGTAAAAATAACCTATAGACTAATGAAACTAAAATCTTAATTACGTGGCCATTGGCCCTAACCTCACAAGTACTTTAATATCAGTCAAATCTGTTCTTTCTAAAATTAGAACTGGTGGATATCACATACGAGAACAGCAATCGTCATCTTTTCTACCATGAAAATGATTTTCAACTTTCCTATGACTTCCTAAATCGAACGTTTTTGTTTATATTCTATATGATCGGACTATGAGCTCCGTAAGCAAAACAATAAGCTTCATGTACTGAACATTACGGCCCATATTCATTAAAAGAACTTAGACACAACCCGATTAAATTATATGTTCCCAGTATGGTGTAGCTTTTAACACCCAAGCCAGTTAATTCCTCTTTATGACTACGCCTTTTATATAATCCTAATATAATCAAAATTTGTTCAACATTTATTGTTATAACTAATCTATCATTGAGAGTTCTTTCTCTCGTAATTATCTATTTCCTTCAGTATATAGAGCTTGTAAGAAACAAAAAAATAGTGAGTCTACGGGTAGCTACATAGTAGTACTTGTTACTAATAATTCCTTTTCCTTACAAAATCTTGTTAATTTCCTTGAGTAACACTAATAAAAAAATTGTCACCTTATTCTAGGAATATTTTGTGATGTTGGAGATAAATGCTTTAATCTCACACGATTGTATGGCAGTAGGAATTCCAATGTTCTACGTGGCACGTGCTCGCAGCAATAGACCCTCGACCTCAATGTGGATTGTTTTATTTATTTGTGCTGACATTCTTTTGATGCTTCTATACAGGTTTATGCTAGGTGATTAAATTGACCAGACCTACTTGGTTTCTTTAGATGTTTTTCCTTTTGTTCTGGTCGCTGTACACATAAGCTCACACCGCTGAGTCCCCGTCGCCGGCCTCCGCTGGGATTTCAATGGGGCTTCTGCCTTGGCCACTAAATTTTTAATGCTTCATACAAGCTGTTCTTCTTTTCAGTAATTTCGTTGATTTAGATTTTTAGAATAATCCTACAATTCCGATGTAAATTGCTGCTCTACTTGATTTTTTTTCTAACTTAAAGCAACTTACCTCACAATTTCTATAGCACAGAATATTAACACATTTATCTATCTAATAAAATCACTCGCGCGGAAACTTGCTCGTTCCTTCACAAAAATGGCAGACATTCCTCTTTTCTTTCCTTTTTTGCTCCACCTCAGATGCTTCTTCTTCTCTCGTTGCCATTGATCGCGCCGTTCAGACTTCCCAGTCATACGTCGGTCACACAGTCTGATGAAACACGGCGGCTAACTTCTTGGTACAACTACGACTACGTCCCCGTCAGCTGCAACTTGCCCACACGGTGCTTAAGGTACGCTGCGACCATAACAGGGCAGAGTGGTGTGCGCCACCCGTGGTTCAGACAACGCTGAAAAATGGTCGACTGAGCTAGCCGGTCTTATAGCTTTGCCTCAACATTGAGGGCGCACACGTGTGACTTGACCCACGACCCAATGCGTATTCCTCATCACTCGAACTCTACTTGACCGAGCCTGAGATCAAAACTATAAAAACCTAAACGCTAGATGTTTTTGTATTCAGCGTAACAGTGTGATTTGATTAAGATAGAACCATCACGTAAAAAACAAAGGACTCCCACAAAAGGTAAAAAGAAGTTGTCGAAAGGTGAAGCATCCGTAAAAGAAAAAAGGAAGTTGTCTAAATATGCAGCAGAAGTAGCCGGTGTAAGTCTCTTGTTAAACTACACGTACCATTTGGACGATTGCCATAACCGGAAAGTAATACTGGGGTTTGACCCGTTATCGTTCGAAGCGGAAATAGTTTTTCATCGGCATGGCCTCTTTCCGATATCAACAACTTATTCCGGATGGTTGGCAGTTTACGAGAATGCCAACGATTTAAAAACAAAAATGGAAGGGACGCTTCCAACAAATCAGACCGAATTAAAAAACGCATACACGATCCCCGTCAATAGTGGCAGCATTATACTATCGCAAGCGTAGCTTCATAAAATATATGAAATGATGAAATTCTTCAATATTGTCATGTTTCACAATAACAACGCTTCTGAAGCTCTTAAGGAATATTATAAAAAGTATGCTGACAAATGTAAAGAGAAAAATGTATTAAAATTACCATGTGAAGATTTTTTTATTCCCAGTCGAACTTCTTATGTACACTTAAATTATTCCAGACTTTTTTATGAAATACCAATCTAATTTTTGATGCAATGAATTTCGATTACAAATAAATGAAATAAAATAAATATAAAAAGTATTTTATTTAATTATTTTATTCACTAACAAATATATATAAATATTAATACAATTTTTAACAGCACAACGTACAGCAGATAAATTTCCATGAATTTCACAATATACTTCAAATTGTGTAAGGCTGTTTAGTTTTGGTATTTCAAGTTGTTTTATTTTAGCTTGGGGAATGTATTGCTGAATAAATTTTTCCTTTTCAAGTCCTTTTACATAAATTGTTGAATTTGATAATTTCGTCAGTATGTCAGGTAGATTATTGTAATTAATAGTACCAGCTTACATCTTAACCCGTTTATTCAGTTGAAATTGTAATCATCCTGCCAAAGAGCTTTTGCTGACAATTGATTATACGGGTATGGAGGTTTGAAATAATATAAGGTTGGATTAAGCGATCCGTGATGTAAGAACGACAACTCCTTAGCAAACAGCTGGCCTTTAACTCCGCTGACAAACTGTATATCTAAAACAACACTGTCCGAACTCATGACTTTTACTGCAGAAAGGAAATACCAAACAGATATTTAAATATACGGTTTAAGGCCTTATATATGTAGGTTTCTCGAAAATAATATAACAATGTTCAACAATATTTAACAAATTCAATTACTATCATAAACTATGTACATTTTTTTATTTTTTTTTCGTATAACAGTTGTCATATTTATGATTATTTTAATTTTTGCAATTACTAAAAATATTCTATTTGCCTAATTACAATAAATTATTCAAATTTTATAAATATTACATTCTGGTGCTCTTAAAACCGTAAGGATAAGAAAAACCATTCTGCTTAATTACTCTTTTATCAAATGTAAATTTAATTCATTTTGTTTCCGGTTCAGATACAATCACACCAGGTAATTTTCGTTTAATTTTACATTTATTTTCAATTTTTACAGGCTCGGTTTCTTCAAAAACAATTTTCTTCATTTTATCAAAATTTATCATTTGAGAATTTTTAAAGTTTAACGAAACCCCTTTACATTTGGTGACGTACTCAAAACCACTAGTTGTTTTAATTTTCAAACTATAACATTTAGCTCCAATGCTTACAAACTCGGATATGTATGCGTTTTTTCCATAACATTTCAGCTCATTTGTGAATCCACTCAAAAATTCAGATGTTTCAAACGTGTTTTCATTCGTTTTTTCAGTGAAAATTACGCTATCAGTGTGGCAGTATAAAACACGATTTTGGAATTTTTCTAGTACTCCATATAATTTCATACGAGCATAAGATGTCGTATATGCCCCTATAGGAATATTCACATGACCAACTACATCTAGATCTTGCTGAATATGCCGCCAGTTAACCCATAATGTATCATTATTTATTACATAAATGGATGATAACTCAATTCCCGGACTTTCAATTAAATCAGAAAGATCTTTAAAACTAGTTACAACAGTTGTTTGCATTTTGTCCCCTCTTTGGGCAAATTTTCCCCACAAAGAATTAAGACATAGTTTTGCTTCGTGTCTCTGCCCGGAATTTTTTTCCATTTTTGTTTTATCTAAAAGATTATTTTCGTATTTTTCATTCTGCTGAATATACAGTTCTCTTTCATCTTCAGTATTACAACCACTAGCTTCTTGTTTTAGCTTTAAAAACGTATTAACATATTCAGAGAATAGACCTCCCTGTCCTGTTTCACGAGCATATTGAGTGTAGCTATATTGCCAAACTTCAAAAATATCTATTATTTCATACACTTGCTTAACTGCTAGGGCAACTTCAGGAATTATCCAAGTACCTAATAACATTCTTTCAGTTTCAGTGTGTGGGCATTGATGAAGAATATTAAGTTCGCTGCATGTTTTGCAAAGAGGAAAATATAATTTGTTGTTTATTTTAAGAGGAAGAACAGGAATAGTAATATCTTTTTACTTTTGCTTTTTTTCTCTGCGCACTACCTAGGATTAATAAAACTACAGCTTTTGATTTTAAATTACGCACAAGATTTCGTGATAAACACAACTTTTGCTTATAAAAGTTCGCTTTCAAAAAAATTGACGGTATTTTCGTCTACCTTTTATATACCCTAGTCTCCCCTGTTTAAGTGTATGTCTTGCTTACAAAGTAATAAAATCCAATCCAATTGTTTTTTACTTTCGCTGTTGTATATAAAACGGAATTTTTCGTGTATATTTCACAGTTCTATATCAACAGTTGTTGGCTCTTAAGAAATATTCGTAAAGTCATAGTTTTAAAATAATATTATTGTAAAGCATGGTGAGTCAAAAATAATAGTTTTAAAACTTTTTACATCAATAAAATAATATGATTAACCAATTCAGGCAAACTCCTCATCGGAATTGTTGACGACAATCGGAAACGAGCCAGCGTATAAACTTTTGAGACTTGCAGAGCTGGAAACTGATAAGAATATAAAATCAACTATTTCAAATACATGAGAACGCAGTACGGCCAGAAATTAACGGTTTACCTGGATGGTAATTCATACATATACCTTCAAAATCGATTCTCCGAAAAAATAAAAACGCAAAAACAGCTGGATGAAATCAACTCTATTCAAAATTATTTTATTGTTTTAACGAATAGAGACGAGGAGAATAAGTTTCTTCAGTTTTCATTCATTCAAAAATGAAAAATGTTCATCGATTGTAATAAAAATACTTGACTGCTATTAACCACGTCTTTTATTTCTTCGCCTGACCTTTTTTCAGATCATCGTATTAATTCGAAACGACGCAAAAACTTACCTTACCCAACATTTATACACCGCTTCTCTCTATAACCAGCCACTTTCGCATTCAACACAAAAAAATATAAACAACAAACTTTGCCCCCAGCAGGCCCCCTCGAAGACAGAGTGTAAACAACAACTTTGCCCCGATCGTCCCCCCACGTAAATAAAAACCTTACCCCGATCATACCCCACGTAAACAAAAACTTAGCCCCCCATGGTTCCCACACGGAAACAAGACTTCGCCACTGAAAAAACAAGTTTCATTTGAAACTCGACCGCGTAAAATATGAACCCGCCTCTTGAGCAGGTACACTACATGTATTCACATGTGTCCGAACATAACAACTCTACTCTCATTTTTCAGATCAATAGTGTCACACCGTATAAACACACCTCCATATTCTGGAACTTGTTTCCAATTCCGCCATTTACTTTACACACAAGTGGTACAAAAAGCAACTTTAGTCTCATCAACTTTCATTTTCCCGTGCATACGCCCATTTCTCATAAGATTTACACTATAGTGGGACAAGGGTCTTCTGTCCCTCACAGACGCAACGTTATTTGGTATCCAAAGTATCCATATACTACTAATATCAGTAAAATTTCTTTATGTGCCCATAAGACGTCGATGAGCTTATTAAAATTAAAAACGCATTTGTGCTAGTCTGAGACATCAGTATTAATTGTCCAGTTATAAAAATTTATCCACCAGTTGAAATCAGTTTTGTTTCAGATGAATTTAACTTTTTCGTTTAGTTTTAATACGGCACTTGGATTACTTTATACATCCCCTATGGATGCAGGTGTGTGCCAAGGATCATAATTAAATAGCAAGACACTACCCAGGCATAAGTCCGTAAGATAGAACGAAAACTTGTCGCATCTTGAATTCTTAATGGATTAATGTTCAGTCATATCAAGATTGGATTCGTTTTGTCTTTACATGAATAATATTATTAGTAGTGCTTGAGCTGAAATTCATTATTACTTTCCAAATGTTCCTTTTTAACGAGAATGTGGGGAAAAAGAATTTAGTGAATAATTCCTAACTTTAAACGACTGAAAACTTTGCAAAAATTTCCTTCCCTTTTTGCTTAATTTTTGTTTTTGTGCCTTCGATTCCAATAGAGGATAACTGAAGAACTTTGTAAGAAATCATTTCTCCAACTTTGAACTTTTTATAGGAAAAGAGAAAAAGGGAAATTTACACTAGCATACATAATTTCTTTATGATTAATATATAGCCTAGATAACGTAGCCCTAGCGTTCTGAAATAAAGGTGCAAGTCAGCGAATTTTATAACGTAATGGCGAGATAATTTTTCTTTCATTCCTTCACTATCCCGGAGCCCCCTCACGTAGGATGAAGGTCGTCTAGGTTCGCCTAGTCTCTCTCTTTCTCTACAGGTCAACTAGGGACTCTGAAGAATTATGCCCCTCAGAGTCAGATGGGAGGATGGGGCAGGCAAAGAAGGCAGAACATCTGCGCCTTCGATGGTATATAGGTAAGTGACGTAAGGGTCCCTTCAGGACCGAATGTGTGCCGGCTTTTGTGTTGATAGGCACGAAATTTTTTTTGATTATGGCTGACGGCAGCGGCAGGTTTTTTGTGGAACCTCCCCACACTCTCCGCCAATAGCTGAGGCGAACTAGCGTGCCGCCCTGCAGTCAACGCTGCCCGTCGAGTGATCTGTCAGCTCATGCTGGCAGTCGGGACTTTACGTCCCAAGCAAATCACTCATCATAGTTACATAACATGTACATGAGCGTAATTTGTCAAGAGCAGGAGAAGGAGACTATACGTTGGAGTAAGTGAGATGCTGGAATGAGAAGTTGTCAAAGCTTTGCATAATTGTCAAATGTGCTTTTGTTTTGTGAGCAGATTTAGTCAACTTAAAATTCTTTTGTGAAATTTAGATTTAGTCAACTTAAAATTCTTTTGTGAAATTTAACAAAAGTACCGAATCAATTCTTTCCAAAACTATTAATCTTTGAACTTTATTTAGTGCAAAGTTTTCTTGGTGCCACTAGTGCAGAAATAAAACAGAAATGAAGTGTTCGGTCAGTGCTTGCAAATATAAATTGGATTATAAACTAGGGAAATCCTGTTTAAGGCAACTACACTATCTAAATTATCTATTTTGTTAATAGAAGCAGAGATTTATATAAATTAATTATGTGAATTGTTTCAAAATAACGTAGAAAAAGAACATTTTTTACAACAGATGCTCCGCACAAAACCTTTGTTTACTTTTTGCAAATTGACAAGTTGCTTAGAATAGGGATGGCGTGAAAATACATAAAAAGAATGGACTACCAACACAACCAGAAATTCATTACGCAAAATCTGGCTTATCACCATTCCCGTAACCCCCGGAATATAATACAAGCCATGAAGTCGCCGAAGGCACCGACACATTGAAAGACCTTAACGTGCTGGGTCGTAACCCTCGGAATATAATACAAGCCATGAAGTCTCCGAAGGCACCGACACATTAAAAGGCCCTAACGTGCCGGGTACAGCTTGCAGTAAGAGCTCACTCTCACGGCATTTTGTATACTCGTCATGGAGGAAAAAAAAATTTCATCTTAAACAGGTCCTAAATCCCAAAACTGTCGCTCCCACAGCAAAATGAAGTTAACACAAATTGCAGCCAAATATGTTTCTTTCTAATAGTTTTAAAAAAAAATAGCATGTAGAACAAATTTATGGAAATTATAGCGTTTGAACAAAATACAAGCAACTTTTATATAAAAAACTCCTGCAGTAAGACAAGGCAAGAAGACTGTGGATGTCGCCTGCTGACCGGCCCGCTTCTCTCTTTTTTCGACTTTGTTCATGGCTTGTATATTCCGGGGGCTACGCCATTCCTGTTTGCTCTATATTCCAAGGTTGACTGCAGGGCGGCACGCTAGCTCGCCTCGGCTATTGGCGGAGAGTGTGGGGAGGTTCCACGAAAATCTGCCGCTGTTCCACCAGCCATATACAAAAAGATTCGTGCCTACAAACCAACCCTGGTAGCACAATAATCATGACCGCACTGATGAGCTCTTGATGATTGGCTGGATGAATGTAATGCTGATTTTTATTCTAGCACCGGGACTAAACTCATTTATATACTTCGCATTCATATAATGAGCAGTTTAATGATTGCCCTTGTGAATAAATCAAATACCTCATTGATGAGCGTAATCATGATTCTCATTGGTGAGTAAATCAAATACCTCATGGCCGAGCGTAATTATGATTATCAGGGGTGAGTAAATCAAATATCTCATCGCTAGCGTAATTATGATTATCAGGGGTGAAAAGTTTTCAATTCAGAAAATAAAATCCTGAAAATTAAACTTTATAATATACGTACGTATTATTTAACATAAAAAACAAAAACAAAAATTCAAATGCGTATTAATGAAAAAAAAAATTTAATAAAAAAATATGCTTTCTTGATTATAGCAACTCGTCGAGACTATCTGCGGTACTCGTTGCCCTTTTTCTGTAAAAATTAATCATTTAACCTTACAAGTAGTTACGTACCTTGCTGTACATGTGGCCCGATTATAGCGGTTGTGTGCCAATAAAATATCCGTGCGTAGTTCAGCCTCATATTCTTTTCTAGATAAATTCTTCCGATTAGTGTCTAAAAAGCGAATGTTAAATTGTAAGGGGTTCAAACTTCAAACGATTTTATTACTCTTCTCAGGGGAGTAGTATAGCTATGGGGCTACCAGACCACTTTTTCCATACAAAAAGTGCAAGGTAGATTCCAACTATTTTGGAGGATCACTGTTGGTTCTGGGGAGGGGGAGGGGAGGGGATGGGGGGGGGGGGGGCTGAAGTCGCTTTTGTACTGGAAATGTGACATCATCTTGAAGTTTTCTTTTAGGAGGATACTACAACAACCAATGTAGGTAGGTATGTTGACTTGGATATGTCCGTCTTCAGGCCGATACGTCACCGACCCTGAGGTCATTGACCTTTGACCCTTGACCTTTGACCTTTGACCCCTGACTCTGATGTCATTGACCTTCACACACACACGCGCACACACACACACACACACACACACACACACACACACACACACACACACACACACACACACACACACACACTCACACACACACACACGTACACACACACACACACACACACACACACACACACACACACACACACACACGTACACACACACACACACACACACACACACACACACACACACACACACACACACGCACACACACACACACACACACACACACACACACACACACACACACACACACACACACACACACACACACACACACACACACACACACACACACACACACACACACACACACACACACACACACACACACACACACACACACACACACACACACACACACACACACACACACACACACGCACGCACACATACAACGTCATACTAAAAGATTTTCTACCAGGCGATATTCAGTACCATGTTATTAAATTAACAACAACAACAACTAACGTAGGTAGATATGATGACCTAGGTATGAAATAGCCTAATTTTTGATCTTCAGGTGTAATGCTTCTAGTTTTATTCATTGCATAAACAATTCGTACAGCCGAATAATGTAAACAAATTCGCAGTCGAATAATGTAAACAAAATTCTCACAGAGCCGAGTAAAGTAAACAAATTTATGAAAGATTCTCAATAGCTGAAAAAAAACAACAACTGATATGTTGTCTTAGATGAGTAGTTATAATTGAAAATTTCTTTTGCTAAAAAAAAACAACTGCGGATTAAAAAGCCGAGAGTGATCATGATATCTAAAAATAGATCACGGCTGCTTGTAAGAAGTAGTGGAAATTAAAGCCTCGGTGGACAGGTGGCTGGTAATTTGATACCAATTTATAGGCAATCTCCCAAAACAAGTTTAATCCTGTTGTAACCAATCCGAATAAAGTAAACAATGAGTCATCCTCATGTAATTTGTCATCACCCCACTTCCTGTTAACAAATTCGCATTTAAGCTGAATGAGTCATGCACACCTGTGTAATCAAATTTAATCGAATGAGCCATCCTCACGTAATTTAATATCACTTCACTTCCTGTAAACAAATTCGCTGAATGAGTCATGCACACCTGTGTAAACAAATTCAATCGAATGAGTCATCCTCATGTAATTTTCGCTGAATAAGTTATGCACACCTGTGTAAACAAATTTAATCGAATGAGCCATCCTCACGTAATTTGATACCACTTCACTTCCTGTAAACAAATTCGTATAAAGTAAACAGCGAGGTGTTCCTATAAAAGCGCAAGCAAACCGCTAGGAGCCATCATTCAGTTTCAGTAAGTCTCAGTGTTAGTTTAAAATATAAACAAATTAAAAATGTCTTCGGTGTTAGTAAATAAAAGTTTTTCAATAATTGAAAATTTGCGAAAAGATGTGCTGGAGTGTTTAAAAAATTCAGTGAATAAAGACTATATTGTTCAAAAGTGCAATAGAAACATGCATAAATTTCAAGTTGCATTTCGGAAGTGCAATAAGAGTGCTAGGAAACGACATTTCGAGAGCTGTCTCGAGCAAATTAAATCATTGAGAGCACTATTGAGAACTCCCCGTCGAGGTGGAGGAATTACTCGCGTAAGAAGAAGTGATTTTGTAAAGTGGGAGGAAGTAAAGACGGCGTTTGCAGACAGAATTCGACAAGGTGTTATTGCAAATTTAAAACATATCGATCCGAAGCTATATATGCAAGATGCCACCAAATTATTTACGCGTCGTGTTAAAAATACCTTAAAACATTATTTTAATATTAAAGTTTCTACGACGTTATGCGGTGAATTTATTAAACAAAGTGCTGACAATGAAAACATAAATGACATTAAATATTTCCAAGCAAGAACTGCTCCAATTAGTGCAGATGATAATTTAGAGGAGTGGTTTAAATCAAACATTTTGGATCCAATACATACTCAGCTGGAAGAATTCCAGGAAAAAGACAGTGGCTGGGCACTGCACTCTATAATACATCTAGCAGTACACATCAACAAGTTTGAACAGCTTCGAGGATCTTCGTATATACCTCTACCAAAGGAGATGGCTTTAAAGCAAGCTTGCATTAATTTGAAAAATAATGATGTAGCATGCTTCGCGTGGGCCATAACATCAGCGCTCTACCCTACAAATGTTCACACCGACAGGACCTCATCATACCCACATTACTCAACTGTACTTAATTTAAATGGGATAACATTTCCCATGACGCTTAAGCAAATTACACAATTTGAAGACCAGAACGAGATATCAGTAAACGTATTCATCCTAGAGAAAGAGCGTTTCTTCACCACAGTTCCAGTTAGACTTACGAAACACAGGATGGAGCGACATGTAAATCTCTTAATGTTACAAGATAACTATGACTAGGATGATGATCATATGGATGATGATGATGATGATGATGATGCCAGCAGATATCATTTCTGCTGGATTAAAGATCTTTCACGCCTTGTATATAAACAGACTTCAAAAAGAAAGAGCAGAAAGTATATATGTGAGAGATGTTTGCTCTACTTTTACTCTGAAGAAAAATTAACATCACACACTCCCGAATGCGAGAAACAAAACGACTGTAGGATTATGTTTCCCTCAGAGGAAAAGAAATGGTTGGAATATAAGAATTATAACCATAAGAATCCAGTCCCGTTTTGTGTTTATGCTGATCTTGAATCAATATTGAAGCCGATTCAGGGAAACGATCAAAATACACAGCGAATCCAGGAACATGAAGCTCACAGCATAGGATTCTATTTCCACTGCAAACATGATGCTAAGCTCTCATATTACAGAGCATATCGAGGCAAGGACTGTCAAAAATGGTTTGCATTAGAATTGCAAAAGATTGCATCCATAGCTGTACATCAGGCAAATGCAGCCCCTGACTAAAGAGGAACGGCGTTCACATATGGAAAATACTTGCTGTCATATATGTGAAAAAACGTTTGCGGCCGATGAGGAACGAGTCCGGGACCATTGCCACTTAACAGGTAAATACTGAGAAGCATAATTCAATTCATTTCTTTTCATAAATTCTTTTAACAGGAAAATACCGAGGGCCAGCGCACAATGCATGCAATCTGATGTATCAAGATTGCTCCATAGTTCCAGTCATTTTTCACAATTTATCTGGATATGATGCCCACTTCATTATTAAGGATATAGCTACATCTTTCCCAGGAAATGTTGATCTCTTACCAATAAACAAGGAAAGATATATCTCGTTCACCAAACACATGGACGGCAGCCATATAAAATTCAGATTCATCGATTCCTTCCGTTTTATGGCAGAATCTTTAAATAAGCTATCATCATTGCTGCCAATGGATAAATTAAACACTACAAGATCAGTATGGCAGGGATTGGATGACGACACTATCAAACTTTTTACGCGCAAAGGTGTCTTCCCATATGATTTTATTGATGACTGGGATAAATTGGATTTCCGGAACTTGCCAACACAGGAAGCGTTCTACAATAAACTGACTGACAGTGCTACATCTCCTGAGGACTACAATCATGCTGAAGAGGTCTGGCAAAAATTTGAAATACAAACACTTGGTGAATATTCAGATCTATACCTTAAGACTGATGTTCTCCTATTGACTGATGTGTTTGAGAACTTTCGAGAAGTGTGCATGAAGACATACAATTTAGATCCAGCACATTATTACACCATGCCAGGCCCAACATGGGATGCTATGCTAAAATACACTAATGGGAAATTAGAGCTGATAACCGACGTAGATATACTGCTATTCATAGAGAGAGGCATTCGAGGTGGTATAATTCAATGTTCGAACAGATATAGTAAAGCCAATAACAACTATATGGATGATTTTAAGCCTGAGGAGAAAGAGAAATACTTGATATATTATGATGTGAATAACCTTTATGGATGGGCCATGTCACAGGATTTACCAACCGGAGGATTCAAATGGGTTGATGTTCCCAATATTAACGTTTCCGAAATTTCTGATGATTCTCCAACTGGATACATATTTGAAGTCGACTTGGATTATCCTCAACATCTACATGATAAGCATAAGGACTTACCGTTTTGCTCTGAGCATGCAGCACCACCTGGAGTAAAATTAGAAAAGCTTTTGACAACATTACTGTTAAGTCCCAATATTGGCTTAGCATAAAAAAGGGGGCAGGTGCCGGTTTCGAAATGATAAGACAGGATGTTTTTTCAAATAACAAAATTCACTAATTTATTTATCACAAAAAACCTTAACCTAGAAAATTCAATTTCATTAATTCACTTGTTTTTCTTAATATAAATTGACTATAAGTACTAACTCTAAGCGTTTTACGTAATCCACCTTTGTGTCGTGTAAGTAAACTTTTACTGGTTATTATTTCTTGATCTGTAATAGAAAGAAATAATTATTAATTTTTGAATAACCGAGGTTTGGTTGGTAGAATGAGCGTCAATGAACTGCTCAGACGGACTGTAGCTGGGTTCAGAAAACTCCCAGTATATGGTGCTGAAATATTATTAATGTTTATATAAAAATATTAGTATAAATGGGAGTCAGAAATACTTCCCTTGGTTTTGTTAATCAAGACTTAATTTTGGTTTCAGAGCCACCGATCTGTCTTGTCGCTTGGTCAAATCGCAAGAGATTTCATCTTTCCAATCGCTCGCTATTTATAGGCGGAAACACTATGGAGATTGTGTCTGCCGGTGGCGTTGCCAATGACGCCCGCGTCTTTGCGTTAATTTTTACGTATTTGGTCCACAAATGGCGTCATCGTGTGATTTTTCATGTATTTGGTCCAAGAATTATCCATTTTGGCCCAAAAATGGCGTCATCATAATTTTAACCGGAATACTTTGCTATGTTATGGGCCACCATTTTGATTATGTCAAATTGTTGGTGGCAGCTGATTGAAACTGGTAAGTGTTTACATTCTTTTTTAATGTTTATTTTATTCATTTTATTAATGATTTTGTCTTCTATTTCTTTTTAGGTGGTGGAGACATGACTGTGGCGCGGGATTGTTTGCCTTGTTTAGTAAGTGAGTATTTGTTTTTTGGTAAAGTCTCAGATCATTTAAATTTGTAAATGATCTGAGATTTCACTATATTGTTGATTTTATAAATACCCGCAGTTGTTCTTTGTTTCAGATTTTTGCTTGGGTGTTCCGTGGGACATCGCGGGAATTATTGCCGATGCTCATCGTGGGATTCGTTATTATAAATAGTGCGTGAGTTTTTTAGTATGTAAGTTTAGTGTTAGTTTTAATTGTTCCGCGACGGAACAATTACATCCAAAAACTAAATATGTTATACACTACCGAAATTTGAAGCAATGCTTATCACATGGATTCATCTTGAAAAAAGTGCACCGGGTTCTTCAATTCGACCAATCAGCTTGGCTTAAACCGTATATTGACTTAAATACTACCAAACGGATGCAGGCTACAAGCGATCATGAGAAGGACAGCTATAAAAAGATGAATAATGCAGCTTTTAATAAGACCATGGAAAATGTGCGCAAGTATAGCGATATCAAGCTTTGCATCAAGTGGGAAAGTCGCTATGGTGCAAAAGCTCGGATTGCGGCACCCAACTTCCACAGTGCAACGATATTTGATGAGAATTTAGTTGCTGTGGAATTAAGGCGACTCAAAATCTTATTCAATAAGCCTCTCTATATTGGAATGGCAGTTATGGAAATTTCAAAGATATGCCTCTACGATTTCCACTACAGTTTAGAATTTAGTTGCTGTGGAATTAAGGCGACTCAAAATCTTATTCAATAAGCCTCTCTATATTGGAATGGCAGTTATGGAAATTTCAAAGATATGCCTCTACGATTTCCACTACAGTTTTATGCAGGGTCAATTTGGAGATAAATGTAAAGTCATGTATACAGATACAGATTCTCTAATATATGAACTTGAAGAGAAAAATGCATATGAGTTCATGGCTGAAAATATAAACAAATTTGATACAAGTGATTACCCAGAAGATAACCAGTTCGATTTACCGCTCATGAATAAAAAGATTCCTGGTCTAATGAAGGATGAGCTTAATGGGAAAATCATGAGCGAATTTGTAGGCTTGCGCTCGAAAATGTACAGTCTGCGTATAAACGATTGTAAAACTGTAAAGAAAGCAAAAGGAGTAAAGACTAATGTAGTCCAGAGGCATATCAATTTCGAAGACTACGTCGAATGTTTGAATAACAAGCGAGTATTAACTGCTAATCAGAGCTCCATACGATCGCATAACCATAATGTCTACACGATCAACCAAAAGAGGATTGCATTGAGTCCATATGATAACAAGCGGTATATTATGAGTGGGACAACGGATACTCTACCATGGGGACATTACTCTATTCAGCAAGGAGCAGACGCAGAAAACATATAATCTAAGGCTAGTCTAAGATATGTATTGTAAATAAAAATTGTATTATAGCTAAAATACCATTTAATGAAATAGTTTGTTTTAATTGTAGGTATTATAGTATAAGATATACATTATTGTAAAATAAAGAAAGTGTTATTACAGTTATAGGGAAACCGATTAAAGGAATTGAATGATACACTAAGAATTAAATGTTAATATTTTTCAATTTATAATAAATAAATAATGATATTTTATATATGGTATTCTTTTTATTCAATTTCCCTACTAAGTCCACAGCTCCCGAATAATATTTGCCCACTACAGCGAGCTCCTAATCGGATGGTTGAGCGTTTTACCTAGAATGTTAGGACGGCTTGAGAAAAAACATTTACACGTGGGCTCGACCTTGACCCCAGGCATCACCTTTGAAACCGGAAGGGCGTCTGACCCTTGACCTTCATCCGGAAGTGTATTATATATAAGTGTATAATCAAGCACATCACAGGGGATTCCATATTGCTTTTCAAAACAGGTCTGATAACCGCTTAACAGCTTTTAAACAGGTCAGATAACAGCTAAACAGCTTTTCGAACAGGTCTGATAACAGCTTAACAGCTTTTCAAACAGGTCAGATAACAGGTTAACAGCTTTTCAAACAGCTCTGATAACAGCTTAACAGCTTTTAAACAGGTTAAATAACAGCTTAACAGCTTTTCAAACAGCTCTGATAACAGCTTAACAGCTTTTAAACAGGTCTGATTACAGCTAAACAGCTTTTCGAACAGCCAAGCAAAAATCTGAAACAAAGAACAACTGCGGGTATTTATAAAATCAACAATATAGTGAAATCTCAGATCATTTACAAATTTAAATGATCTGAGACTTTACCAAAAAACAAATACTCACTTACTAAACAAGGCAAACAATCCCGCGCCACAGTCATGTCTCCACCACCTAAAAAGAAATAGAAGACAAAATCATTAATAAAATGAATAAAATAAACATTAAAAAAGAATGTAAACACTTACCAGTTTCAATCAGCTGCCACCAACAATTTGACATAATCAAAATGGTGGCCCATAACATAGCAAAGTATTCCGGTTAAAATTATGATGACGCCATTTTTGGGCCAAAATGGATAATTCTTGGACCAAATACATGAAAAATCACACGATGACGCCATTTGTGGACCAAATACGTAAAAATTAACGCAAAGACGCGGGCGTCATTGGCAACGCCACCGGCAGACACAATCTCCATAGTGTTTCCGCCTATAAATAGCGAGCGATTGGAAAGATGAAATCTCTTGCGATTTGACCAAGCGACAAGACAGATCGGTGGCTCTGAAACCAAAATTAAGTCTTGATTAACAAAACCAAGGGAAGTATTTCTGACTCCCATTTATACTAATATTTTTATATAAACATTAATAATATTTCAGCACCATATACTGGGAGTTTTCTGAACCCAGCTACAGTCCGTCTGAGCAGTTCATTGACGCTCATTCTACCAACCAAACCTCGGTTATTCAAAAATTAATAATTATTTCTTTCTATTACAGATCAAGAAATAATAACCAGTAAAAGTTTACTTACACGACACAAAGGTGGATTACGTAAAACGCTTAGAGTTAGTACTTATAGTCAATTTATATTAAGAAAAACAAGTGAATTAATGAAATTGAATTTTCTAGGTTAAGGTTTTTTGTGATAAATAAATTAGTGAATTTTGTTATTTGAAAAAACATCCTGTCTTATCATTTCGAAACCGGCACCTGCCCCCTTTTTTATGCTAAGCCAATATTGGGACTTAACAGTAATGTTGTCAAAAGCTTTTCTAATTTTACTCCAGGTGGTGCTGCATGCTCAGAGCAAAACGGTAAGTCCTTATGCTTATCATGTAGATGTTGAGGATAATCCAAGTCGACTTCAAATATGTATCCAGTTGGAGAATCATCAGAAATTTCGGAAACGTTAATATTGGGAACATCAACCCATTTGAATCCTCCGGTTGGTAAATCCTGTGACATGGCCCATCCATAAAGGTTATTCACATCATAATATATCAAGTATTTCTCTTTCTCCTCAGGCTTAAAATCATCCATATAGTTGTTATTGGCTTTACTATATCTGTTCGAACATTGAATTATACCACCTCGAATGCCTCTCTCTATGAATAGCAGTATATCTACGTCGGTTATCAGCTCTAATTTCCCATTAGTGTATTTTAGCATAGCATCCCATGTTGGGCCTGGCATGGTGTAATAATGTGCTGGATCTAAATTGTATGTCTTCATGCACACTTCTCGAAAGTTCTCAAACACATCAGTCAATAGGAGAACATCAGTCTTAAGGTATAGATCTGAATATTCACCAAGTGTTTGTATTTCAAATTTTTGCCAGACCTCTTCAGCATGATTGTAGTCCTCAGGAGATGTAGCACTGTCAGTCAGTTTATTGTAGAACGCTTCCTGTGTTGGCAAGTTCCGGAAATCCAATTTATCCCAGTCATCAATAAAATCATATGGGAAGACACCTTTGCGCGTAAAAAGTTTGATAGTGTCGTCATCCAATCCCTGCCATACTGATCTTGTAGTGTTTAATTTATCCATTGGCAGCAATGATGATAGCTTATTTAAAGATTCTGCCATAAAACGGAAGGAATCGATGAATCTGAATTTTATATGGCTGCCGTCCATGTGTTTGGTGAACGAGATATATCTTTCCTTGTTTATTGGTAAGAGATCAACATTTCCTGGGAAAGATGTAGCTATATCCTTAATAATGAAGTGGGCATCATATCCAGATAAATTGTGAAAAATGACTGGAACTATGGAGCAATCTTGATACATCAGATTGCATGCATTGTGCGCTGGCCCTCGGTATTTTCCTGTTAAAAGAATTTATGAAAAGAAATGAATTGAATTATGCTTCTCAGTATTTACCTGTTAAGTGGCAATGGTCCCGGACTCGTTCCTCATCGGCCGCAAACGTTTTTTCACATATATGACAGCAAGTATTTTCCATATGTGAACGCCGTTCCTCTTTAGTCAGGGGCTGCATTTGCCTGATGTACAGCTATGGATGCAATCTTTTGCAATTCTAATGCAAACCATTTTTGACAGTCCTTGCCTCGATATGCTCTGTAATATGAAAGCTTAGCATCATGTTTGCAGTGGAAATAGAATCCTATGCTGTGAACTTCATGTTCCTGGATTCGCTGTGTATTTTGATCGTTTCCCTGAATCGGCTTCAATATTGATTCAAGATCAGCATAAACACAAAACGGGACTGGATTCTTATGGTTATAATTCTTATATTCCAACCATTTCTTTTCCTCTGAGGGAAACATAATCCTACAGTCGTTTTGTTTCTCGCATTCGGGAGTGTGTGATGTTAATTTTTCTTCAGAGTAAAAGTAGAGCAAACATCTCTCACATATATACTTTCTGCTCTTTCTTTTTGAAGTCTGTTTATATACAAGGCGTGAAAGATCTTTAATCCAGCAGAAATGATATCTGCTGGCATCATCATCATCATCATCATCATCCATATGATCATCATCCTAGTCATAGTTATCTTGTAACATTAAGAGATTTACATGTCGCTCCATCCTGTGTTTCGTAAGTCTAACTGGAACTGTGGTGAAGAAACGCTCTTTCTCTAGGATGAATACGTTTACTGATATCTCGTTCTGGTCTTCAAATTGTGTAATTTGCTTAAGCGTCATGGGAAATGTTATCCCATTTAAATTAAGTACAGTTGAGTAATGTGGGTATGATGAGGTCCTGTCGGTGTGAACATTTGTAGGGTAGAGCGCTGATGTTATGGCCCACGCGAAGCATGCTACATCATTATTTTTCAAATTAATGCAAGCTTGCTTTAAAGCCATCTCCTTTGGTAGAGGTATATACGAAGATCCTCGAAGCTGTTCAAACTTGTTGATGTGTACTGCTAGATGTATTATAGAGTGCAGTGCCCAGCCACTGTCTTTTTCCTGGAATTCTTCCAGCTGAGTATGTATTGGATCCAAAATGTTTGATTTAAACCACTCCTCTAAATTATCATCTGCACTAATTGGAGCAGTTCTTGCTTGGAAATATTTAATGTCATTTATGTTTTCATTGTCAGCACTTTGTTTAATAAATTCACCGCATAACGTCGTAGAAACTTTAATATTAAAATAATGTTTTAAGGTATTTTTAACACGACGCGTAAATAATTTGGTGGCATCTTGCATATATAGCTTCGGATCGATATGTTTTAAATTTGCAATAACACCTTGTCGAATTCTGTCTGCAAACGCCGTCTTTACTTCCTCCCACTTTACAAAATCACTTCTTCTTACGCGAGTAATTCCTCCACCTCGACGGGGAGTTCTCAATAGTGCTCTCAATGATTTAATTTGCTCGAGACAGCTCTCGAAATGTCGTTTCCTAGCACTCTTATTGCACTTCCGAAATGCAACTTGAAATTTATGCATGTTTCTATTGCACTTTTGAACAATATAGTCTTTATTCACTGAATTTTTTAAACACTCCAGCACATCTTTTCGCAAATTTTCAATTATTGAAAAACTTTTATTTACTAACACCGAAGACATTTTTAATTTGTTTATATTTTAAACTAACACTGAGACTTACTGAAACTGAATGATGGCTCCTAGCGGTTTGCTTGCGCTTTTATAGGAACACCTCGCTGTTTACTTTATACGAATTTGTTTACAGGAAGTGAAGTGGTATCAAATTACGTGAGGATGGCTCATTCGATTAAATTTGTTTACACAGGTGTGCATAACTTATTCAGCGAAAATTACATGAGGATGACTCATTCGATTGAATTTGTTTACACAGGTGTGCATGACTCATTCAGCGAATTTGTTTACAGGAAGTGAAGTGATATTAAATTACGTGAGGATGGCTCATTCGATTAAATTTGATTACACAGGTGTGCATGACTCATTCAGCTTAAATGCGAATTTGTTAACAGGAAGTGGGGTGATGACAAATTACATGAGGATGACTCATTGTTTACTTTATTCGGATTGGTTACAACAGGATTAAACTTGTTTTGGGAGATTGCCTATAAATTGGTATCAAATTACCAGCCACCTGTCCACCGAGGCTTTAATTTCCACTACTTCTTACAAGCAGCCGTGATCTATTTTTAGATATCATGATCACTCTCGGCTTTTTAATCCGCAGTTGTTTTTTTTTAGCAAAAGAAATTTTCAATTATAACTACTCATCTAAGACAACATATCAGTTGTTGTTTTTTTTCAGCTATTGAGAATCTTTCATAAATTTGTTTACTTTACTCGGCTCTGTGAGAATTTTGTTTACATTATTCGACTGCGAATTTGTTTACATTATTCGGCTGTACGAATTGTTTATGCAATGAATAAAACTAGAAGCATTACACCTGAAGATCAAAAATTAGGCTATTTCATACCTAGGTCATCATATCTACCTACGTTAGTTGTTGTTGTTGTTAATTTAATAACATGGTACTGAATATCGCCTGGTAGAAAAGCTTTTAGTATGACGTTGTGTGTGTGTGTGTGTGTGTGTGTGTGTGTGTGTGTGTGTGTGTGTGTGTGTGTGTGTGTGTGTGTGTGTGTGTGTGTGTGTGTGTGTGTGTGTGTGTGTGTGTGTGTGTGTGTGTGTGTGTGTGTGTGTGTGTGTGTGTGTGTGTGTGTGTGTGTGTGTGTGTGTGTGTGTGTGTGTGTGTGTGTGTGTGTGTGTGTGTGTGTGTGTGTGTGTGTGTGTGTGTGTGTGTGTGTGTGTGTGTGTGTGTGTGTGTGTGTGTGTGTGTGTGTGTGTGTGTGTGTGTGTGTGTGTGTGTGTGTGTGTGTGTGTGTGTGTGTGTGTGTGTGTGTGTGTGTGTGTGTGTGTGTGTGTGTGTGTGTGTGTGTGTGTGTGTGTGTGTGTGTGTGTGTGTGTGTGTGTGTGTGTGTGTGTGTGTGTGTGTGTGTGTGTGTGTGTGTGTGTGTGTGTGTGTGTGTGTGTGTGTGTGTGTGTGTGTGTGTGTGTGTGTGTGTGTGTGTGTGTGTGTGTGTGTGTGTGTGTGTGTGTGTGTGTGTGTGTGTGTGTGTGTGTGTGTGTGTGTGTGTGTGTGTGTGTGTGTGTGTGTGTGTGTGTGTGTGTGTGTGTGTGTGTGTGTGTGTGTGTGTGTGTGTGTGTGTGTGTGTGTGTGTGTGTGTGTGTGTGTGTGTGTGTGTGTGTGTGTGTGTGTGTGTGTGTGTGTGTGTGTGTGTGTGTGTGTGTGTGTGTGTGTGTGTGTGTGTGTGTGTGTGTGTGTGTGTGTGTGTGTGTGTGTGTGTGTGTGTGTGTGTGTGTGTGTGTGTGTGTGTGTGTGTGTGTGTGTGTGTGTGTGTGTGTGTGTGTGTGTGTGTGTGTGTGTGTGTGAAGGTCAATGACATCAGAGTCAGGGGTCAAGGGTCAAAGTTCAAGGGTCAAAGGTCAATGACCTCAGGGTCGGTGACGTATCGGCCTGAAGACGGACATATCCAAGTCAACATACCTACCTACATTGGTTGTTGTAGTATCCTCCTAAAAGAAAACTTCAAGATGATGTCACATTTCCAGTACAAAAGCGACTTCAGCCCCCGCATCCCCTCACCTCCCCCTCCACAGAACCAACAGTGATCCTCCAAAATAGTTGGAATCTACCTTGCACTTTTTGTATGGAAAAAGTGGTCTGGTAGCCCCATAGCTATACTACTCAGGGGGTAATAAAATCATAAAACCTGAAGGAGCATCAGTAAGTCCTCCGCCTGTACCCGAATTATGTAGAAATGCATGTTATCACCTTTTCTCCTAGAAACCTTAATGCATGGGTTGAGATATGATCTTACTGCAGGGCATGTAGATGAGTTGACGCTTCTAAGTAAATCGTAACAATAGCAATGATAACTCATTGATTTGGCATTATCACGCGTGGTTATCCCTACACGATAGTACAACATATTTTTATTGCAATGAGGTTAATATATATGCCCATTATACATATCATCAGAAAATTTCTTTATTTTTTTATTTTTTCATACATAAAAATATTAAAAATTACTTACCAATAATTAAAAAGCACTCTAACTTAATTAACACTTCACTTAAAATTGTTCTTCATCTTCCTCGTTTCGCTTTTCAGAAAGGAATGAAGAAAGATAAAATTCAGTCCGCACTTTGCAGGCGCATAAAAAAAGCCAAAGGAAATATATTTATAGCGCAACACCATTTATCTCTCTTTCATGCGTACACTATACCTACAGATCAGATCCCTACCAATTTAGTGATGAGCTGATAGATGAGTTGGCGAAGAAACTCATCGACGCGCTCAGTAAAAAAGTTCAGTTGTTGTACGACCATATTAGGTACACTCACATTGTCGTAATTGACATAAAAGTTGGGTTAGTGAACATAACAGCCCCCGCCCGCACCGTCGCTAAAATTTTGTAAACTGATGAGCGTTGGCTACCAGGGAATGGGCGTCGCACACACCCAGTCCGGAAGGGACCTTGACTTTATTTACCACTTACTTAATTGGAAGCACAGATGTTCTGCTTCCATCGCCGTTACCCCAACCACCCTGCGACACTGAGAGCAGACAATTTTCAGTGTCCCTATTATGACCTGAAAAGAGAAGTAGCGGACCTAGTCGACTTTCGGGCTAAGAGGGCTCCAAGAGAGTGAAAGGAAAATCAAAAACTTAATTCGCCATTACGTTATAAAATTCCCAAATTTTAGCTTTAATCGCTGGATGGTGATTCTGATCTCTTTGTCGTAGCTTAGGCGTATATTTTTGTCACACATTTTGACATTTCACCTCAAATTTGTCGTACTTTTATATTCACCATATTCATTTTGATTTATCCTTTTCATCAACGACAAAATAAACTAAAATAAATTTTCAATGAATTAATGTCAGAATATACGCCTAAAAGTACGACAAATTAGTCAACTGCTTCCGAGGTTGTGACAAAAATTTTATACTGTAGTAAATGGATATTCTACACAAACTTAAAGCAATGCAAGTGCTTAAATTCGAAAAATATTTTTGAATTTGTCAAGTAAAGTGTCATTTTCAGTTCATTCTACGTAATGCAAGGCTTGTTGAACTGAATATAAACACGATAAAATCAGTAGAAAAGTTCATTTCGTTTTGGCGTATATTTTGACATTAAAGTACCACAAAAGATCAGAACCACCCCCCGGTCTTGCAATAATACAGTATAATTCCGTTGGTTAAAATATATAAGAAAGTTATATAAGGGCTAATACCCTAGACACACAGCACGAACTAATGAATCATTTGCACTAACTATTCATTAAAATGCTGTGTGTCAAATAGTATATGTCATTATAGCTCGAAAATCAGATGATAATGAAGTACACTAATGAAGTGTTTTCCTCCTTCATTATAGCTATAATGAGGAAAAATGTGCTAGATTTGGCATATAATGTAAATCTGGAGCTCCGCTGTGCATCTGCCGATTTGAAAAATAAGAAGAAGAAATGCAAAGAAATGCAAATCACAAATTATATTATTAATATTTTTTTAAATATAATGTTTTTCTCATTTGTTAATTGTTAAATTCGAAAAATAAACAAATGAAAACAAAGTTTATCGCGTTAATTCGATTCATATTGTTTCTTTAATGTGATAAGTTCATCAAAGCCAGTTTGACAGCTCAACTAAATTAAAGAAATGGCTGTGTGTCCGCAGTTTATAATGAATCATTATAGACTAATGAGTCGTTAGTTATTTCTTCATTAAGAGTGCTGTGTGTCTAAGGCATAAGCTTCCTACTTAATCATTCTAACATCGTGTTGGTAGACTCTAATTATGTTAATTCAAATCATATACTAGTAAAATTCCAATTTTAATCTTGCCAATAACGTAATGGTAGACTCTAATTATGGTAATTCAAATCATATACCAGTACAATTTCAACGAATTCCTTACTGTGATTAGGAAAACTGAGGCCGCTGTATGAAGATTTAATTTTATTAAACTGGTGTAACGAAGGACGATTAAAGCTTATGTCGGACATGAAGACCACAACTGCAGCCCAAATTTTATAGGTGGTCCCGAAGTTTTCGATTTATACCGAAGTATAATCGCTTACCACATTATTTTTGAACAAACTTGTCTTTTCTTATTGACTTTGTAGGGTCCTTGGAGATTTTACGAATAGAAACGATTTTTCTAGGGTAGGTGCAACTTCCAGAAATACTTCTTTGGCATGTGATTTTTCGTCCTTTCGAGAAAATAATTTCTTCCTTTAAAGTCTTCCTATCTATGTGTTTACGCTAATACTATCCAAATATGCTAAGGACTTCCTCAGCTTGCTTGAGCAAATTTTTTCGCTTTCTTGGAGGTTTACTGAACCAATGCGCCGCAGAGTATGCAACTTTTCAATCATAGGATTTCTCCACAGCAAATCACTCATCGGAGTGCTTCTTTTATTATCACGATTAGGAAATCGGGTACTATTTTATTCAATATACGATTTTTTTTCTTTACTCTTACAAAAAATGAACAGTCACAATCTAACACACGCTGATCTACTTTTTTTCCACCAGACAGTTCCAAAAAAAACTCTTCTTCTTCCTTTTTCGTTCGCTCGGGTACTTGTCCGCGTCAGACATGAATCGTCCGCTCGAGTCTCGTCAGCAGCACGTTCGACATGTGGCCCACGCTGTGTGCTGCTGCTGGCCGTCGGGTAGCATACTGCTGCCTGAAGTAAGTTACGACCATAACAGGGCAGGGTAGTCTAGACCAGCTGTGGTTCAGATGACTCTGAAAAATGATCGACTGAGTTAGCCGGTCCTAAACATAGGCCTCATCGCTGCAGGCGCCCAATTTGTGACTCGACCCACGACCCATGAAAGCATCTCCAACACGCAAGCCAAATGGTTGCGACGGGTTGTCAAAGACAGTCTGGTATGCTCGAGAGGTGAGGAATCGAAGGCACATCCCTGAAGTCCCGGTAGTCTTTGATCAGATCTCGACATCAATCTCTGTGTCGGGACCCAGAGGTGCACTGACAAGTTGGTAACCCAAAACATCCAGCCGGTCAGCCCCTCCCCTGCCTTCCTTCACCGAGATGCCGAGAGAAGTCCGCGGTCAGTAACCTAACCAACTGATCGCAAAGCTTTCCCAGCCCTGACATCTCCCTCTGATCTCCGACCACGATCATTCAGGGGTGTGTCCTCAAGGCGTCGTTGAGGTAGTGACCAGACTGATTTTCTTCCTTAAATTCGTATAGACGTTATACAAGTGGAATTCCCATAGCAACTTCTGCTGTAGGGTTACTATATAGGAGGGGTTTTGACGCATTGTCAGGCGAGAAATTGTGATAACGTGTCTATTGTCCAAGAGGTATGCCGACCGCTAGGCTGGGAGGGTCCTAAGCGGCACATTGGTATCCTGTAGTTTACCAGTTAAGCTGGCTAGATGCCCTATTAGGGGTATCAGGAATAAACGTTGTAATAGATAGATGACATGTCCGAGAATATGGGTATCACGGCCTGATGACCTTGGCGTGATAGACTCCTAACGTTCTCCCCTGCAGATCTTCAAGCTCATACAAGGAGTTGCCTTTCGTTGACTTAATTCGACATTTTACAAATTTACGACCTAGCTTAGCACTGGTCTGCTGCTGGAAATTGCTTTGAGCAAAATTCTGTCTGAATACTTCTTGACCCACTTTGAAATTAACAGGCTTCACTCTGAGATTATAAGCCTTTGAATCCTGTTCGAATGCATAGTTTAGGTTCTCCTGCACTCTCGCACGTATCAATCTCAATTTGGTTCACTAAGAGTTCCGAGGCTCCTAAGGATGGAATAGAAGCTCGCATGGTCAATCATCTGTTGACCGAAGAGTGTTCGGGAAGGAGCCAGGGAGCCAGTTGCTTGGTGGAAAGAGCTCCTAAGGGAGCTAGCTATATGGCTTAACTTCTCATCCCATTTGGAATGTTCCTTCCGGATGTATGCTCTAATCCCTGACAATAGAGACCTGTGCACTCGCTCTGAGGCGTTTGCTTGCGGCAAGTAAACTGCCGTTCACAAGTGTTTCACCCCATACTTGTCTAGTAATCTGGCGAACTGAGCTGAGCAAAACTGGACCCCATTGCCGAAGACTATCGTTTCCGGAACTCCGAACACGTAAAATACTTCAGTCTCGATGAACTGACATACATTGAGAGTAGATGCCTTTCTCATAGGTTTCAGAATCGGAAACTTAGAAAAGTGGTCAAGAATTATCAATATGCAGACATTTCCTTTCACTGACCTGGGATATGGACCCAGAAAATCAATATACAGCTTTTGCCATGGTCGTTCTGTCACAGACTGGACTCTCATAGGTTGTCTCAGAATGGTATTGGGAGCCTTAGTTTCTTTACACACGTCACAGGCGCCTACGTAGTTTCTGACATCAACTGTCATTCGTGGCCAGTACAGGTGTCTCCTTAATCGTTCCAGTGTTTTCCTATACCTCCGTGAGAAGCTATTAGCGTATACGCGCTCTTGAAATAACGGAGACAAGCCCTCGTGGTATCCAAAGCTTCCAAGCATCTTCCTCCTGAATGGGATCGCCTGTTCTCGGAACAGTCCGAATATAAACTAAACCAACCCTGACGCAAAGATCTGGTAGTTTACCAGAAGCTGATTTAACCTTATGCCTCAGCTCGTTCATATTCCAACGAATTGAAATATGGAGAACTAAGGTCAACTTCCGGTCCAGTATCTTCAGGTGTTGTTAAGCTGTCACAATGAATTCGTGACAGCGCATCAGGAACGACGTTCAGGCTTCCTTTCCGGTGCTCAATGGTGAAGTCGAAACCTTGATAATTCAAACTCCACCGAGCAAGTCTACCGCTGAGGTCCTTTTGAGACATCAGCCACTTCAAGCTCGAATGATCAGTCACTATCCTAAACGGCATAAGTTTTATACCTTGTTGGCTCGCAGCACACTGTATAACGAACGGTCTGTTGAAATCTGGGCTCACTAACAACGGAGCAGAGGTAAGTTTTGCTTCTGGGCTTCAGGTGTCCATTGGAACCCACTAGGATTCTTCAGCGTGTCTGTGATGGAGGCAGTTAAATCAGCATAGTTCGGAATGAATCTTCGGTACCATCGCGCCATACCTAGTAGGCGTCGGGCTGGCCGAACAGTTTTAGGTGACGGATAGTCAACTATGGCTGAGATCTTATCTGGGTCAGTCCTGATTCCTCCTTTCCCGACAATAAAACCCAAGTATTTAATGCAAAACTTACTCTTCTCAACGTTGATAGTGAGGCCAGTTTTCCTCAACCAATCCGCCACTCCAAATAGACGAGGACATTCTCACGAAGATCGATAGGAATGACCTTATCCATGAGGCGCCACATAGTTTGTGGAGCATTGCAAACGCCGAATGGTATCACGGTGTACTGATAGAGAGGATGATCAGTTACTGTAAACGCGGTCTTCTCGCTGGACCCAGTGATAGTAAGCTTAATCAATGCCTATCGGTCTAAATATCATGAACGAAACGTTACAATCATCTATATCGAGTACATACTATAAAAATTCTGAGTTCATCTGTTCGAGTAATGTAGTTTTATAATCTGACTATATAAATTCAAATGGTATAATAGTAAGCTAAATTATTGCCTATCAATATAAACATAAAAAGAAAAGGATATGACCAAAAATATCTCTAGTATGTATTATTAAAGTTTTAAATTCACTTATCAACATAAACATGATAAAAAAATATGGCTAAAACTATATCTAGCATGTATGATTAAAGTTTTAAATTCATTCGTGCAGGCAATGCAGTACTAAAAGCTGATGACGTACATGTAGATTGTATAATAAGAATCATAATTATTACCTGTCAACATAAATATAGTAAAAAGACGAAAAAATATGACCAAACTATATCTCTAGTAGGTATTATTAAAAGTTTCAAATTCACTTGTTTAGTCAGTGCAATAAGAAAATTTGATTATATACAATGATTAGGTAACAGCACTTACAGTTTTTGTTGATGATGCTCCCTCGCAGAGGCGCCCCAAAAGGTTTCAAAATGTCACTGGATTCGATTTTTATTTTGTGAAATTGACTAGTGCAGAAGAAAAGAAATTTAAATTTATGCGAAGTATTATACTCTATCTACATGCCACATTTACATACTTTTTACAAAGTCACCTAATGATCTCGAACTACAGCACAATGCTTGTAACTTCAGCTCTTGTGAATATAATTCCTCCAGTTTTCAATAAATTCCTTATAAGAACACTTCATAATAACTTGATGAGACTTCTTGGAACTTCCAAATGGAAAGATCAGTGCACGAATTCCGGTGATATAATTGATAATCTCTCAAGTTATCTCCACACGGGCATTAATTACTACCACTTTGGTGAGTTTGCCCAGAAAAATAGCTTATCATATTGTTGAATCGTGTTTCTGAATATTTCCTATAACTCGTTTTATCGTTGGCCGACGATTATTATTATTTCCTCTTATATATAATTTTTCCCCACTCTTTTATCAGAACGATTAATATTATTTAGGTTTATATTACTTTTACTAACTACTTGCGATTACTTCTTGTTGATCCTTTGATTTCATTTGGCTGTCCGCATAAGGTACGGTGTCTGAGCTATCAGAGGAAACGGTTAAAATGTCTAAACTATCTGCCTTTTCACTAAGGCTAAAGTAATTCAAACTCTATTCTACGCTATTTCGGAATTTTTCTTCCGCGTCTGTAGTTTCAGGAGGTGTTATCGACAAATTTGGGAAGTGCTGATCACCACCCGCTTCTTTGTGGGCCAACCAGTTTTAATTTTTTCGCTTTTTATTCGTTGGTTTTCGCCAGCTACCTTAGATCGCCCACAAATATTTTTATCACTTTTTGTACTATTATCTAGAATCGAATCTGGCAGACTGAAATCAAAGGAAAGTTGATCGATTCTCTCCTGGTGACGGGTTGTTGAAAAATAATTTCAAGGATGTATTCCCTTGCCGATGTTTACAGAAAATTTGTTGGGGCTAATTCCTCGAAGTGTTCAACTGAGAACATTTGACACAACAGAGACGATTGTCTTCTTCTTCTCCATCTCAACCAGCATGCCACACCGCATTCGAGGAAACGCACTTCTCTCGGTCTGTGTGCATTCGGATATTCTGTTAACAGCAGCCGGCATACACGCTGCAGTATTTATCAATGTAGCATATTGCTATATGCAATACGCTACGACCATAACAAAACGCTTTTTGAGGTCCAGGCTTGTGATGTAGTTTGACGGAGGAAGTCGACTCAACAGAGCGAACATGTGTTTGATCAGTAAGCCGAAATCTGCTTCTAACGAGGAAAAAGGAGGTGGTGTGGGATAAGAGCCGCCCGCTTGCCGAATAACAGCAGCGACTCGTTGTCGGACATCTGTAATCTCAGCTCACAGCGCGTGTATACTTTGAGAGATCTATGTCTGTACTACATTTTGAAGCTGTGTTCTGAGACTGGAAGGTGCAGGTGACAGACTATTTCTTCTAGAGCTGTTCTGTGATATGGGTGCTGAATGTAACCCAGGAGATAAAGATCTACGACTAAGCTGTGGAAGTGTCGGTCGAAGCACATTGAACTGTAATGATTGCTGTGGAGGATCTGAACGCCCGTGCCGAGTGGGAGACCTCTTCGGGATCGCACCAGTATAAGCATCGAAGTCCTGCTGAGTGAGTGGACTTCTGCAGTTTGGACAGTTTGCTTGTGCAGTTATCCATTCTCGCAGACATGCTCTATGAAATATGTGTCCACAAATGGTGGCTACCGGCTTCTTCTTGGCAGACCAGTCTCCCTCTTGAAGATGGTACACTGGTCTGCCCTCGGTATAGGAACATCAACCGGAGGTGGTGTGCGCAGGGTTGCCATGATGAAATCTCGAACGTTCCACCAAGAACAGCAAAAGTGTGACTCTATTTCACCCACAAAAAATCCGACGAGATTGAAGCGGATATAGGAAGATAACGGAGTCTCTACAAAACGAACAGCTTTATTAAAACTAGAATCAGCGCTACCCAAGAGACTGTTTCAAGGAGTAAACAAAATTTTCCTCAATGATGCTCAATCAAGATGATGATGCAGGTCAGACAAAAAAACTGCAAACATTTGATTTCAAAAGTTATAGTTAAGCTGAGTAAGCAATAAGCACAATCTAGAGAGACTAAAACTTCAAAAACTGCTCCATAGTGCAATACTACTATACTAGGTATTGTGAAAAAAATATACGAGGACCCAAACTCCAATGAATAAAAATCAGGCATCCTCCAACAACTCTTTCCTTCCTCCTCGCCTGATTACAATACTCAGCTAACCTTCCAGCTGGGCAGAGGCATGAATCTGGGTCAACTGGTTAGCTAAAAGCCAAAAAGTCATCTCACAGATTCAGGACTCTGTCCAGCCAGTTGGCCAACAAAGACATGCCTCCGTGAGAACACAGTCAAATAAAATTGTGAGGCCACCTACTATTTCCATAGCAGAAGGTCAGCGGGAAAGATCAATTAAAAACAATTAAAAAAAACTCGACAATTGTTCCAACTTGAGGCTCGACCAAAGTCAAACCTAAAGTTGAACAACAGAAAAATGCTTTTGAGAAAACAAGCATATATCCTTGAAGAGTTTGTATAACAAAACGGTGCGAGAGAGAAAGAATAGGTGTGCCTTCAATATAATAAAAGCACGAAATCGAAAATTGTCTGGTCGAAATGCCAAATCCTTAATAAGCAGAAATCTGAGTGTTTTGGTTGTAATTAATAATAATACATACGCGCGCATATAATCTTCTAAAATTACTATTTTTACTATTAAAAAGAAAAAGGAAAAAAATTACATCTCAATTTGAATTGAAAATTATGCTTTCTTCGAAAAACAAAAAAAGTTGCGCGGATTATTTGTCTTAAGATAAATATTTGTTGTTGTTGTTGTTCTTTTAAATTGAAGTTCTCTCAAAAAGGACGTTCGATAATATAATTATGGAGAAAAAAAATATGTAGGGTGTGCAAGAAAAAAACACTTACCGCCATAGTTGGGTCTTACTCTTCTGTCATAACTAACGCTGAAGGAATCCAATATAGCAGATATGTTAACATCACCCAGCATGCTGCCCCCACCAGTTCTCAAAATATATAAGGCATTAAAAAATCACCTATGCAAATGTTGTTTTTTTTTTATTTCAATTTTCTTAATTTCCTATACATAAATACATACAAATAAGTTTACATAAATCTCTCTATACTACCCATAACTATAAAGAATTGCATGATGCGAGAACAAAAAAAAATGCTTTTGAGGAAACAAGCAATTTTCTTGAGAAACAATCGGGATTTCTGCAAACCCGTTTGGACGAACAAAAGAATGCTCTTAAGGAACAAAAGAATTCTCTCGATGAACAAAAGTATTCTCTCGAGGAACAAAAGAAATCTATGGAAGCCCGTTTTGATGAACAAAAGAATTTCAATGAGAAACAAAAGAATTCTCTGGAATCCCGTTTAGATGAGCAGAAGAAATCTATGGAAACCCGTTTGGACGAGCAAAGATTGCTTTTAAGGAATAAAAGAAAACTCTGGAGACCCGTTTGGACGAACAAAACATCTCTCTGGAGAATTGTCTAGAAACTCGTTTTGAGGAAGAGAAGACTTTCCTGGAAAACTCATTAGACGAACAAAATTTGAAAATTGAAGGAATCGAGCAAGAAGTGGCGGAAGCTCAACAAAAAGTCACCCAACAGCTTGATAACTTTAAAGCAGATCTGGAAATAATAAAGCATCGTCAGCCTCTAAACGTAGCAGCTGAAATATCCGGTGCAGGTAGAATGAAACCTCCAATATTTGATGGACAAAATTCGTAGCATATCTTCAAGAGACAATTTGAGGCAGCTTCAGAAGTAAATGGATGGAATGATGAAGACAAAGCTATAGCTCTGGTGTTAGCACTTCGAGGTCCAGCGCCAGAGCTCTTACAAACTGTAGCGATTGAAAAGCAACGTAAATACACTTCATTAGTACAGGCGATCGAATTACGTTACGGAGATGAACACATGCAGCAAGTATATCGCCTACAGTTGCGCAACAGCAACAGGATTCAAAAGCATGGCGAATCACTACAACAACTGCAGGCAGATGTAGAAAGATTAGAGCATCTTTCATACTCCAGCGTGAATGCGGATTTCCTCAATGAAGTGGCGATGGAGGTATTTGTGAACGCTATTACAGATCAAAATTTACAACAAGCGTTAAGGCTAGCAGGAAAGAAATCAACAGCAGAAGCACTAGCCCATGGAATAGTATATGAATCCGCCAGACAAGCTTCACGGAGTGCAGTATGAGTGAGAGAAATTTCAGTGGAAGAATGTACTTCCAACAGTGTGCAATCATCACAGAGCCCGCCTTTACGTGGTGTTCTTCGATGCTGGAATTGTATTATCCCAGGGCACCTTCAAAGAAACTGCAGAAAATTTCGACGAGTGGAATCACCAGAAGAAGAGGGGAAAGAAGAATGCCAAAGATGTCGAGCCAGGAAACAAGCTATTCGTGGAGAGACTCGATATCAAGCAGCGACTAGGCGCATCGCCTCTCCTTTTGAGCAGTCGGAAAACAAGGAAAAACCAACTTTGTGAGGCAGAAATTGGTTGGTGGAATCGACAGCCCTGAAGTCATCATCAGTTACAGGAGACAAAACATATACCAACTACTACACAACAGGTTCAGAAACTTCTTTAATCCAGTGCCTTAAATAAACAACAACACAACGATGCCAAAGAGGTGGTCGATGAATTTGTGGGATTATTTGCAATGAATGATGATGATTTCGGTAAAACAAATCTTGTCAAGCATCGGATCGACACAGGAGATTCCGGGCCCATTCGACAGATACCACGAAGATTGGAATTAGCCAAACAACCAGAAGTGGCAGACATGATGAACTCCATGAAGAAACAAGGCATAATAGAGGAATCTAACAGCCCTTGGACATCGCCGGTTGTTCTGGTTAGGAAAATGGATGGCAGCACCCAATTCTGTGTAGACTACCGCCAACTAAATAACGTGACGAGAAAGGATAGCTATCCATTACCAAGGATTGATGACATGTTGGATGCCCTTTCCGGAGGGCAATGGTTTTCCACACTGGATTTGAAGAGTGGTTATTGGCAAGTGGAAATACATCCCAAGGACCGAGAGAAAACTGCTTTCACAGTTGGTAGTGGCTTATGGCAATTCAAAGTAATGCCATTTGGGTTATGTAATGCTTCAGCCACATTCGAACGACTAATGGAATATGTTCTACGTGGTTTAACCTGGAAAACATGTCTTGTCTACTTGGATGACATAATAGTAATCGGAAGGACATTCAAGGAACATGAAAACAACTTACGGGACGTACTTTAAAGACTAAAAGATGCTAAATTGAAGCTCAGTACGAGCAAATGTGCTCTATTCAAAGATGAAGTTAAATATTTAGGGCACATAGTTTCATCACAAGGAGTAAGAACCGATCCAGAGAAGGTAGAAGCCGTAAAAAATTGGCCAGTTCCAAAGGACAAACATCAACTACGGAGTTTTTTTGGTCTAGCTACCTGCTACAGGCGATTCGTAAAAGGTTTGGCAGATATAGCAAGGAGCCTACATCAACTTACAGAAAAGCGACAGCCGTTTATATGGTCGGATAAATGCAACGAAAGTTTTGAAAATTTGAAGCAAAAGCTCTGTGAAGCTCCAGTACTTCACTATCCAAAGCTGGGAAAAACATTTGTATTGGACACGGATGCCAGCAATGAAGGTATTGGTGCAGTGCTTTCGCAGGAGGAGAATGGTCAAGAAGTTCCAGTAGCTTACTATAGCAAAGCACATTCAAAGTCAGAGAAAAACTATTGTGCTACAAAAAAAGAGCTACTTGCCATTGTAAATTCAACAAATCGTGACTGGAATGGTGGCCTGATACCCTCGGAGATCGGAAGCTGGCATGTTGTTAACTGTCTGACTGAGGGATATCATCTAACTTTCTCAGCCCCGATTTCTCCAACTGACTTTTCCAAAGATTTCCCATAGAGAATCGTGAATAGCTAGTTTTTCATGCACACACTCACACTACTTACCTGTTACCATTTTGACCTGAAATTTTTGGAGAGAGCGAGCATGGTGAGGTGATTTTGGGTTTTCGTGCTTGTGTGGGGGTCTGTCCCGTGGGGCTGACCTGGGATTGTTTTGGTCAGTTCGACGGGGGAATGGTGGCTGCGTCGACATTACTTTAGGCTGGTGGCCCCCGCGGTATGGCTAGTCCATACCAAGAGGAGAATGTCGATTCACCATTCCTTAGTTTGGTAACCGACTTGAAGTGACCAATACAGTGCTCGGCGAGGTCTCATGGGATGAAGCTGCGCACGGGGGTGAAATTCTCAGGTCACGGCTGTGCTGGACCTTTATTTGAGAGGCGTTTTGGAGAGAGATGAGAAGAAAAATTTTCGTTTTTCTGCTGTTAATAATTTTCTTCTCGCTCGAAATTTTTTTAGATATTTATTTTTTGGATTCTTAAGCCCGGTATGCTAGAGCCAAGGAATTTTTGTTCCTATACAAAAACAATGTAAAAAAAAGTCATGGAATGCTCAAGGATTTTTTTTCTTTGCCGATTCCTTGGAGCAGTATGCTAGAGACAAGAAATTCGAACAGAAAAACTCTACTTCTCGATTGACAAAAAGATGTCGTTCTCGTCGCAAAATCCATTTATGTCAATATTTCTTGAAGAAATAAGTACCGATACACTTATTTCTGTAAGGAATTTTGACGTTGGTGGAATAATTGAAAAATTGATGGAAGGAACGGCGATTTTGCAAGAGGTGAATCATTTTTAAAATGACAAATGGACGAATAAAAATCGTTTTAGTGTATCATCATTTTTCATTGGGAGTTCTTCACTTTCTTTATTATTTCTTTATTGTCAGAAATATCACACAATTGACAAATCCAAATTGTCAAAAATTCCTTGACCTAATGTCAATTTTACTTTAAGAAATAAGTGGAAAAATTCCTTGACCGAATTCCTCTAGCATACCGCTTTACTCATGTTTTGAGAATTTTTTGATGTATATCTTTATCTAATGCTTATTATTGTCGAGTTAATTCTTCGCTAGTCTGTATTTAAATGTTTATATATCATCCCTGGTAGATTAGTATATAGCATAATACAGTTATATAGCATTATACAGTTTGTTAACAATTCTCAAGCAGCTCACTCCGATAAAGAATTTCATCGTCATCAGGAAAATTCTTAAAAGAATCGTTCTCACGCCATACACGGCATGTCGTTGCAAACAGACGAAATGCGATGCCTTCAGCGTCGCATTTATGCGATAGAATTCGATGTCTTTTTCATGATTTTGAAATGCTCGGTCAGCTTGATGCCTGAGAAATTTTCGCTTTGTTTTAAATATTTTCTTTTTTTTTCTTTTGTATTGTCTTGTCACAAATATGTATAAATAACCGATTTTTATATTGAATTTTTTGAGTAAAAAGGTAAATCTTCATTAAAGAGGGTGTTTTATTAGAAAAATCAAAAATCTTCTTTCTGCGGTGCTTAAGTGTTGCACTTACTGCACCATTCATCAGGAGTACAGGTGATACACCTTACTCACATACAACGCGGAAGAGCAAAAGAGTTTATCCGCTCAAGAAAATACATTGGTGACCCCGGCGTGATCGTGTCATAAAAGTGATCACTGTTCAAAGATTGTAGAGAAAGTAACCAAGTTGTTTCAGATCATGGACGGACTTCTAGAGTCGCAATCATTCCTTGGTGATCAAATTCAGAACAACTATAAAAACTACAAGAAGGATGGACTTCGTCGGAAGACTACCAGAAAGTACTTTGCACCTCGCCTAGCATTGCTTGAGGAGCTTTGGGCAGAATTCCACGTCAACCACCAAGAATTAGTAAAACTGAATTCAACTCATGATGACAACGAATACTTCACCACAGATTATTATGCCACCATTCAGCAGTTTTACAAGCAATTCAAAGAAAGCCTCACTGAAGGTATAGAGGCAATCAAGCCAGATGAAATGGAACTGCAACCCAAAGCAGACAATACAAATACATGTCAATCATCTGTGACTGATCACTCAAACGATGCCAGTACCAGCCAATCAAAGGATCAGGTCAGCGCACAACAAGTATTCTCGACGCCAAAGAAAAACACTGAAGAAATTCCTGCAGAAAAAAGGGTTCGTCCAAGGTACATTTTCAAGTACCAACAAACCAGAGTCACTCAACACCAAATCAACAAGAAGAAGTAATTCGAATGGTTCGTAGGCAACATCGTGTCATGGCATCACTCAGTCCAACCCTACAGGAGATCGCTAACAAAGCCGATGAAAGGCATTCACGGGTATACTATGAGCTGAAGATACAGATGATCAATAAACTGATAAGCAGATTTGGGAAGAAACCATGGAGCCACCCCTAGATTACACTAGGGAGCTATACGATGTTCTATACGATTGGTGTCAGGAAGCTCTTGTACACTTACATGAAAAACTTACTTGAGACCATAGAGACTCCAACGGCAAGCAAACAACCAGCACAATCACAGATGAAGTTGCCTCGGGTCACTTTGCCAATATTCGATGGTGACTATACGAAATGGATGCACTTCCATGACCTTTTCGATCAAATGGTCCATGCAAGTTCGATAAGCAATGCTGAAAAAATGTTCTACCTCACCAGCAATCTCAGTGGTGAGGCGATGTCACTAGTCAAGCATCTCTCCATATCAGATGCTAACTATGCCATTGCATGGGAATACCGATCAGCAACACTAGTACTCAAAATTCAACGGCTCTAACAGCTCACACCAAAAGGCCAAGGCAAAATTACGTTATGCTCAGCACAGTAGCAATCGAAGTGAGCAACATCAAGGGAGAAAGGATACAATGCCGAGCCATTCTTGATTCAGGATCACAGCTCAACTTCATCACGTCAGAGTTATCAAGGCGACTAAATCTGCTACACATTCCAGAAACAAATGTACGTTCAAGGAATAGGCAAGGGACTCCGAAAGACCCACCATAGAGTACAGTTGTATCTACATTCAAGAATGAACAACTACTCCACCCAACTGGATGCGTTTGTGTTTAACAAGGTGGGGTCCAACCTACCACATCTTGTAATAGAAAGCAAATCATGGCCTATCCCACAAAAGATTCCGTTGGCCGATCCAAACTTCAATAAACCTGGCACAATAGACCTCTTAATAGGAGCCGAACTTTACTTTGATTTACTAGCAGTTGGGCAAATCAAACTCGGTGAAAACTTGCCAACACTTCAGAACACAATGTTCGGGTGGACCGTGCCCGGACCAGTGCAAGATGAAAAGGTCTCTGTTGCGTTATGTGGAAACTGGAGGAAATAGAATCAATGGATGAAACCTGCAGTCTTACAAGAACTGAGCAAAGATGTATAGAGCACTTCGATCAGACTGTCAAAATAAATTATCTTGGCAGATTTGTAGTCAAGCTACCATTTTCCCAGGATCCCAAGGCCATCGAAGAATCAAGAGATATCGCCCTTAAACGATTCTATTCCATTGAAAAGAGACTTCTTCGTCAACCGAACATTAGAGAACAATATGTTGATTTTATGCGGGAATGCGAGGCTTCAGGACACATGAGAAGGACGAAATTAACAGAAATAAAAGGGCCACATTACTTTATGCCGCATCACTGCGTCACAAAGCTGGACAGTACTACTACAAAGCTAAGGGTTGTGTTCGACGCATCAGCCAAAACGACATCGAACGTGTCGCCAAATGAGGTTCTGTCCTGTTACGATTCAGATTCCCAAGGTTTGTCTTCACCGCCGATATAGAAAAGATGTATCGGCAGGTTGAATTCGCTGAAGAAGATCAGCAGTATCAATTAATCACCTGGAGAGAAGATCCACACTAGCCATTACAGTACTTCAAATTATGTACCGTTACCTATGGACTAGCACCAGCCCCATTCCTCGCAACCAAGTGCTTGGAATATCTTGCCAATGATGGCGCTCTGACTCATCCACTGGGGTCGAAGGTCCTCAAAAGAGACCTTTATGTAGATGATGTAATGACAGGGTTTGATAGTTTAACGGAGCTTCTTGAGACACAGCATCAACTCAAACAATTACTCATTTCTGGCGGATTTAATCTTCGTAAGTGGTGTGGAAATCACCCACAGCTGTTACAACATATTCCGAAGGAAGACATTGAACTTGAGTTAAACTTCAACGAGCCTGCAGAAGAGTCCATAAAAACGCTTGGTCTAACCTGGCAACCAAGTTCAGATATCTTCCGAATAAAAGAAAGAAGCACGGAGGGCTATCAAAAGAACAGCCCTCTCCGACATCGCACATATCTTCGATCCACTGGGATTCATGAACCCAGTCACAATATTAGCAAGAATATTTATCAGAAAAATTTGGTCTCTAAAGCTGGACTGGGATGCCTCACTACCCATGGGCATGCATACCAGCTGGTTAAAATTTCGAGAGGAATTGAAGCTTCTGAACGACATTAAAATCCCAAGGCATATAGCATCTGGTAAAATATGCAAAACAATACAACTACACACCTTCGCCGATGCATCCGAAACAGCTTACGGGGCCGCCGTATATGTCAGAACTACACATCAAGATGGTATCATCACAGTACGTCTACTTTGTGCAAAATCGAAGGTAGCTCCGATAAAAACAACAACATTACCCAGACTCGAACTATGTGCAGCGAAACTAGCAGTTCAATTAAATCAGCGAGTAAGAAAAGCCATCAATATACCTCACATAAAAGGATATTTTTGGACAGATTCCGAAATAACGCTGGCATGGATCAATTCAGAGTCGTCATTATACCACATAGTCCAAAGACTATCCAGTCCAGAACAGTGGAGGCATGTACGGTCAAAGGACAATCCTGCAGACATCGTTTCTAGAGGAATGGCACCAGCCAAACTCGTCAAATGCAATCTCTGGTTTTACGGCCCTTCATTTCTACATGGATCAGAAGCCATCTGGCCATCACAACCGCCCAGAAAAGAAATAGATGTAGAAATAAAAAGGAGCAAGACACCAGTTGTATTGGCATCAACAAGCGAATATCCATGGATCGCCAACATCAACCACAAGAACTCCGCCCAGAAACTCTTAAGGATTCTAGCCTACATGCTCCGATTTACTCGCAGCTCAAGGCGACAAAAATGAGCGTCGTCATTAAAGTTGTCAGCTGAAGAACTAGACAAGGCACTTATGGCAGTCATTTACCAAACGCAACGAGAAGGCTTTAAAGATGAAGTACATCAACTCGAAAGGAACAAATATGTCAACAACAACAATCCATTAAACAGTCTTTGTCCCTTCTTCGATGATCGAAATATCATTCGGGTTGGGGGACGACTGGAAAACTCTAAGCTGTCTTACGATGCTAAGCACCCAATATTATTGCCGTATTCTCATCCATTAACAACGCCTTTGATGCTCAACATTCATAATCGCAATCTACACGTCGGACCTCAGGGGTTGCTGGCGATCACCAGACAACGATACTGGCCAATCAAGGGAAAGAACATCGCAAGATCAATTGTACAACACTGTGTCCGCTGTAACAAGGTGAAACCAAAGCTCATGACCCGGTTCATGGGCAACCTACCAACGACCAGGGTCCAGCCTGCGAGACCCTTTGTCAATGCGGGCATAGACCAATACAAACTCACTTTAAGTTGCGAGGGAAACGTCCACAGAAGTCCTGTATAGCTGTGTTTTGTTGTTTTGCCACGAAGGCCATCCATCTTGAGGCTGCCAGTGATCTCACCACAGAGGGGTTCATAGGAGCACTCAAATGTTTCGTCGCAAGAAGAGGAAATTGCCGAAATCTCTACTGTGACAATGCCACAAACTTTCATGGCGCCAAAAATCAACTTCTGGAGGTACAGCAATCTATATATGCTCCAGAGTCAACAAACAAAATTTCTGCATTTTGTCAAGCAAGAGGAACGGACTTCCATTTCATCCTCCCTCGAGCCCCATACTTCGGGGGTTTATGGGAAGCCGCAGTGAAATCAGCGAAGTTTTTGCTCCAAAGATCGGTAGCATCAGCTGCACTCACCTTCGAAGAACTATCAACCGTTACAGCTGCAATTGAGGCTATTCTCAATTCTAGACCGTTGACACCATTATCTGCCAATCCAAATGACCTAGCCGCCTTAACCCCAGGTCATTTTCTAATAGGTGAGCCAACTACTGCAGTAGTTGATTCAGGCGCAGTTCCACCACATATAAGTCTAGTTAGAAGGTGGAAATTGGTGTCGCACATTAAACATGAGTTCTGGCGACGGTGGTCAACCGAATACCTCAGTGACCTTCAACAAAGGCACAAACCAGGAATGATGGTTCTAATTAAGGACGACAACTTGCCTCCTTTGAGATGGCAGCTCGGAAGAATCGAGAAGACGGACTGGTACGAGTCGCCGATGTCTGAACGAGTTGTGGTATTATGAGGCGGCCAATTCACAAATTAGCTCCACTACCAATCGAAGAGACGGAGAAATCTAGCAATTCCAATCCTGCGACTCGACCTGGCACCTCTCGAAGCGACGACACTACTTCCGACACGACCAACAATCCAGACAATCGCCCTAAGAGAGGAAAATTTCGAGCATGGTCAAGTCCAGTTACAAGTATGCTCCTACTAACATGCTTAATCATGACTATTTTTGGAAATCCCTTAGCTCAGATTATTCCATTCAAATCACAAGCGGGGATATATTTCGAGAATCTTGGTTCTGCTAACTTGGTCAGCAGTGAGTGGTCCCTTATAGTGTACTACAACATGGTAGGATATTGGAAGGAGGCTGACGCAATCAGCACTGGCATAGGTAACCTTCAACATATACGCTCAAAAACGCAAGCTACTGTTCTCTCATCACCGATCAACTTGCCTCATTGAAGGAAGAGCTCGTCCACAGTAATGAGCTACTCCAAATTTCCTCATCAAAGGGACCAAGGCGAGCCCCACTTAACATAATCGGAAACATAGCAGGAGCACTATTTGGGATCCTACATTCAGAATATGCCGAAAAACTATCAATAACTATCAACCAAATAAAAACCAATGAAAATCATTTACTGCAGTTGATCAAAAATCAAACATCTGTGATAGACTCCACTGTGAACGTATTAAAACACGATCAGGAAAGCATGACTAGCCACTTAGAGACCATCAAGAATCATATAATGCTCATAACCACCCAACTCAACAATATTACAGAAGAGATATACCAGCGGAAAGTGGCTGAAACATTTTCCACTTGGGCTTTGCAGATAACATTGATGACTATGAAGTACCAACGAGCTCAAACAGCAATTTTGAATGTACTGACTGACACTCAACTCGGGAAGATCAACCCCCAGCTATTGTCTCCGCGACATCTAAAGGAAGAATTAAATACAATAAAAGATCACTTACCATCAGCAATCAGATTACCCACAAAAACAGATAACCTACTTCAGCTTTATAATCTCATGAAAGTCGAAGGTCGAGCAACAAAAAAATATGTAATATTTCGAGTAAAGCTCCCCTTGTTTACCTTTGAGGAGTTTGAACTATATCGCATCATTCCAGTTCCAGTAATAATCAATGGAGTTTTGTAGCTATCAAACCGTCAGCTGAATTTCTGGTCGTCAATCTTCACAAAGACAAATATTATCCGCTCAACAACCAGGAATTTCATCTGTGTCAAACCATTGGAGAGTCACAGCACATGTACATTTAAAACCATCCAATGTATCGAAGAGGAGCCAATGTCAGCTCCTGTGAAATGAACTTCCTCACATATGCGCAACCGTCCAGCCAGCAGTTGCGAGCTAATTAATGCGGAAAACCTCCCCAAATGGATTCAGCTCTATAATCCAAACAAACGGATTTATTCCGTGAAAGGAAACACCAGCATCACTGACGTCTGTCACACCAACACCGTTCAACAGGTACTACAAGGTGCAGGAATTCTGAGCATGGAAACCAATTGCGAAATTAGGCATGATTATTTAACTCTGCAAGCCCACAACACCTATCCACATACAATGAAATCATCGTTCAATTCCACACAAAATCTTACCGATTTCATATACCCAGAAGGCTCTGCATCTACTCTCAAGCTTCCAAGATCCAACGAACATCATTACAAATGGGAAGAAATAGAAGACATACAGAAGCAGATCCAGGAACTCAAAAGAAATGAAATACTACCCGAAGAAATTCATACCAATGACGTACACCATTTTACCTTGGGATACACCGCACTCCTGCTGACAATCACCATCGCATCATTTTTGCTATACATAAAATGCACAAGAGGTAAACATAATTCACCAAGAAATGCACCAATTCCAGCCCAACGGACCTTGGTTGCAAGACAATTCGAAATAGATCCGAAACTCGTCAGCCAAGAACTTTGCCCAGAAGCTGGTCAAGGCGGGGGAGGATGTTAACAATTCTCAAGCAGCTCACTCCGATAAAGAATTTCATCGTCATCAGGAAAATTCTTAAAAGAATCGTTCTCATGCCATACACAACATGTCGTTGCAAACAGACGAAATGCGATGCCTTCAGCGTCGCATTTATGCGATAGAATTCGATGTCTTTTTCATGATTTTGAAATGCTCGGTCAGCTTGATGCCTGAAAAATTTTCGCTTTGTTTTAAATATTTTCTTTTTTTTTCTTTTGTATTGTCTTGTCACAAATATGTATAAATAACCGTTTTTTAAATTGAATTTTTTGAGTAAAAAGGTAAATCTTCATTAAAGAGGGTGTTTTATTAGAAAAATCAAAAATCTTCTTTCTGCTGTGCTTAAGTGTTGCACTTACTGCACCATTCATCAGGAGTATGTACAGGTGATACACCTTACTCAGATATAACGCGGAAGAGCAAAAGAGTTTATCCGCTCAAGAAAATACACAGTTTACAGCAAAAAATTTTTTTGGAAGAATTCTTTTGTTTTCGCTAAAACTTTGTTTGTATGGATTTCCATCCATTTTCGGAATGTTGTTTTGTGCTCGTTTTGAGAATTCTTCGTTTAGATCTTTCCTTTTTCTATTTTTCGTACCTTTTGTAATTGCTTATGTATTTCTGATAGTAGCCTTCAGCACAAGAAATTTTTTTTCTTCGCTAAAATGTCCTGTTTGTAGATCCCCCTATCACGCATATAAATTGTATACCTTTCTATGTTCAACTGTGATATTAGGTGTAGATAATCGTGTTGTTGATATACACATGTATTTATTTCAATGTTCGTATTTGTTGAATCTGGTGATCATTAAAATCCTTTTTTTTTTGGCGACTATTATTTTGAGGGACTTCAGGGATGTGCATTCGATTCGTCATCTGTCGAGTACATCTGACTGTCTTGGACAGTACGTAGTAACCGCCTGGCTTGAGTAATGAGAAGTGCTTTCATGGGTAATGGGTCGAGCCACACATTGGGCGCCCGCAGCGATGAGGCCTATGTTTAAGACCGGCTAGCTCAGTCGACCATTTTTCAGCGTTGTCTGAACCACAGGTGGTCTAGATTACCCTTCCCTGTTAAGGTCGTAGCATACGGCATGTAGCAGTATGCTACACTGAGACTAGATGCATCATGTGTAGCCAGCCTGCCTTCTATATGGACGAAGTGCCTGTGCGCACCGAACGTACCCAAACCAGCAAGAAGAGTGTTTCCTGTCACTTTTTGGCGGCTGTCAGAGGAACGTCTGAGAGTTTGATTGAAAAAAGTCAGAGTTTTGCTTGGTGGAAAGTTTGATAAAAACGATCGAGAGTAAAAATATTGAAAAAGCCACAAAAGTGGACCAGAAATAATCATCCAATAAAAACCCGTACGAGGAATTACAGAAAAGGGTCCAGAAATAGAAAAGATTGTTGCGATAATCAAGGAATTTGATAAGCATCTCCAGCAAAAGTGGTGGTCTCACCCAATCAATTTTCATTACCATTCGTCAACGGGCGTTGTGAAAATTTTTCATTAAAAGACATCCACCACAAGCTGTCACGGCAGTAGTGCTACAAGACTACATTTGGATGTCCCCAATAATCATAGCTTGGAGCTTGAAACAAAAGGTTATCACGTCGCTAATGCTACACAAATCAAGAGGCCTTATAAATTCGATGGCCTCTAGCGTTGGCATCACCTGAAAGAGCATCTAATCTGAATCAGCACCTGGAAATATGGTTCGACTTCTGTAAATTTAGCTAAGGAACGTTACTTTGAAGAATTTGTGTTATACATCATAATTAATTAATTGAATAATATTTTTGTAGATCCATATGATATTAGCCGAGTAACTAGTTTAACCATTTGGGAACATAATATCCTTAACTTTGCTTTAATCCACATTCCAGCATCGTCTGATGAAGCGCTTCCTCACGGCGGATGACATGGACATGTAAGTACTATTTCTATTAAAGAAATCTGATTATTAAACATGACCCAGATTGGTTAAACAGGAAGACACCGTACTATTTAGTGCCAATAACACAAATTAGTTTTTATTTAAAACATTTTTTTTTCCAATCAAACTTAATACTAGTGTCTTCGCAAACCTTATTTGGATGAATATTTAGAAAAGAAAATATATTGTTGAATACATATATCTTGCAAGTTATATATCTATTGTGTGAACCCATAATATATTCTCGAAATATGTCTTTAGACGATAGATCTCATAAAAAAAAACCCATCACAGCTTTTGAAGTTAATTTTTTTTGCTCGAAGTAAATATTTTTGCTCGAACAAATATAAAAATGGAATCTCAAAACTTTTTCATGAAAATTAACGATAGATATTATTGAAACGCCATTTACATAAATTAATTCTTCTATGTTCGTATTCAAATCATTTTTACAATAAAATTCAAAAGTTTATGACAATTAAAGTATAAGTAATATTTTTTCAAAAAGAAAGAAAAAGGAAAAAAAAATTACGAATCAAAACATTGGACAATTCCTGCCAAATTCAATGTAACTTGAAACTCATGTGCTGAGAATACGTGCAATTTGGTAAATGCAGAATTTCGCAACATGAAGAAAATTTTTATTTTGACTTTAGTACAGTTTTCAAATAAATCCTCAGGACAGTAACCAGTACATTGAAGTAACTAATTATTTTGTTACTTAATATTATTAAATTTTTTTTTTTGACTTTAATATTTAATTTTTGTAAGTGGGGACGTTTTTTTTTATATAATTATGCATTTAGTTTTACCCGTTTGTCATTCATTTTGAACTGTTTTTATATTTCAACAAGTATCTAATATTCGTCATAATTATTTTTCTTATGTATTTAAATGATATTTATAAAAACTGAAATATGTAGGAATATTTTGCATGCTTTATTAAAGAAAATTTTTATATGAAGAAAAGCGGAAATTTTGATTAGTTCAGGCCAAGAATTTTTTATTGTGATAGGGAGTTAAGGTGAACAGTGATAGAAGTAAAATAAATATAGGAATATTGTTGCACTAAAGAAATCCTACAACGGTATGGCGCCGTAGAGTTGTTAATTTCCTCCTTCTCTCTCCTGGAGCCCTCCGCTACTCCTCTCTCATTTTCAGGTCAACAAAGGGATACTGATATACTTACGGCCCTCAGTATCATTGGGTGGATGGGGCCTGGCGGCCAAGAAGGCATGAGATCTACGCCTTCACTAAGCTAAAGGTAAGTGGTGTAAAGGCCCCTTCAGGGCTGGAGTGTGTGCTACGGCTTTGTCTGTCAGGCACGATGATTTTTTTCTGTTATGGCTGGTGGCAGCGGTTAACCCCCCTATAACTCTGCCGCAATAGCCGAGGTGCTATCGTGCCGCCCTGCAATCAACGCTGTCCACCGAGTGATCTGTCAGCTCATGCTGACAGCTGGGACCTCACGTCCAAAATAAATCACTCGCAACATAGTTACATAACAGTGCGGAGCACTACCTTCCAATATTGAAAAGTGGGCGGCGTGACCACTGTGTTTATGGATGATATCTGATACCTGTTTGGCTTGCGACCCCAATTTAATTAGTTAAATTAAAATGTATATATGGTTATGAATTGTTGTGTACCCCAGTGCTCTAACAAATTCGATAAAAACAAACTTTTCAATTTCGGTTTCCTAAGGACGAAAAACTTAAATCTGAATGGCTTTGTAAGTAGTTAAGTTAGGAAAGAAACCGTCGAAGTTATTTCGCGTTAGCAGCACTTGTGAGCACTTTACAAAGAGCGACTATAATATAACGTGAGTAGTAAGGGTCCCACCTCCCTATACTTTTACATTAAGTCCGATAGAGACAACTGCCACGAGGATCCCACTCGCTGGTTTTCTGCAAGACGGTTCCCACCGCCGATAAGAAGTTCTTCAGGAGGGAGTAGGATAGACACGTCCCTGTCGCAAGCATTGGGAGGTAAAAATAAAAAAGCTGAGTTGACACCGAGTTGTGTTGTTGCAGGATGTTGGTTGGAAGGAGAGAGCTGGTGCTGTCTGTGGTAAGACGGTAGATGGATCCCTGTCGCAAGCATTGGGAGGTAAAAATAAAAAAAGCTGACTTGATACCGAGTTGTGTTGTTGCAGGATGTTGGTTGAAAGGAGAGAGCTGGTGCTGTCTGTGGTAAGGACGTTAGATGGGTCCCTGTCGCAAGCATTGGGGGCAAAAATAAAAAAAGCTGACTTGATACCGAGTTGTCTTGATGCCGGCTGTTGGTTGAAAGGAGAGAGCTGGTGCTGTCTGTGGCAAGGACGGGAGATGGGTACTGTTTTGGAAAGGTCCAGTTGCTAGGATGGCTGAACCTAGTGGGTGCAAGCAGGTGTACTATAGGCGGCTTACGTACAAGCATAGTAAAGTTTTATAAAATTGCACTACCAGGCAAGCAGATAACTAAAGCACAAAATCTTGCACCCATATGTAGCAAGCATGCATGGTTTCAACCTGTATCGCTGTCTTCATATCTTAAGCGGTTATCGCGCCTTTTTTTATAATTCCGTTCATTTTTTCTTCCACTCCAAACAAGCTTTGATCAGTTAGTCACACTTCTTCAACGTCATTTTTCCATACGAGTTTTAAAACTTGAACTTGACCGCGATGCGGTCACGAGTTGTTGTTTCTTTATGCATAGAATTTTAAGTCTACCTGAATTGAAACTGCGAGACATGTGGGTGACTTTATTTCCGGAATATTTTTTGATGTAAAGGAAAAAAGATTAAGGAAAGATCGCAAAGAGCAAGTTCTGATGCTGCTTATGCAAGGGTTCTTGATTCTTGTGGCGTTCAATACTGCTGGTGTATGATAAAGAGCTGCAAAACAAGAATAGATCGGCGGCAGTCAGTGAACTTGATGTTGTGAACTACACGAATGTGGGTGAAGATGAGCTAAACGAAACGGGTTGCTTGAGTAAAATAAAAAACCAATTCGGCTGAGATGCCTTTATTGAAGGTCAGTAAAGATAGACTGCGGAATATTGGATATGATTAGTGCGGGTGGATAATATGCCTTTCGATAAGGCGGCAGTGAGAAACGCCGATAAAGATTTTGCATCTGTGTGAGTGACGAAGAATGGAACTTAAAATTAAACTACATTGCATAATGCGGGCCTTAAATCTGCATCGATCCAATCCGTAAGTGATCCACGGTTGCGTGCATTTTGATAGGCGTAACTCCATACATGTAAATATTTGACTTCAGGCAGGGTTTGGAATCTTACTTGTTTTTTCATACTTGATGTGCATAACGTCAGCATGCTCACACACGCATACATATACACACGCATACGCACATGTATTTTTATACCTCCCGTGTAAACTGTTCGTAAAAATAGTAAATTTCACAACATAAGCCAGACAGAATTAACGCTCCAGCTAAAACTTTCGATGATGATGACTTTCTGATGATGGTTGCGGGCTATTATACGGTCCACATACATCCTTACCGTTGGCATAGATACAATTAGGTGAACGTCGGAAATGTTCGGCCTCAACATCTTCAGGACAATTTAATGCACTCATTTCCATACAGCAAAAATAACATTTTGCTATGTCTTTCAGGTTGTGTAAAAGAAGCCGCTCCTTGCTAGCTTGTGTGATTTTCTGTCATCCAAAGTTAAATTCTTAAATGTCTTTAACCGATCAGATTCACGCTTTAAGATCAGCATTGTGACTACAATAAAGACTGTTTATAAAACGTCTTTTATATTAATCCATGTGTTGTGCTTTTGCGGAAAACCAAGCCATTTCACATAAACTTTACCGCCGCGTCTTTTTAAAACTTTTTCTACAAGGTAAGTATCAGGATATTTGACTGGAGATAGCTCGAGCTGGTAAAAGCCGCCCTGTATTATAACTCCCTGATAGTCTTCAAGAATGTAAGTTACTGGATAAGTGTTTTTTACATCTTTTATTTTGACAATTTCAGTAGACCAGTTTGGGGTGTAGCCTTTCTCAAAAACATGTTTGTTTCTACTTATACGAACAAAGTCTCACACTTTGTACTTTGGACGTGATTTGGTTTTTGGCTTTTTATACACAGTTAGCAATAAACGAACCTCATCAACAGGGCCTACGTCTATAGGTCTCTTCTTAATAGTTCGATGCTTTGTGCTGTTATACTTTTTTGTTAACCTGTCCAACATACTTAACCAGTGATAATTACCATTCATACTAAACTCTTTCCACATAATATTTTTCAGCGTTCTATTAAATCTTTCTACAATTGACGCCTTTAATGAACTATAAGTTGAATAATGATTAACCTCATATTTACCCATCAAGCGCTTAAACGACTTGTTGTAGAACTCTTTTCCATCATCTGTTTGCAAGTTTCTTGGAATACGACCCTGATTGAAAATTAGCTGCATTGCTTTAGTGACTTCTATCCCACTTTTGTCTTTAATTGGTAAAGCCCATGCGTATTTAGAAAATGTATCAATTACAGTTAGCAAAAAGCTAAAGATTTGATTTTCTTGAGCATATAAGCGCATATCAACTAAGTCTGCCTGCCACAGGTCATCCTTGCCATTAATCGTTACACGACGACGCACGCTTAAAGTTTTTGCGGGCTGGCCTATGTAGTTCATTAATAATTTGTCTTCTGCTCATTCTTAAAAAAATTGTATAAGTACCTTTTTACAAAATGTGGGGGTTTATATACAAAAGACCTGTTGTTAAGAGCTTTTGTTTTTTGCAGTGAAAATGATCGCGTTCAAACACCCGTTTACAATGATGGTTGCTGGACCTTCAGGTTGTGGGAAAACAACATTTATAAAAAGTCTTCTCGATAATATGTTTTTAACACGGCCACAAATAACAAGAGTTATATGGTGTAATACAGAACATGTGGCTCTGCCTTCAGATACGACATTCAATAACATCGAATTTATTGATAGCATCCCTGAAGAGTTTGTAAATTATACACAGGAACCTACATTGATTGTATTGGATGATATGATGTTAAATGCTTTTAGCAGACAACTATGTGAACTCTTTACAAAAGGCTCTCACCATCGCAATCTTTCAGCAATCCTTGTAACACAAAATGTATTTCACCAGGGTAAGTTTTGCCGAGATATATCACTTAACTGTAAATACCTAGTTGTATTTAAAAACCCTCGAGATAAAAGTCAGTTTATCCATTTAGCGAGGCAGATTTATCCAGAAAATAGTTCAGAGCTGCTAAAAATATATAAAGAGATTACACAGATGTCACACGGATATTTACTGATAGATTCAACTCAAGATATCAACGAGGTATTAAGATTCCGTACTGACATTTTTAATAAAGACTTTACAACTTGCTTCTGCCTCTTTGATCGGCAAAAATGGTGTCACGAATGAATCGATTAAGGGACAACAAGCATATGCTATATGTTCTTAGAACGGCAAGACCGAAATTAAGGCAGGCCATTATTAAAAATGCCGACCCCGAAGTTATAAAAACACTTTGTGAAATTACTCTTAATACTTTAAAGGGAAATCATATTCCTCGCGGAAAGATAAACAATTCGCTCTGTAGGTATAAAAAGGATTTACGAAAACTAGTTGTTGCAAAAAGATCTGTACCCAGACAACGTAAAATACTGATACAGCGTGGAGGTTTTTTACCAGTGTTGCTAGGAAGTGTATTATCAGGTGTAATTGGTTCATTAATCGAAAAATATGTTTAAAAACAATAATCTGAATAAAATGTTACTTCTTTCACCAGAGGTTTACGAAAAGTTGAAAAACGAGATTGAGGATTCCGTGAATCAATCTAGGTTCGATAAGACTATGGATAAAATATTAAAAAACAAGAATTTATCTGATAGGGAAAAATGGTATAATTACCGAAATGAATTAATAAAATTTTCAAACTTAAGACGAAAAGCTACGCGAGTGACAGATGAAAAAACAAATATTCGGATACTACCAGAAAAGACTATGAAACAGAAAAGCTTGCGGGACAGTACTACTCAAACTAAATTTATCTTTAAAGATGAAATATCAACACAGGCATCACCCTTAAAAGAAAATACACCTGAAAGAATGGAAGAGGATTTCTTCGAACTTGCTGCAATATCACCACCAAGACAACCGTTATCACCCGCTTCCAAACGTCGCTTATCAGCTAGTGGTATGGGAAAAAGTCTGAAACCACCTTCAAAAATACCTAAGACGATTTCTGAACCCAAGTCCCGTGATAAAGATTATAAGGTAATCACGGCTGAGGATGGTATAACCCAGTACACCGTACCTGCAGAAATGAGTATAGATGAAGCTGCGAACATATTAGAAGAACTCGACACGGAAAGTCCTACAGCTGAGAAAGGTAGAAAACCATCCAAAAATCAATCTAAATTAAGGCCGTCTCTGCTAGATCCCAGTCAATATATGCTTTCGTTACCAGTTAAGAAAGTTGTCCGACAAAGTGATCGCATAAAAAACGCAGCAAAAACTAGAAGTTCCAGCATTGCAGCAATTCCTTGGGAAAACCTGTAATAATAATAAGCAGTAAATCTTAAGTGTACCGAGCGTTGGTTGTGAAAGAATTTAATAATGCCTGTAGATATAAAAGATAATGACTTTTACGTGTGCCTTTTAAATAACAATTCCATGCAAATTTATCCCGAAAATACGCTTTTACAAATGCACCTAGAGCATGCAAGTTTACTGATGACTGGTGTGTTGGAATAACTGAAATTTCGTTGCCATATCATGCCATAAAAAGAGGAGTCAAGCGAAATACATCTGAAGAAGTAAATCAGAGTAAGGCGTGAGGCATCTGATCCATTGAAAGAAATAGCAGAGCAGCATAGAAAAGAAAACAAATCACTTAGCATCAAAATAAATGAAACCGTTAAACTCGAGTGGACTAAAGAGAGTCTTGAGCAAGTTAGTTACAGAGCAGGACAGGTAAATTTTTCTGCATTCCTACTAACATTTTATAGCGCTATTTCACCATCATGGTATACCATGTATTTGGATGATGTTAAGAAAAAGATGTGGGATCGGTTAGAAGCTGACTTTTTTAATAGTGTTATACCTGAAATAAGTTACAAACAGGATCCAGACGAGTTTACATTACACATATATCAGGGTAAGAGGGCTTCAGAAAATGTTATTTTAAAATATAAAAACTATGAGTCAGTTGAAGCCTTTGTTGATGACGTATTTGGACAAATTCCTAGACAGAAGAGAAAGCATGTAAGTAAGTATCATACAAGACTCGATAGACAATTACACACATCCAGCGCTTAGCATCAAAAGAGCCCGTGAGACAGAAAAAAATACTGGCGGCAAAAGAGTACACGATGTATTTGAACTGCGGTTGGAAGATTTGGGAGTCATAATCAGAATAAAAAAACCACTACCATCTCATCTTAATGTTAGAGATCTTATTACGCTTTTTATATCAAATGTACACTTGGATGATCAAACCCTTAGTGAGCAAGAAAAACAAATAATAATTATTCAGATTAAGGATACTATTTTTAACATCTTGAATAGATTGAATAAAGATTCGATTAATGCTAAACCATCCGAATAGCGAAAAATTGTTAAAGGTAGTAATATTTTGGATGTTCCATACGAAAAGCAAAGCTCCGGTGAATATTTAACTACCCCAGTACCTATTGATACTATTATAGACAACCTGTCCAACTTCTTTACGGATATATTTCTCCAAACGCCTGAAAATAAGCGTGAACCTGACGCCATACTGGCAGAAATAAAAGAATCTTTTAATACGGCAGGATTACGTCAGGAGCATATATCAATAATAGACACACTTAATAGACTGGAAAGATCAGTTACGGACTTGACACTAAGGTTGCCGCAAGAGTCTCGGCCAGCAGCAGTGGACTGTTATGAAAACTATATAATTTACGTCTACGCTGATATTATTCAGCCCAGATTTATAGGTGATCAGTTAGTACGATACTTACGTATATTAGCTTTAAAAGAATGTGAAAGTACAATAAGATTTCAACACGTAGATTACTGTCCTATTGAAAAAACTTTTATCGAAAGTATTTCTATAAAAATAACTAATCAGCAAGGGGAGTTAATTGATTTCAAGTCAGATTATATTCCTACATATATAATGCTCCATTTTAAAAGAAAATAGGCTATAAATACTCATACAACAGTCAATTTAACATAGTGCAAAGTTAAGAGCATTTTGTATAACATCGAAAATGAATTCATATTATACTAAATATTATTCAATTCAGAGTGGTGGGGCCTTAGCGGATATTGGAGAATTATATCGATCTCCTCTTATTTACCAGCGTGGAAGATGAATTGGTAGTTTTTTCAGCGGACTATTACGATATTTACAGCCCTTGGTTACATCGGGGGCAAAGGCTTTAAAGCAACAAGCAATTAAAACAGGAAAAGCTATTTTAGAAGAAGCAGGTAGTAAACCTTTAACAGATATTTTAAAAGAACAGGGAAAAGCAGCTGCCGAAGAACTATCACAGAAAGGTATAAATAAGCTGTTTGAAAGCATGGGTGGTGCAGGAAGAAGCAATCGCATGCTTATAAAAAGGCGCAACCCTTTTACAGCTTTACATTTCGCTCCAGCTTCTAAACGTAAAAAGCGTTCAGGATCAAAAAAGTCCACAAAAAGATGTTCAAAAACAAAGACGACAGCTAAAAGAGCATCTGTTAAAGGCAAACGTAAGACACAGACAAAAAGGACAGCTAAAAGAGCATCTATTAAAGGCAAACGTAAGATACGTAAACGTGTGTTAGATATTTTTGATAAATAAACAACATGCCGTCATACAAAGAATGCATGAAATCTGAGTTAGACCTTTTCTCTACATCACCTGTACAAAGCAGCATCTTAAAAACTGAAGAAGTATCTTATAAACCTATAGCTTCTCTAGATATTTCGTCGGTGCTCGAATTTGTATCACTAGGGCATGGTGACACATATCGAGACTTATCAAGTATATACCTTCGTTTGAAACTACAGTTGGTTAAAATCAAAGATGGAAAAGAAGAACTTTACACAGGCGAAGATATCGAAATAACTAAACCAGATAAGACTAAAGACACTGTTCGTGATGAAGGCCCCGGCCTTGTAAATAATATACTCCATTCACTTTTCCGTCAATGTACAATTTACTTAAATGGAAAACCACTAGCTCAAACTGATAACAATTACAACTGTAGAGCCTATATTGAGAATTTATTAAATTACGGGAAAGATGCCGCTTCAACACATTTGGAATCGGTTGGCTGGTATCTCGATCAAAATAATATGGAGGTAGCTGAAAATCCTGAGCTAAATGAAGGTTATTTGGCAAGACAAAAGCTGTTTGATAAAAGTAATGTTGTTGAGCTGATGGGAAAGATTCACGGCGATATGTTTAATCAAGATAAATTATTAATTAACGGTGTTGATTTACGGGTAGTCTTATCACTCGAAAAACCGGAATTTTACCTTTGGTCAAAAGATGATGACAATTCTCCACGAGTTAAAATTATAGAGGCAAATATGTACATGAATCATGTAACTATTAATCCTAACATCTTGTTGGCTCATGAAACTGTTCTCCAACGCTCCAATGCGATATATCCGTATAAACGAGTTGAAGTTAAGACTTATACAATACCCGCAAATACATTTACATTATCATTGGACAATGTGGTTATAGGACAACTGCCAAATCTACTAGTCTTTGGCATGGTTGACAACGATGCATATAATGGAAAACGAACAAAAAATGCGTACGACTTCAAGCACAACAACATCACCAGTTTTAACTTATCGGTGAACGGGGTACAGGTGCCAAATCAACCTCTAGAATTTGATTATTTAAAAGAAAATCCTGCTAGCACTCGAGGATATATTACGCTGTTTAAAGGCACCGGTATACATTATTTTGATAAAGGACACCAAATTTCAAAAAAATTCTTTGACAACGGGTGTTTTCTACTTGCTTTTGATTTAACGACAGACCTCTCGTATAATTCAACATGTGGAAATCTATTGAATCAGGGAACGGTGAGAATTGAAGGAAGGTTTAAGGAAGCACTAAAAAACACAGTGACATGTATTGTATATGCAGAATATGATAGCAGCCTTGATATAGGTAAAGATAAAAATGTATACACCAGCTTCTAAAAAAAATCTATATAAGGCTGACTAACCGATCTTCGAACTTAATTTCACTCAAGACTCTTAATACGCAATCTATAATGAGCTACTGTTTAGTAAATGTGGAGTTCTTTTCCGGAGGACCCTTCATCTTTTTAAAAAGAGTTTCTTTTGCGGGTTTCGCTGCGCAAAATAAGTCTTTTGCGAAAGAAATAATTTTCAAGTATCCTACTCTAGTACAGGATGTACTGAACAAATAAGTAAATTTGGTAATCTCGAACTTAAGCGTATGGACGAGGATCTTATAAAAACTCTATCAAAATTTACCACAATATTTGTTCGTGGAGCTGCAACCAGAGAATTTATAAATAACTACGCTACTTCTCACACTAAGATCATTGACGTGGAAACCATCATTTGTTCTGAACAAGAATGAACACGCTTGAGCTTACAAATGTATTATCAAACAACCGCATGACAAACAAGTTTTTTAGAGGCATCTTTCCATGCAACCAATTACCACAGAAGATAAGAAAGCCTGCATGTGTAATAGCTAATACGGATCCTGCAAATAAAGGTGGAACTCATTGGGTAGCCTTTTATTTCCCAAAACAAGGCCCCGCAGAGTACTTTGATTCATTTGGAAAGTATCCCGCAAATAGGCTTTTTCGAAAATGTTTATTATCTAATTCAAGCTCTTTTAGTAATAATAAAAAACGATTGCAAGGCCAATTTTCATCAACCTGCGGACATTATTGTTGTGTATTTCTATATTCTCGCTGCAGAGGACGAACTTTTTAAAACAATTTGATTCGAACAATCTAAGTTTAAATGATAGCAAAATTATTAATTTATACCACAGTATATATCTAAAAAAAAAAAATCGTGCACAATCTGGAGGGGTTTTTTGTAGCCAAACATGTAAAGCTGAGATCAAAGCTATAAAAACCTGAATCCTAGGTGGAAAAAATGGAAAAGGCACTTCCAGCAAGCCCATAATTTTAGATTAAATGATAATAAAGTTGTGAATTTATATCGCAAAATATACTTGAAAAAATGTTTAAAATCTGGAGGGGTAACCAGCTATGTACATCGGCAAATAAGAGTATAAATACGAGACGACGGTGATGCACATTTAATGCTGAACTATAAGTCTACGCATCAAAATGGAGCAGACACCTAAAGTTAAAAAGTCTAAAAAGGTACGAGCAAAAAGAGTGTGTGCAGAAGAGTTTAAAGTGATGGACACAAAACCCAAAAAGCAAAAAGCTAGGCCGATACGAAGAGAAGGTAGAAAGGATTCAGAGGCCCCGGGCGAAGATCTTTTGTTAAACTACACTTATCATCTGGATCATCATCATAATCCGAAGGTTGTCCTCGGATTTGATCCGACCTCGTTTGAAGTAAAAATAGTCTTTCACCGTCATGGTTTTGAACCTGTGTCAACATTTTACTCTGGATGGCTGGAAGTTTATAAACATCTAACCAAACTAAAGGACGAGGTTATTCCAGACATGTTCCCGCCAAACCAAGAAGAGCTTCAGACGAAATACACAATTCCCGTTGGTACACGCAATATTCAGCCCACCCTTAATGAGCTCTATAAATTAATTGATATGCTGAGTTTCTTCAAGGTTGTGATGTTCCATAATAACAATGCAGCCGAAAGTGTAAATATTATAAAAAATATTGCGAAAAGTGTAAAAGTAAAAATTTAATTTTGTTATCTGACGAAGACTTTTTTATACCGTCTAGAACTACTTATGTGCATCTGAATTATTCTAGACTTTTCTTTGAGATACCTTTGTATTGTAGTACCAATATTTTGTTTGATATAATAAACATTTAATAAACTTTTTAAATAAAAACAACTTAAGTTTTTTATTTTTTTATTTTACTTTAAAATTTTATTGATTAACATATACAGGTACATATTTACACAGTTTTGAAGAGCGCAACGTAAAAAAGATACATTATTGTGGGTCTTACAAAGAAGTTGATAATTTGTAAGTTCACTTAGCCTAGGTATTTCTCCAAGTTCGATGATTTCTGAAGTCGGCGAGTATTTGCTGACAAATGAAGCCTTGATTTCGCCTTTTACATACACTGCTGCATTTTTAAATCTTGAAAACACTTCGGGCAAATTGTTGTAGCTAATGTCTCCATCATTCCAATGCAGTCCATTTATATTTTGTACGTCATACTGGATCTGTCGCCTTGCCTTTGATGACAATTCCTGGTATGGGTAGGGAGGCATAAAATGATAAGCATCTGGGATGATCGTTTCAACAGCAAGTACGGAAAGTTCTTTAACAAAGTACTGACCGTTGTTTCCGCACACAAATTGGATGTCCAAAATAAATTTATCCATATTATCATCTGAGGATAAAATACGGTATGTGGCTATATATATATCTACAGTCAGATTTTAAGCATGACGCATCCACATTATTTAGCTGTGACTATTTTACAGATTCCGGTAACAAAATAATATCCGTATACCTGTTTCCAAAAAGTATGATACTGATAGCTTTGGTAATGGTACTTTATCTGCGCACCTGTCTAGACTGCAATAATCCTTATAACAACATATTTCTTAAATATACCCTGAATTTACATTAACTTATTCAATACAATAAATTCTTGACAGTTTTAAAAATGCTAAGCCTTTAATTAAAAGTACAGCAAGCTTTTAAACAATCTTTATACTTATTTGCCTAATTTCCGCTTTTTGAACCCGTAGGGGTAAGAAAAGTAATTTTCAGTAACAACACGCTTGTCAAAGGTAAATGACAATTTTTTTTGCTCTAGTGAAGATATAATAATTCCCGGCCATTTTCGTTTGATTTTTTTCTCATTTTTCACGCAGACTCGATCTTGAAAACTCTCTTCAGTAACCAGCGATTTTAAACACTCGAAATTGACAATTTTGGAATTTTCGAAATTAATTGTAATACCCTTACATTTGGTAATGTACTCAGGACCTTTTTCAGTTTCAATTTTCAGGCTGTATGTTTTCGGCCCGGTGCTTACAAATTCTGAAATAAAGGCATTAGCTCCAAAACATTCAATCTCATCCGTTAGGTCACCCAGAAAGCTGGAAATGTCAAATGGTAAAGGATCTTCTTTACTATCCACAAAATTCAAGCTATCGGTATCACAATATAAAATATTATCCCCTACTTTTTCTAACACCTCGTAAAGTTTAAGTCTAGCAAAAGCAGTTGTGTACGCTGCAATAGGGATATTTACGTGCGGCAGACTGTTAAGGTTTTCTTGAATATACTTCCACGTCACCCACATTGTGTTTTTATTAATTGGATGTAAGGAACAAATTTCAATTCCTGGAGATTGTATAAAGTCACAAAACTCTTTAAAGTTATTGAAAACTTTAGTATAACTCCTGTCTTCTCTTTGAGCAAATTTACCCCAAAAAGAATTTAGACAAATTTTTGCTGTATTACGTCTACCAGAATTTTTACGAATTTGATCCTTGTCCAAAATAATGTTTTCTCTTATCTTATATAATTTAAGAAAATTATCTTTCTCATCTTCAGTTACACATCTACTCCCCCATCCGCTTGCCTCTTGTTTAATTTTTAAGAAGGTGTTGACATAATCTGTAAATAGACCACCGGTCCTTGTAACCGGATCATATACAGTATAGTCATATTTCCAGACTTCAAAAATCCTTTTTATTTGATCCCCTTTTTTTACAGCTAAAGCTACTTCGGGTATAACCCACACGCCTGTAATTTCCCTTTCTTTTTCATTGTGACAACATGCAGAAATTTTATTTTCATCTGAACATTTTCTACAAAGAGCAAAGTATAATTTAAGATTAGTTTTAAAAGGTAGCACAGGTAAAAATAAGTTAGAAGGTGGGATAACAGAGCACATAATAAAGCCGTGCATTAACAGTATTTCTGATACTGCAGGCATATCACAATTTCGAAATATAGTAGGGTGCCCGATAGGATAAGGTGAGTATTTATTAATATATGGGTACAAGCTTGTGAAATCTAAATTCCTTATTACCTCATTTCCTTTTACTTTATGGTATAGTTTAAAAACTTCTGTACGACCACCAAAAACAACATTACTTGGATTAAGCGGTAGAGGGGTGTTTGCAACGCGGTCATTTAATTTTTGGTCTACATCAGGATTGGCTTTTAAGAATTTTCTGAATTCACATTCCCATATATAATTCAAGTTGTAATCCAATCGTTTAATTGTATCAATTCTTTTAAGAGTGCTCTCAAATCTTTGACTCATAGTCTCGATTTTCTGAGTGGTGTTATTAGCCACTTCTTGGATTTTAAAGCAGTCTGTACATCGGTGGTAGAAACAACCAAAGAATTCATAAACGGTATTTGTTTCTGAATTAAACCCATCTACTTGTAATCCACCTCTTGCCAGCTTCACTTCTCCTTTATTATATACAGATGCAATCTCCAGATTGGTTTTCAGACTTTCCCAAATTAACCATTTTATGGCAATAAGGGAATGATTTTGAGACTTGCAATATCCATTTTTAGGCATTATACCCAAAATATTATTTTTAAGGTAATTTTTCCGGAAAGCGAGCATGCAGATTGATGCAATAGTTATAGCTTCTGTAAAAGGATTTAATTGTGTTATATCCAAAAACTCTTGCATAAATCGAGTGCATCCCAAACGTAAAATATTAACATCGTTTTCGCAATATTTTAACATCTCTTTTCTATTGTTAAAAGTGCCCTTAGATACGGTGTTATACCAGTTTGAAAACTTTTCTTTTTCCTTTAACTTCATGGTGGTGTATCCATATAAGTCAGGGGAAGGGTAGCTCCCTATGTAGTCAATATTTTCAGCAGTGTTAAAGTAATAAGGGTAATAACCCTTTTCATAACCTTTAATGTCAAAAACGTCGGGAAATTTAGAAAGGGGGAGTGCCAGAAAGTTTAAAGAGTCAATAAATATTAAATTCTCGCACGTCATTTTCATAATTTTAAAGCCATTCATTATGAGATCTATTTTTAAATTTCTATCTAATAGCTCAGAAATAATAAAGTGCCCGTCATATCCCTGTAGGTTATGCGCAATACAGTGCACCTTAGACACAAAAGATCGGGCGTTCAGGCAGTAATCTAGAAAATTTTTTACAACGCTTGTCTCACTATCGTATTTAAACACATGCTGCCTATCACTACAAACATCACATTTTTCTCTAATATCTGGTTTTGTGTAACAGTTATGACATATTTGCTGTGCAATTATTAAGTTCACAATGTGCAAATAAGATGTGGTGCTATTTTCACATAAGGTGTTCTGAGTGCTCTCGCAATCAAAAAATATTATTAAAATTTTTTTATCGACACTTCCTCTATACTTCCTAATATAGCAAAGATGCTCTTGGGGAACAATTTTAGAACAAATCTTGCAAAAATATTCATTGCAAGAATGTTCTTTGAACTCTCTCTTGTTAAGAACAAGAAACTTACCACACAATTTGCATATTTTAAAAGTCTCGCATATGCTTTTATTCTGAATTTTATTTAGGATATAGTTCGTAAAACAAATATCGCCTCTAAACATGCGATTGCAGTTTTCGCATGGTTTGACTTTTTCAACAAATACACAATATCGACACTTCTGGTCACATTTATGCATTTTCATGTTTGTTAACCTATCGCAAAAAGAACAGGCATATTTTTTATTAAAAAGGCCTGTTAGCGACTTAATTACATAGAAATGCTTTAACGTCTCTGAATAATAAAGAAATATTTTTTTTACTAAATCGCTTTCAACAGGTAGCCTAAAAATAATCGAATCCGAATCTCTCAAATTATCGAAAACAATGATTTGGTAATTTTTCAAAAATTTTTGAAAATTGTAAATGTCTTTTATGCTACACCCTTTATCAGTGATAACCACCTTTGAATTTTTACACAGTGATAGTGCTAGTTTATCCAATGAGGCAATAACAGTAAAACTGCTTCGATTATTAAAATTTTCTGACGTCATTTCAATACCGTAGCAAATGCTTCGAGGGAGACAGGTGACGTCATTATCTTTACCAACATCTATCACACTTGTTTTCCGGGATAAAACCAGACTTTCTGCCACATACCTAGGATCTATTTCCCCCCCCCCCCCCCCCGCGAAAGGAAAATTGACGATATTTGCATTGAGTTGCAAGACATCATCAGAAAGAAAAATAGCATTGGATTGGTTAACATTAGCAATCAATCCGATAATATATGCCCCGGTTAATTGGTCGATAGGTCTGAGACTACTCCAAATGGGTTTAACATGAGGTGAATTTGGAAGCATTAGCGAAAAACTAATCTTACTGCCTTTTGCAGAATTTACCACCAGTTCTTTGAAAACATGGCCAAATGCTTTTTCTAAAACTTCCAAGGGATTTTCACTTACAGCAGAAAAATCCTGTAGCTGAAAGGAAATTTTTACGCCTGCCGTTTTAAACTGTTTAAAAAATGTTTCCTGTCTTGACAGTAATTTATAGCCATAACCGTATTGACATACCTGACCTTGCTCACAACTTGATTTTGGTAAAGCACTAGTCTCATTTCCGCAGACGACAGAGTTATTTTATTTACTCCCAGACGCCCCGTTGTTAACGTCACAGCCCGCGGAATTATTAGCTTCACTTACATCTAAATAATCAAAGGCGCTCTTTAAGACCCCATTTGAAAGAGGTACATTATACAGAATTGAAAACTCTGTCAGCAGCCTTAATAAACAAAATTTTTCACGATACGAAAATAGCACATTTTCTTTTTTCACTACCTTTATACAGGTGTCTAAGGCGGATAAGAAAATTTCCGAGTTTAAATTTAGCGCACTTTTTAAATGTGAAATTAACTCGTGCGACTTCATTTTTTAATTGTTTAATTTACAGCTACTTAAATCTAGCGAAAATATATCTTTTATACAATTACCACTCTATTAAATCCACACAGACTTGGTACCTCTGCCTCTAGTTGAAGGATGTTTTCAGCGGGGGTGAGCTGCTTGCCATCGGGTAGTATCATTAATGTATCTTTAAAAAAAAAACAAGAGATAATTTTAAGCCTATAGAGTTAACGGATCGGGCAAGTTTTATACTTACTTCTAAATTAGTTTAATGCCCTTGAAGCCACACTCGAACTTTTCAGAAACAAACAAAGACTGATTCTTTGCGACTTCGCTGTAGGCTTTTATGCCATTTTTGCTCGGCCCAAAAAGAAAAAAATCCAGGTAAGATGTAAATATTTCTACTAAGAACTCATAACCTTTATTCGCTATTCTTGCCAGGCAAAAATCCAAACTTCTCTTTTAAATTGCAGCAAAGCTGCACCTCCTACACAAATGGAAGACAGGTCTCAACCTGCGCGAAAATATTACTAGAATAATAATTCTACAATTCCCTTAACATAACTTTCAAATCTAGACGTTTCGTTTAAATTGCAACAAAGTTGTACCTCCTTCATAAATTAAGAACAGATCTCAGCCTATGTGACAATATTACTAGAACAATAACGCCACAATGCACTTAGCATAACTTGTCTTTTCTTAAACACGCTCTGCGGGTGAATTGCATCTAAATTATCTTGTAAAGTTGCAGCAATACAGGATCTGCCTTATGATTAAAGAACAGCACTTATTCTAGGTTGAAATAATAATATTACACATAGATAACCTTTCAAATCGGCCATAATAATAAATTTACTTTTAACAGATTGAGGATCTTAACCAACAGCACGTGGGATGTTATCTAATCTTTGACGGTAAAGATGATACCAAAGGAGGATTTTTGAAAATAAGTTTTAAAAAGCGCGAATAAAAAATTAAATATGTACGTCTTTTGTAAAAGAAATTGTCTATCCGCTATACAGTCTATCTTTACTGACCTTCAATAAAGGCATCTCAGCCGAATTGGTTTTTTATTTTACTCAAGCAACCCGTTTCTTTTAGCTCACCTTCACCCACATTCGTGTCGTTCACAACATCAAGTTCACTGACTGCCGCCGATCTATTCTTGTTTTGCAGCTCTTTATCATACACCAGCAGTATTGAACGCCACAAGAATCAAGAACCCTTGCATAAGCAGCATCAGAACTTGCTCTTTGCGATCTTTCCTTAATCTTTTTTTCCTTTACATCAAAAAAAATTCCGGAAATAAAGTCACCCACATGTCTCGCAGTTTCAATTCAGGTAGACTTAAAATTCTATGCATAAAGAAACAACAACTCGTGACCGCATCGCGGTCAAGTTCAAGTTTTAAAACTCGTATGGAAAAATGACGTTGAAGAAGTGTGACTAACTGATCAAAGCTTGTTTGGAGTGGAAGAAAAAATGAACGGAATATAAAAAAAGAGGCGCGGTAACCGCTGAAGATATGAAGACAGCGATACAGGTTTAAACCATGCATGCTTGCTACATATGGGTGCAAGATGTTGTGCTTTAGTTATCTGCTTGCCTGGTAGTGCAATTTTATAAAACTTTACTATACTTGTACGTAAGCCGCCTATAGTACACCTGCTTGCACCCACTAGGCTCAGCCATCCTAGCAACTGGACCTTTCCAAAACAGTACCCATCTCCCGTCCTTGCCACAGACAGCACCAGCTCTCTCCTTTCAACCAACAGCCGGCATCAAGACAACTCGGTATCAAGTCAGCTTTTTTTATTTTTGACCCCAATGCTTGCGACAGGGACCCATCTAACGTCCTTACCACAGACAGCACCAGCTCTCTCCTTTCAACCAACATCCTGCAACAACACAACTCGGTATCAAGTCAGCTTTTTTTATTTTTACCTCCCAATGCTTGCGACAGGGATCCATCTACCGTCTTACCACAGACAGCACCAGCTCTCTCCTTCCAACCAACATCTTGCAACAACACAACTCGGTGGCAACTCAGCTTTTTTATTTTTACCTCCCAATGCTTGCGACAGGGACGTGTCTATCCTAATCCTTCCTCAAGAACTTCTTATCGGCGGTGGGAACCGTCTTGCAGAAAACCAGCGAGTGGGATCCACGTAGCAGTTGTCTCTATCGGACTTAATGTAAAAGTATAGGGAGGTGGTACCCTTACTACTCTTTACTTGGTGTTAATTCAAGGAATTCTAATTCTTTAAAGAAATTGTATCGACATACTGATAAATCACAGCCCGTGTCTATTAATGCTCGCACAGTTTTTCCTTCCATTTTGATCTCTTTCGTCATTCTTTTGATACCAAAATTTATCTCAGTTTTAGGTTTGAAATTCACTAATTTCGCTAACTTACCACACTCGAACGATCTGTGTCCGAATGCGTTACACTTGAAGCACTTATATCCTTTGGCTTTGTTTGGACAATCATAGGACATATGTTTAACATCACCACACCATGAACAAGTCTTGGCCTTTTCCTTTTTTATCACTTCTTTGCCGCTCTTGAGTGTCGGGAGTTTGATGACTTCCTCTCATTTTTTCGTACATCTTTAACCGTTTTTTTAGTCCCATTATTGTCGTAGCTTCATATAAGACAATCTTATTAACTGTGTCATCTCGAATTCCATCTATTATGTATGAAATAATAGACTCCTCTTCAATGTCCACTTGGTTAGCAATTTGCAACAAATGATAGACATAATCTCGCATACTTTCATCATGCTGTTTCCTGCGATTCCGTAATTGCTTATGAACTTCAGCACTACTTACTGCTGTGTCAAACTCACTGATAAGCGCCGCCTTTAACGCAAGCCAACCGCTAACGTTTTTTTCAGAGTTAATAAACAATCTGGCTGAACCTATAATTAATTTTTTACCATATACAAACTTTTGAAGATTACTTCAACCGACTATAGCACTGATCTCTTCGAAATCCTGAATCCACTTTCTGACTGAAATCGTCTGATCGCCTGAGAATGGGGAAATACTATCTTCGATATCTCGAAACGAAAAGTATTCCTTGTGTGTAAATGAAGCGACATGATTTTGACTTACATCTCTTTCTCTACTTTGTTCATTGTCAGTTGTTGGTGTCGGAGAATTTGTTCCTGATTGAACATTGACAACTGTGATATATTATCACCTTCCATGTCTGTTATGCAATTTAGTTCAAGGTATTCTATCAGTCTTTCTCGTAACTCGCTTTTCCGCCCTGTGGTCATACAACCATACGACCTAAGTTCTCTAGATCTTTTTTGTTCATACTTGAAATGGTTCGCTTATCCATTTTCAATACTGTGATATGGCTAGCTCCCTTTACAACTTTAATTATTTCAGACACACCACCTAAGTTCAATAGGTGTACTTAGCAACTTTTACCGTATCTAAACGCTTGAAATTCAAATGAAATACCTGTTTCCTTTCTTTACCGTGGTTATACCTTATTTTAATTATGTCTGAACTTATTATGTAATATAATATATTTTAAATATGATATTTTGAAGAAAATTATTTAAATATAATATTTTGAAGAAAATTATTTAAATATAGTATTTTGAAGAATATTATTTAAATATAGTATTTTGAAGAATATTATTTAAATATAATAATTTGAAGAATATTATTTAAATATAGTATTTTGAAGAATATTATTTAAATATAGTATTTTGAAGAATATTATTTAAATATAATAATTTGAAGAATATTATTTAAATATAATATTTTTAAGAAAATTATTTAAATGTAATATTTTGAGACAATGCTCCGAATGATATACTTAAGGCAGCACTGTTTATGCAATACAATCAAAACAATTAAGAAACTTATTTTCCAAACTAAACCTCTCTCCAAATATTGCCCTGCTCGTATAGCTTTTCAAATACGTAAAGGTGTTTGGTTAATCAATGCTACTAACTTATTCACAAAAATAATGTTTCCTAACAAACATTATCGTTTTTGAACAAATTTGTTCTTCGCACTTGTTAGATTTTATGAGTTCCGCACAGCACAAAATCCTATCCGTAATCAGAATCAATGCGAACAATAGTTTATTATAGCAAAACTTTAAGTTATATTAAATATGGTATGTTTGAACGTTTTATTTGTCTGTTAATGAATTTATTTATCTTTTTGTTACCTTATATGTATAATAAATATATTTCCTTTGTTTTCCGAAGTTTTAATTTTAGCGCAAGACTTCCTGTTTTTTCGACATATTTTCTTGCCTTGTCCGGCACTGCATTGCAACTTGTTCAAACCTGTTTTAATGACGGCGTCGCTGTTGCCGCCAAAACACACTGGAACTTTCCATGTAATTAATTACTCGATCACGCCTTAACCTCAACTTTTTCTCGCTGTTTTTGTGTTTTCAAATCAGCGCTCCGCCCTTCAGCCGCAATACTCCAGGGATATTTTGGTTGAGCCCCCAAATTTGTGGGTTTCGTTCCCACAAATTAATCTGCTTATCGCACTTCAAAATGTAGGATTATCCCAGTTCAGCAAGATACAAAGAAAACACGAGTATTAGTGAATTCTTATTTTACTTTTCTTAATGGTTTCTTCTATGGATTTCCAATATGATCAAGATTGGAAATCTGTTTGACGTCGCACAACTTTATAATAACTTTATAGAGATTAGAGTTTAATGACCCTTTTTACAACTTTTATCTCTATTAACAGCTTTAACTTTATTACACAGCTTTTATTTAAACTATATTTCTTTAACCACTTTAGCTTTATTCTATCTCTAGACAACTTTTCTACCTTCTCTTCACAACTTTCTTATTATTACTTTTCAACTTAAGGCTTATTCTTCTTCTTACTTACTTAATCACTACTTCTAGGTGAGCTAGCACACATCCCTATTCTGACACTTTTAGAACGAAGGTTGTATGGTATGGCGTTGCCAGATCCCACAATCGGCCTTCCTGACCGGTCATTTGACCCGTATGACTCAGCCCATTCCTTCATAAAATCAGCAGCACTCGTAGTTAGCTTGGGTCCTCCATATACGCTTTTTCCCCGTACAATGTAATTTTTTCTCTTTTAATATGTAGAGTGATGTGTGACTGAAACTTTAACCCTTCATTCAACCCTATCTCATGTGAAAGTCCTCAGTTTTTCTCTCCTGATTTCTGATTGCTTTGTCGATTATAGTGAATTATCTCTCGTTTAAGTTCCTAGGTTGGACTATTTACTGCAGAGGATTTTGAGCGTCTTCCTTTTGTGTTGTTATAATGCAAGGACATCTTTCGTTCAATAGATACTGTAGGCAGAGATACAAAGATGATCATGCCAAGTGCCGATGCAACTGAGCTTATAGATTAGATTTGTGAAGGGGTGTGTAGGCGTTAGCCTCGCTATCGCTGCGACCTGAAAGATCTATTGTGAGTCCTCGCTGCTTAGTAAACAGCAGAGAAAAATAATTCACCCAGCCGTAGCTGCAATATTGAAAATAAAGACTTACACTTCTTATACGAATGTTACAAAAAACAACAAACCAAACTAATCAGCCACCCTGGTATGTACGCATTTTTTCCATTCATTTGTGAGTCCACCCAAAACTTCAGATGCTTCAAACATGTTTTCATTCGTCTTTCAGTGACAACGTTTGCTTATCTCTGTGATCTGATCAGAATCAGATTAAGTTAAAAAAACGAACTGAATCATGGTGAACTTTGAGTTTTAGAAGTTGGTAGATTATAACTGACATTTTTTTAAGGCATTACATTTTGAGTAAAGAATTTGTAAATATGGCTGCATTAGATGAAGATATTGAAGAAATTTTTTTGGAGGTAGGAAAACTTTATAGAAGTTATACATACATATTTCACAAAAGAATGTTACTACATGTGGAGTAATTAATAAATTTTTCTCCAATTACTTTCCACATCAAGCGAGATGTAAGTGGGTGCTCTTGGATAGAAGACTTGTCGTCGTCGTCGTCATCATCTTCAGAAGCAGGAGCGAACCGTGAAACGCATGAGAAAGTTCAGGATTTTGGAAGAACAGTCCAAAATTACATAGACATCGATTTCAAAGCTCATTTCAGATTAACTCGTTTAACTGCAGTTGTTTTAATAGGTTAAATATATTTCTTTTTGTAAGATTTTGGCTGGAATATTTCTAATTTCATAACACCCTTTTATCTCAGTATAATGGTAAGAGGACGAAAAAAAAAAAGCAGAAAGAGAAATCTATATTTTTCTTTGGACAATACAAACACTTTCCGAGAGGAAAAAGTAAATCCGCAGCTTGGTGTGTTGTTAAAAGGGTGTCATCCTGCCTAGTTTCTATTGGACACGAATTTGTTAAATGGCCTGAAGAAGCTACGAGAAATCTAATTTTTAATTTATTCACTTGAAAACAACTTTGTACATTAAGACAGGGTCTTTTAGGAGTACAAGCTTAAAATACTAATAGTTCACTGTATATTACAAACAAAAGGTACAATTCATGATTCAAATTAAGGAAACTAAGATTACATTATAATATTGAAACAAAATAATAAACATTTAAATATTATTAATTATAAAAAAAAATAAAAAGGAATAAAAAGATGGATTAAGTAGCAAAAAGAGAGAAAAGAAATAATAAAAGAGCAAAAAAAAAAAAAAGACTAAGAGAAGATATCCGGCTATGCATTCCGTTCAACAACATCATGTTTCAGGGACTTAAATGATTAAATAATTTAGTAGCAAATTGTTTGACAGAAATAGAATAGCATGAATGTGGAAGAAGTGCTGACTAAAAGCAAGTGTGTGAGCAGGCGTAACCAAAGCAGTCGATCGTAAGGATATGCAGAAACGCAACCTTTCAAACAAATATTCAGGCTTTTGTGTATAAATCAGTTTGTGCAGAAAAATTAAAATATTATAATTAATATACGTAGGCAAGGAGCAGCCAACCAATGTATGTGCATAGGCGGATATGTGATCATATCTTCTTAATTTAAAAATATATCTTATCATGGAGTTGAAGGCTACATTTAGTTTGTTAAGCGCAGTAGAATCAAGACGACAATACACTGAAGCTCCACACAAGATAAGTGGAATTAAAAGAGCCTTTACAAGCCTGAGTCGAGCATCAGTGGGAGTGTATGCACTTGATTGCGAAAGATTACGCAGTCCTCTAGATATCCTTGAAATAACTATATCCAGGTGAGAGTTTTATTAAAAATTATCCCTAGATTACATACAGTTTTCACATAAGGAATCGTAGCTGCGTTTATGGTTACTGGAGGAAAATAAGATGTATCAAGCTCGAACCTATATATAACGATACTCTGCGATTTAGCTGGATTTAATCTAAGACCATTAGATGCTGCCCATAGACTGATTTGAAGCAGATCATCATTAATACGTTCAACTGCATCTTCAATTAAACCAAGGCGTTCCGAAAGATACACCTGAACATCATCTGCATAAAGATGAATCTGGAAATTTGAAACTGCTGAGAAGATATCATTAATAAATATCGCAAACAGAAGGGGACCCAATGTGGAGCCCTGAGGAACGCCACTGTGAACGCCAAGAAAATCTGACATTTTACCATTACATGAAACATACTGAGTACGATTGCTAATATAGCTTTTAATGAGATTTACAGCTGAGGAACTAAAATTAAAATACCAGCTCAGTTTTTGGAGTAAAACTAGATGATTGAGTGTATCAAATGCCTTACTAAAATCAAGTAAAGTAAGTATAGTCAATTTATCTTGATCAATGCAGCTACGAATGTCCTCGGATATTTTCAGTAAAGCTGTTGTACAACTATGATGCTTTCTAAAACCAGATTGCAAGGGCGAAAGGAGGCGATGAGCTGACAAAAATGAACTAATCTGCTCGGCTATGCACTTTTGATAAGCAGCATAGTATACTAATAGGTCTAAATTTCGGGCATCCTGACACAGATTTTTTATGGATGGGTATAATTTTTGCTCTTTTCTAGTTGGTCGGAAAGGAGGAACTCATTAGACTCGAATTACAAATATAAGTAATCACTGACAAAATAAATGGCAGTAAAATTTTAATAAATTTAATGGGTAAATTATCAACACCAACATGCTTCTCAATCTCATAAGAATATACTCGAGAAAATGAAAAAGAGGGAAAGTTAAATGCCCTTTCGTCTTGAGTAATCTCGATTATAGGTGAAATATTATTGGAATATGAATTTGACAAAAAGAGTCGATTTAGATTATTGGGATCAGCCTCACAGCAGCTATTCCTTGATTTTCCCACTCCAATCTGCCTTAAGTTAGACTATAATTTTTTTGCAGGCTGCGAACAATCAAATTTGGATCTAAAATATCTCCGCTTAGCAGAGCGAATAGAAGAGGTAGTTAAATTGGGAAGTTTGGTATACTGGACCCAATACATGTTGATCTGGAATCGTTTCCATCTTTTATAGGCAATATCACGTTGCTTTATTAAATTCATTATATAACTATCAAACCACGGACAGCTTTCATTTCTAATTTTTTTCACTTTCAACGGCACATACTTATCAAAGAGAAATGCAATCATCTTCGAAAGAACAAAAAATATACCCGGAGTGTTAGGTTGCATTGACGGCTCACATATCAAAATCAAAGCTCCCGTTGTAAATAAGGAGAGTTATTTCAACAGAAATCGGTATTACAGTCTTTGTCTTCAAGGTGTTGTCAAGTATTTTGCGGTGAGCCAGGTAGTCTTCACGACAGTCGAGTACTTCGAAGGTCAGCTTTGTACGAAAGAGCCCTACAAAATGAAAGGGTAGCATTTCCAAGCAATACATTCCTCCTAGGTGACTGAGCATATCCTTACTTGATTTGGATAATTCCACCATTTAAAGATACTGGCTGCTTGGATAATACTCAGCGTCAGTTTAATAAACTGCATTCATCTGCAAGGGTAATCGTGGAACACGCTTTTGGTCTTTTAAAAACCCGCTTTGGAAGGCTTTTACATTTTACGGAGCAAACTTCATTAAATATGATTGTGAATGGTATTGTATGTGGGTGTATTCTACATAATATTTGCATCGACAACAATGACATTGAATATGATGCCGAAGCCGTGGATCATGCCTTGCTTGGTAATTTTGGTGAGGAATCCAGTGACATAACAACACAAGCTAATGTTACCCGACGAAGGCAACAGTTAATTAATGAATTAATAACTAGAGGTGTTATAAACACAAATTAATAGGTTTATTTAAAAAAATATATATATTTAACACTTATAAATTTCCGTAATTTCTTTCAAAACGCTAAGTTTTTCAGAGCGTCTTCGTTCTTTTACTTTTTCACCTTCGTCCATTTTTCTCAATTATAATTATAAGCTCTGAGCAAACTTTTTAGATTAATAGTAAGCATGCACACCGTCGTTGGTTGTTTCTGGAAGATAATAATTTTCTTACATTTTGTAGAAATTATAAAATAATAAGAAATTCAAACTTACTAGTATCCTCCAACACATTCGACATCGCATTTTTTTTCCGAGTATCGTTAAATTCCTCTCTTCGAACGGAGTAAGCTTGTAAGGCCCAACCCTGACGAGAACATTTTAGGGGAGAACGGAATTTGGCTTAGACGTGCCAAACAATAATGTTCCTTTGCGTAGTTCCTTATAAGATTACCGACATTTATTGTGTGCGTGTTCAATTAAGTCACAGTTTTTTATATAAACAATTACTGTATCACAAATTCACAACACGTAATGATTATTTAATTATTATATTATCACCTCAAATCACAAATATACATCTGTACAGCCGTCCGATGAGAAATTTCAGAAATTGTGCAATTTCAAAATGACCGGTTTGCAGTTGTATTGGTATGCTGCCCGTACTCCCGATCGAAACTTGGCATTTCGAAATTTTTTAACCCCCGAATACTTCTCGCCGGTAAAAAGTGGCAATATCCTCCCCTGTGTGGGCTATGGCTAAGAAAGCTACTGTTTCCTTGCGCTCCCAGCTTCTTCTTGGACTACGTAAAAAAATATGTCAAAGTTAAAAATTTATTGTATTTAAGCAAATATTACCTTTTCTTTTGAGATTCTGTGATTTTATTTGATCTGTATTTTCAAAATTTGCCTGACAGTTAATTTTTATATTAAACAGCAGCCAACCTGTATATTTAAAAATATTTAAAAAGCCATCTGGCTGTGAGAAGAATAACTGGAGTTTTCGGATCACGAAAATTGAGCCAGCTATTGATGTGGATCACGCATTGTTGTTGTTTTACGTACATAAAATTGAACCGGATCAGATCAGAGAGATAAAAAAATGCAGCCATTGTGTACAAACGAATCAGGTTTGTCTTGATATCGTTTGTTTTGAGTGCTTTCACAATCGAAAAATATGAAGAAAATATTTTTATTTTTATTTTTTTGTAAACTTTTATAAAACACAAGTGATCTTCTGGAACGTATTTAAAACAATTCGTGCACAAAAACTCACCACAAATGTGAATTTCCAGCCGTTTAAAATAATCGACAAACTTACCACAATCTTTACAAACTTGTAAAGTTTTGCAAATAGTTTCTTTATTCAATATATTTTTTAAGTGATTATTGTAACACATGGGACCCCTAAAGGATCTTTTACATTTTTCACAAATTATTACTTCTTGCACAAATAAGCACGGGGGAGATACATAACAATATGGACACTGCATTTCACATTTGTGGTAAAATTTATCTTCATATAAATTATCACAAAAAACAAAAAGATGTTTCTTATTAAAAAACCCCGTCGGAGATTTAACAACGTAAAAATGGTTTCCGCTTCAGAAAAATAAAGATAAATTTTCTTATTCCGCTCGAATTGTGTTGATCCCTGAAAAAGTATATTTCCGTTTAACGAATTAAAGACCACAATTTGAAAATCTTTTAATTGTTTTTGAAATTTATATTGATCTGATAATAAACATCCATTATTTTTCGTTACTTGAACTAAGGCATTCTTATAGAACGCTTTTGAAAGGCTAAGAAGTTTGTTTTCAAACTTTTGTAGACATTTTTTTGGTAGGGTTATACCAGAGATAACTTAATACTTCGTATAAAGATGCGACAGCTCATGCCGGAACATAAAGACGGCAATGGACAGCTAGAATAAAAATATCAAACGCATTTCGCATCTGTACACCTCTGAGATTGCCTCCATTTTAGCAACAAGCAACATATTAAAGTTTCCAGCTACACAATGATGTGATGCGGTCAGTTTGTTGATCATAAAGCTAAAATTTTAGAGGGGCAAGGAAACAAACTGCCAACAGAATATTTTTAGCAACATTGTCATCGATGACTTTATGTCTGTTGATGGTGAGCGTGAACTTTTGCCTCTAGTGTGCTACATTGAAGATGAGCTGGAGCTGTGTATTTTAACCATTTCTTAGAACATTCAGTACATTTTTCGAATGGCAATATGTCTGAGAATGTATTTTTAATTTCAATTGATTTCAAGTTCTTGATGAAAGTGTTTGCGATTTTATTAAAATAGGTAGATACTTGGTTGAGGTTTTGTTAACTGTTTTTCGTGATTTTTTATTATCTGGTATTTCGATAGATTTTGGAAACGGATTTAGGTAATTATTCTTTATTTTATTTTATCTGAATTTTCGCTATTTCCTTTAAATGTTCGATTTTAGCTTTAAGTAGATCTTTTGTTGTAGGTATATTTTGGGTATCGATTTCTGGACACTGATTGTAAATTGGACTTTGGATAGTTGGATTTTGTATATATTGAGTATTGTTTTTGAAATTTTTGGTAGAATTTCGACTTTGGTTTTTATATAAATTCTAATTTTGTAAAAAATGTCAAAAGGTCGCACAACCTGGGGGGTTGTTTGCATCATTCAAAGTTGCAAAGCATACAAGCGTACTGAGCCAGAGCATCCACGCCAGCAATAAAAAATGCATACATCTGCTCAAAACATTTCGATCGTAATTCTTTTGGTAAAAAAAAATTAAAAATAGGTTCAATACCTTTCTTGACATTTGTAAACTCTTCAATTAATGAAGATGAGGAAACGCTTCATGTCAATTTTTCAGGAAAAACATATGAAAAAAGGAATTCAGTCTCGGATTTGCAATTACAGGATTTATCCATTTTAGAGCCCCCCTGTCAACAATTAAATATTGAGCCCGCAAATATATTCTGCATATTCTGTTTGGAAAGTGAGAAAAAAGTATGTTACTACCGCAAACGATATTCTGATTTGTTGAGGAAATACAAAGAGTTGAAAGGAAAAATGAAGACAGTTTGTAATAAAAAACGGTCGAAAAACTTCAGCAATAAAACAAATAAAATAAAAATGGAGCACTTAAAGAAAATGTGTAGGAGAACACTCAATTATCATATCGATAAAACACCCTTTGTTTCCGAAGAAAGTGTTATGGAAGTATGTTGAGTGATTGACATCGGACGTAAAGTCCAGACTGCCAGCATGAGCTGACAGATCACTCGACGGACAGCGTTCACTGCAGGACGGCACGCTAGCTCGCCTCGGCTCATTGGCGGAGAGTGTGGGGAGGTTCCACGAAAAACCTGCCGCTGCCGTCAGCCATAACCAAAAAATTCGTGCCTATCAACACAAAAGCCGGCACACATTCGGTCCTGAAGGGACCCTTACGTCACTTACCTGTATACCATCCTCGAAGGCGCAGATGTTTCGGCCTTACTGCATGCCCCAACCACCCATTTGACATTGAGGGCAGTTAGTTTACAGTGTCCTTAATTGACCTGTAGAGAGAGAGAGAGACTAGGCGAGCCTAGACGACCTTCATCCTACGTGAGGGGGCTCCAGGATAGTGAAGGAATGGAAGAAAAATTATCTCGCCATTACGTTAAAAAAATTTCTTATTATTCAGGAATAAAAGATTATCAAAGAAAATTCCTAAATACAATTTCAGTCCTGCCCTACATTGAATCTATGCTATTTGCTACCATGACAGAATTTTACAGGTAATTCCGTAAGCTATTGTATATACTATCCAAACTATATACACTTCTCACAAAATGGTATGTAAAATTTCCTTTTAAATTTTAAGCCAATAATTTAACTTATTGGTATTTGATTGAATTTGATAAATAATTTTATACACTGCTTAATGCTATTCAACTGTATATATACTTAATTGGATTTACCAACAATTCCCTAGACTGTAAGTAACTATTCGATTTCTTATTTGATCCTTTAACTCTATATGTACTTTACAAAACAATATTATTTTACACTTAATCTCTAAATAATTTCCTTCGAAAACTTTACTTTGCAATAATTTAGTGATTGAAGATTGTTTTTTCACTCATACTTCAGGCCTACTATGTATATGCATATCGTCCAGTTCAAAACTATACATCTAACTAGAAAAATTGCTTTTGATCTAATTTCCCGTTCGGTACTTTCGGTAATGTGTAGTACTAATCAAATTAACTATAGCTAGTTATATATAAAGCATTAAATCAAAAAAATTCAAAAAGGTCAAGATTCCAATATACATGTGTAGGTAAGTATACCATGAAATCAGACATATATATGTATGCGCAAGTATAGCTTTAAATTGAAACTATGTAAATCTATGAAAAAAATATCAATAACGAAAAAGTTCTACAGTGCAAGTCGCTACAAAAGTCGGAGTATATCCATGTGTCAAAGGAAAAGTGCAATATATCAATAATACTCACAGTTAAAATTCCACGGCCTGATGAAGCGCTTCAGCATCCGCCATCTAGTTAAAAATTAAATTAGAATTTAATGCTTCGACTTGCTGTCTGTAGGCTCTATCACAAACTAATTTGTTGAGTTGAAATAATATTGTCCAGCGGCACTTGTATCTACACTTATATCTTGAACGAAATTAAATAAGAAAGTGCGGAACGTAATTATAAAAAAATTAAAACTCAAAACAATTTATAAATTCATTTTATAGTTGACCACTGTATCTACTTTGTGCAATCCCGTCGAAAACGCTCTCAACTGAACTGCTTGACTATTTTGTATGAGAACAGCTTCAGTTTCGTTTAACGATTCAGGCACTTTGCAGTCTCGCAATGTGTGGATGAGTATATCCAAAGTACAAATGCAATCTAAAAGTGGCAAATAGCTAACAGTTGCAGAGATTTGTCCCATTACATCCCGAATCTCCTGTTGGATACGCTTCAACTCCTTATTATATATTGGGTTCTTCGGATGTCGCCCGGTTCTGTCTGCACTTTAAAATCCCACCACTCCAGAACTTCTTTGGTGTGAACATGTGTAATAATCATGAATATTTTCTCAAGAAGACTTTTAGACAACCATTCTTGAACTTGAGAGAGTACGTTTTTCAAGAATTCTTCGATTTTACTATCCTTTCACATTAAAATTGCTAATCCATATTGCTGCGTGTTCGCAAAACGCTCAGGAGGATATATTCCCCGTGGTTTAAATCTTCCAGCAAGGTAAACTTTTAACACGATCACGAAACTGTTTAAATGTATCTTGGTGTGACCAGTCCGAGAAATATTGATTTCAAAGTCCTTGGTCGCCTGCATCAAAACTTCCTTGCTCAACAGCGAATTTTGTTAAATTCGTGTATGTCTCAAAATTGGACGGAAGACAGAAACGCCAGAATTAAAACAATCCGGCCAACTTATCTCTGGAGCAGCAAAAAGTTCTTCCCTTTCAAAGAGCTCAGCAAAATTTTCTTTCTCTTTGGCCAGCACCCTTTGGAAATTCCTAGAGTATTTTATTTATGGGATTTGACACTACCAAGATTTATCGAAATTATTACCTTTTTTTGCCAGATGTCGTTGAGGATTTTTGATGATCAGTTTTCTGACTTCGTTCGTGCACGCGACTTTTACTCGAGAAGTAAGACAGATTGATTCTTTTCTTCTTTGTCATCCCCAGCCTGTCATCTGTAGCTTGAGGAAATTTATTTCTTTCGGTCGGGGTGCGTTCATTTTTTTTTTTTATGCTTGACGCAGCCTGCCTACACGCTTCAGTAATTCTGGTAGCATATTGCTATATGCAATACGCTACGACCATAAAAAAAGCAAAGAATTTTCGAAAATGATTTTAACATCAAATACTATATGGAATGAAAAAGAGAAATTGCTAGCACAATGCATATATTATATATCGTCTTCTTCCTACAAATATATGAGGGATTCATTAAAATTTAATTTGCTCTCTATACGATCAATACAAAGATTGCTGCATATTAAATGTATTCCGCCTGGTATAAATGAAAATATACGAAGAAGATTTCTCGTCTAACCGACTGATATTTATTGAAAATGATTTCAATAAATTTACAAAATGCATTTAAGTGCAAAAAAAAATTATTGAACTTTTCGACCCAGCGATCAGAGAGGTCTCTGATCGCCTACCATAGAAGTTCAATGGTGGAGGTCACACCAATTGCCCATATAAATACTTTTTATAAAAAGTAAGTGTGAATTATATGGTGGCAAGATTTCTCATTGCACTTTTCAAATTGGGTGATTATTCCCCCTTTTGTGCCTGGCGGCACATGGATAAACCAAGTGGAAATTATACGAAGAAGATTTCTCGTCCAACAGACTGAAATTTATTGAAAATAATTTCAATCGTTTTCTAAAATGCATTTTGGTTTTTATTCATATTAAACTAAAAAGTTATTTATTACAAATTACAAGCCGTCACAATGTGTAGTGTTTTTACAACCGTTTGTGAATGATATTTTGAGCTTTGAAGTGGATTTTGGTTTTTATTCATATTAAACTAAAAATTTAATACAAATATAATCAAACTTCAAGAACAATGAGTAAAAAAAGATCAGTTGAAGAGGAACGTTGTAATTTTCAAGAAAAATGGGAACTGCAATATTTTTGTGTCCAAAACAAGAATAAAATATAATGCCTGATATCTAGAAACTCTATTTCACTTGCTAAGAAATATAATCTTAAATGGCACTATGACACAAATCATAAAACAAACTATGACCAATATGTTGCAAGACTTCGTGAAGACAAATTGTCGGAATTGAAATCAATTCTTCAAAAACATCAAAGTATATTCACTAAATCTGTTGAAGACAATACAGCTGCAGTAAAAGTTAGTTATATATTATCGCATTTAATCTCAAGCAGATCGAAACCATTTACTGAAGGGGAGTTTATTAGTGAACGCTTAATTAAAGCGCCCGAAGTATAAATTTAAAAGTGTAAGTTTAAGTCGAAATACTGTAGCCACTGACATATAATAAGAATGGACTGAGCCATCCTATCTAATTCCTATAGGCACAAATTTTTGCTAAAATCTATTTGTCTCTTTCAAGCTCAAAATGTACACTGAACTGTATCCAATTTTGGAAACAGTACGGCTGTATTAATTGGAATGCATTGGAATTGACATAAAAATTCAGACAAATATATTGTTTTTATACGTCTATCTCTTACAAGCTCAAGGAAACTTGACAACAAATCTGCAGAGGAGGACATTTTTCAGTAATATTACAAATGAGTTTTTGGGTTAATTAAAACAAGTTTAACTTTCTAAATAATTTTAATTTAATGCAATACTATTTTATAACATCTTTAGTGTTTCCAATCGACAAATAATAATAAATTATGAATCGGTGTGCAATTGTACGAAATAAAGGGTTTTCACAGCCTGTTCAATATTTGTGCCATTTTTGAAGCAAGAACGCGCAGTCCATTCTTATTATATGTCAGTGACTGTAGTTAACAGAGTTGTTGAAATAGCCGAGAAATTGAGAAATCAACATAATTCAACAATATCAACATTTCAAGCCTACTCTATTGCAATTGATGAAAGTACAGATATTCGAAATATCGCTCAGCTGGCCGTTTTTATTCCCGGGCGCGATGTTAATTTAAAAGTAAGTGAAGAGCTTTTGGAATTCATTCCCATGCATAATCCAACCAGTGGAGCTGATATTTTTGATGCACTTATGGAAGTTTTGAATAAGTATAAGCTACCATTGGAAAAGTTGATTTGCCTTGCAACCACTGACATATAATAAGAATGGACTGAGCCATCCTATCTAATTCCTATAGTCAAAAATGGCACAAATTTTTGCTAAAATCTATTTGTCTCTTTCAAGCTCAAAATGTACACTGAACTGTAACCAATTTTGGAAACAGTACGGCTGTATTAATTGGAATGCATTGGAATTGACATAAAAATTGAGACAAATATGTTGTTTTTATACGTCTATTTCTTACAAGCTCAAGGAAATTCGACAAAAAATCTGCAGAGGAGCACATTTTTCAGTAATATTACAAATGTGTTTTTGGGTTAATTAAAACAAGTTTAACTTTCTAAATAATTTTATTTTAATGCAATACTATTTTATAACAACTTTAGTGTTTCCAATCGACAAATAATAATAAATTATGAATCGGTGTGCAATTATACGAAATAAAGGGTTTTCACAGCCTGTTCAATATTTGTGCCATTTTTGAAGCAAGAACGCTCAGTCTATTCTTATTATATGTCAGTGCTTGCAACTGATGGTGCACCTACCATGACCGGTATTACTAAAGGAGTTGTTGAAAGATTAAAAGAAACATGCGAACAGCACGGTAATAACAATTTGGACCATTTTCATTGTATTATTCACCAGCAAGTACTCCAAAGTTTTAAATATCGAACATGTTTTAAAAATAGTTACCAAAATTGTAAATTATATTCGCACGTGGAGTTAATCATCGTCAATTTGCTTCATTTCGATGGCTTTCGAGTCATAAAGTGCTAAAACGATTCTTCAAATTGTTGGACGATTAGCATCCTCTGGAGCTAGTTTTTCAATAGATGATTGAAACGACAATATCTGTTTAAAGTAGGACTCGAGGAATTTCCCTCGATGCTTAAATCAGCAGCAATATTTTAAAGAATATCGTCCAACAAAATGGATGCACGTGTGCAGCGATCCCACGACGAAAGACGGTCAGTGCTATAAATCCAACGACGATATACTTATTGCATGCAGTTTATTAAATTTTCAACCAAATTCAATAATAAAGTTCAGAAATTGTCCTTCCTCGGACGCCAAATGTTGAAACTGTAGTAAGCTTTTTTGCAGTTTGTGTCGAATAATTAAAAAAATACCTTTCTTGCCAAGATGTCTATTGCTTGAGGGTTAGAATGCAAGAGAGAAGCTACAAATTTTTACAACAATTGCTAGTACCAAATATTCACTGAACTCTACTTTTAGCACAGTACGACAAGTAGAAAGTAGTATTCAAACTTAAGCGTAATTTTATTTTTGAATATTGAATTTAACATGGCATACAATATATATGTAGAATATGAAATGCAGGAATTACAATTTGTAAATTAAAAACTAATTAATTAGAAAATATGACGATACAGTATCTATACTTCTGGCGGTAAATTGAAATTGAAATTTAATTGAACTAGAACAAAATGATTATTAGAAGGCATTATAATAAATATAAGACATTGATTGGAAGTATAACGAAAATGATTATTATTATGTATGACGAAACATCCCGCCGCCGTTGAAAGGATCCGACTCAATTAACAAGTATTATTTTTGAAAGCAGTCGGATCCTTTCAACGGCCGGCGGCGGGATGTTTCGTCATAACTAATAATAATCATTTTCGTTATACTTCCAATCAATGTCTTATATTTATTATAATGCCTTCTAATAATCTGCAAGTAGTGGGGCCACCTTTTGTACAGCTCTGAGCAAGGAGCCGGAAGAAGTATTGATTTCCACCACAAGTATACGACAATCAGAACCTGGAATAGGTTTGTTTACTCGACCCAGCTTCCATTTGTAAGGAGGAAGATCATCTTGCTGGATCAGTACCATACTTCCTTGTTGTATATTGGAAGCCTTGGATTACGATTTGCCTCTTTCCTGCAATTGACACAGGTACTCCTTGCACCAACAACGGTGCCAGAAATGCTGTACTAGAGCGGAAACTTGCTAACACCTGCGAAGATAGTTTAACTTGTCAAATGATTAATGTGGTTCAGGGATCGTATCTAAAGTGGTTTCATTAAGAAAGTGCGCGGGAGTTAGGGCTTGATAATCATTAGGATCTGTTGATAGAGGGGTAATGGGTCTAGAATTAAGGATACCTTCTATCTGAATCATTACTGTAGTGAGTTCTTCAAACGTCATTAGGGCGCCAAGGTGCAGTAAAGATGCGATTTCGCAGACTGCACAGCCGCTTCCCAAATGCCCCCAAAATGAGGCGCCCTTGGTGGTATATGATGAAATTCGATAGAATTATTGGTGCAGCAGTCTACGATATCTGTTTGAGTTTGATCTCGAAGGAAAGCTAGTTTGAGCTCGGCTAGCTGATTACAAGCTCCAACGAAGTTCGTTGCGTTGTCACAATAGAGGTGTCGGCATAAATTTCTTCGGCCGATGAATCTTTTCAGCGCAGCAATAAACGCCTCTGAAGTTAAGTCTGAGACAACTTCGATGTGCACCGCTCGTGTGACGAAACAAACGAATATAGCGACGTAAGATTTATATGGAGCCTTTTCTCGGATCTTGTGAGTTTTTTGTATTGGACCAGAGAAATCCGCTCCGCTATGAGAAAACCGCAATGATGTTTTTACTCTGCTTTTAGGTAGATCACCCATAATTTATTGTGCAAGCCGTGAACGATACCGAAAACAACGAATGCAGTTTCGCAATATTTTTCTGGCCTGATTGCGTGCATTGACTATCCAAAACCTTTGCTTTCCCGATGGCAACTAGGGCGAGTGATCCTGCATGGACATATTTAATGTGTATATGTCTTATATACGATTTCACGAAAGCGTCATTGCCAGGTAATAAAATTGGAAACCGTCGATCTGGAGATAAGTTAGCATGTTTCAAACGACCACCCACTCGTAAGAGCTCCGCATCACTTGACTCATCAAGTATAACTTCATGCTGCTGAATGAGCCAAACAATTCTCATAAACGCATCTTCTACCTCAGATGCCAATAATTCCTTAGTTTCCAAGTTTCCACTTTGAACTGCAAGTCACAATTGTTGAGTTTAGCCATGATATTTTTGATGAATCTTAGTACGTGGGCAAATCGACGACAATTTTTCGAGAAGTCACTGACGCAATAAATGGTATCTAAAAGTGTGTTTAGAATCGTACATGTTAAGATTGACTTCACCTTTTTTTGTTCAGGCAAACTATCGACATTCAAATGCCGTTCTTTCTGCTCAGGCCAACACTTTCTGGACTGCCACAAAAATTCTGGACCGGAAAACCATATAATCCTGGATAATTCTTCAGCTCCATTACCTCTTGAAATGATATCCGCAGATTACCTTTGGAGGGAACATGTCTACAGGTCGCATTCTGTGTTAACCCCTGAATTTCCGAGACTCGATTTGAAACATAAGTTTTCCAACTGGATGCATGACAAGCCAGCCAATCGAGCACAATTTCTGAATCTGTCCAAAGATATTCTTCATTTATTGGCTTCAGAAAATTGTTTCGCACCTTGATAAACAAACTCGAAAGAAGTTGAGCAGCACAAAGCTCTAAGCACGGCAATGATCTTGTAGTCCTGATTGGAGCAGGCTGCTAATTGGCTAATTGGCTGAACATCCATATGCTCGTGTAGATGCGTCTGCGAATCCATGGAGTGCAATATTGGTCTGCCTTCTTACACAAAGTACCGACCGAGGAATTTTCACCGAATTAAGTTTTACTAATTGCTCTTTGTACTGACGCCAACGAAATTCTAACTAGTGGAGTAGCGATTCGTCCCAATCTAACTTTAGGACCAACAGTAATTGCAAAAATATCTTCGGATTGATAAGTCGCAATGGATCAAATAACCGGGCAGAATCAGTTATGACACATCTTTTAGTAATTTTCGTCAAATTAGAAACTGGACACTTGTATTGAAACCGGAATTCATCTGCTTCTGGATCCCAGATTATACCAAGAGTTTTGACGACGTCTGAGTCATTTATTCTTAAAGTTTTCTCCCGATCTGATTCAGGAATCTCCGATAAGAGAATCTTATCATTGGAGTACCATTTGCATAGTTGAAATTGAGCTGATGCCAAAATGTTGCTGACATCCCGACGAATATCTTCAAGCTCCTTACGTGTGGCAGCGCTTGTAAGGAGGTCGTCCATATAAAAGTCCTTCTGAACTATTCTGGAGGCTTTCGGTAATTCTGTTACATAATCTTGGGCTAATTCAAGTAGGCATCTTGCTGCCAAAAATAGAGCAGGAGCTGTGCTATAAGTGACGCTTTTTAGACGATAAATATTGATCTCTTCTGTAGGATATATAGGATCAGCTGAAAGTTTTGATCGTCCGGATATACTAGTATCGGCAGTTAACGTATATTTGTAGCAACGAAATCTACTGATGACTGAATACAGATTATCCTGTATTGTCGGCCCAACCATAAGTAAATCATTAAGAGATTTGTTCGATGCAGTACGACAAGATTCGTCAACAACAACCCTCAGCTTGGTTGTAGAACTTTCCGGCCGCAGCACACAACGGTGAGGCATGAAATAATGGGCCTGTGGTACATCTTTCTGATAAATCCTTTTCATTTGACCAGCTGTAACATAGTCTTGCAAAAATTGAGAATATTGCACTTTCAGCTCAGGATCTTTAGCTAGATTTTTCTCCAAATTATGAAACCGACGACGAGTATTTCCAAAGAATTGGTGAATCTTTAAACTGCAATTTCGCTATGAACTTTTCATCTGGTAAGCGACGAGTTGTATTTTGGAATATAACTTCACATTGTACGCGTTCAGCACTCACCTTAATTGGCAACTCTTTGATGCTGTCTTTTTTCCAAAAAGTTTCAATGAAGTTTCCTCCGAATGCGCTTCCCCAGATTCTTCTCTACCACACGTGATGTTACAAGATAGAGTTGATGGCAACGAGGATGGACTTGAATATTTCCCTGAGACAGCCCAACCAAATACGGTTTTTTGCAGCGTAGGTAAATTATCTCCCTTTATTTGACCTACACATAACTATTTGGTTTGAAGAATTGTGGATCCGCTAACTGTATATTACCAGGAATATCCCAATCATCAATTGCTACTCTGGATTCTGCTTGTAGGCCGGTGATATATGGAAGAAGATGAAATGATTAGTCTGTGCTAAACCAATTAAGTCTAGACCTAACTACAGCTTGTGTAGACCAGCGAACCTTCGAACAAACATCTCTTATTCCACTAATATTGGTTTTAGCGTGTGACTTTTTCAACCATTAAGTTTGTGCATAATTTTCAGTAATAAAATTGAGTTGAGATGCTGAGTCTAACAATGCCCTTGCGAGATGGTACTGGCCCGATTTGTCCTTAACCTCTACGACAGCAGCAACAAGAAAAACGTGGTTACTAACTTTATCCTTAGATAACAACAACGAAGCAGAGTAAGCGTGATTGGCGCTAGCTGAGGTGATGTCTTCCGTAGTAGGTTTATGATGATTATTAAGATTAAAGGAGGTATTACTTCTAGGCATTGCAGTTTCAGTATATCTATGCAAAATAGTATTGTGTGGCATGGAATATACTCGGCATCGATGAACGGATGAAAATCTATTAACTCCATGACCTTTCGATAAACAATTTGTACATAGTGCTCGTTTTTAACATGCTAAAATCTACTTAACACAGGAAGCTCTAAGAGTTTTGTACATTTGTAGATATGATATTTTACAAAAAGAGCAAGTAGATTTGAAGTAGCTAACGAAGTCCCGTTTAATTTGCACTCCTTTCTTCGAAATGAGTGAGATATTGAAAACAATGACGCCAATTCACTCTTTGAATCTGATTTGGAATGCTTGGCTTCGAGGAATTGACAGCGCTTATTTAAGTTATCTGCACACTGAGTACAAGTAGGAAGTATAGAAAGCTCTCTTCCCATTTACCTTGAAAATCAGGATCTAATTTCGCGTTGATCAGATAGATTATAAATGCATGTGTAATCTCTTCGTGGGAGCCTAATGACTGCAAAGCATTCAAATGTGCATTACCACTATCCACTAAATAGCGCAGTTGGCCTGCTGATCTTTTATGTACCTTTGGTAAATTAAACAAATCGACAATGTGCTCTTGGAATATCAAATACTTAATATCATATCTTGCCTTCAGCTGACTTAAAGCCTTAGCATAATTGTCATCAGTAACTTCGAAGGCCTTTACTCTTAGGAATGCCGCACCACTTAAACATGAAAGTAGATGATTGAACTTTTCAATCACAGATAATGATTCGTTTTTGTCTACGAGCTTTGAAAAGGATCCGAAGAAATTAGGAAATTCTGAGTACTTGCCGGAGAAATGTGGCAACTTAAGCTTTGGAAGGTTACAGGCAGGAGCAGCGGGGCTTACCAATATCGAATTTTCGTGAAAACTGGTAGACTTCCGATGCCCATTCATTAATGTTAATATTTTCGACTATACTGTGCAATAGAGATCTTCTTTTTCGGCTCCTCATTGGAATCCTCTGGGGCTAACCTTTCAATTTACGATTGGTAGGCTAATGCCTCATTGACATAGGGCTCGAGAATTCCTAATCGACTTTGAGCTGTAAGTTCCGCAATTTCGCTCATATTTATACAATTTTTAAATATTCTAATAACAACCGCACTTGCCGTATTGAAGTATATAATGCAAAGTTCAATAAAGTTCAACGATTAACAAAAAACAAAATTATTAGAATCAAATCACGTAACATTTCAATCAACCCAAAGGTATTTAGGTATTAGCCAATTATTTAAAATGTAACAACAATGTCATTATCACAAATAGAAAATGTCACATGTCAATTAAATTCCTAAAAAATATTTTTCTTCCTAATTTTCAAAATAATTGTTATTGAATGAATAATCAATTTAGAATTTGTTGGTAGATTTGCGTAAATCAAAAATGTCATTAACTGTGAATAAGTTACCGCAATTCACATAACAAAATCACGTTATCTGATATATGTATCACCAAAATCATAAAATTCCACAAAAACAACAGTGATTTAGAATGCATTTGTACGTATGTGTATATATACATATGGAAGTACGATTTCAACAATTTACATCGGGCTCTGCCAAAACCCTCGAGAATATTTCCCAAGCCATGAAACAGGAATCCATATGTGTGCGTGTGAGTCCGTTCTCTAAACTGTTCTATATTCATACTTATGGAAAAGTATCAGACGTTGACTTTATACATATGTGCTATGGAGCCTAAACTACAATCCATACAGGAAAATACTCTTCCAGTAATTTAAAGTTTGGTTCCTTACCTTCCTAAAGCCTACACTTACTATATACCTACCTAACTTAACAAAATAATAAAATAGTTTTGATTTAAAAGTAATTTTACCATTTTACGCTCAATAACCCAACAAACATTGCGAAGCTAATACGAATCGCAAATATATTACAAAGTGGAGCACAAATTTCGCCAGTGAACTCAAATGAGATATGAAAGGGAATCTCGAGTGGGAGCAAAAGTTGACAGAACATTGTATCACATTGGTGGTAATACTTCGGATTCACTTTGCCTTTCTTTTTCGACAAAATGTGATAAATTTAAATGCATCCAAAGTAAGTATTAGTCTACTGTGGTAACGATAACTTTAGCGATTCGCAAATGAAATTATTTCCCAATCATTAGCGATATCAGGGACACGCTGATCTACGAACGAATATAATTTATTAACCTCTGTAGCCTCTACTTTTACCCTTAATGTTAATTAAATGTAATTTTAATTGGTCACCTTTTACAATTCACTGAAACACAAACACGACAAAATTCTGATTTGTTCACGCTGAAATCGAAAAATAGAACCGAACTTGAAACTGTAAAATTCTCAGAAGCCTGGGCACAAAACAGCGCACATGCACGTGTTTATGTGACATAAATAAAAGCGAACAGAATTTATATTCGCATTCGGTTCGCTTTTATATCGTTTCGATACCATAAATAATTTTTAGCTCTGTCGCATTTACTCTGATGTTTCGCATGGTGCAGCTCTATTGTCGCATAAGTTTCGCTGTTGTGGACGTTCGCCAAATTGTTTGCTAGGAAGTGGGCTGGGAACTCTCAGCTGAGTAATAGTTGCAATAGTGTATGTGCGGCCGGAGTCCTAATCTTATGGTGAATTCTTTTCACCTGAACCGTAACCCCCGGAATATAATACAAGCCATGAAGTCGCCGAAGGCACCGACCAAAACCCTCGAGAATACTTCACAAGCCATGAAACAGACTCCCACCCTACCACATGCTAGGCCCAACGTAGTCCTTACATTCTTAAATATTTGCCGTGCTCTTATGTAAAACTGACAAAAGTTTGATTTGAATAGCTCCCCCGCTCTAAACTACTATTCATACAGAAAAATGGTGTTGTGATAATCTTAAGCTTAATTTCTTATCTTCCGAACCGTAATAAAATTTTCATACCTTTCCTAACAAAATTTTTTAAAAAAATTTATCTTAACCAAATGACTACGATTTCTCAAACAAAAATTCTCAGCTGAGTAGTCATTGTAATGTCGCTGTGCCGTCATGAGATGCCGTGGTCCCGTGGGCTGATGATATCGAATGTAGCTGCCTACAGATTCGGACTCCGGCTGCAGATATACACAATTATTACTCAGCTGAGAGGTATTGAGCGTAAAATGCTAAAGTTACTTTGTAATCAAAATTATTTTATTATTTTGTTAAGTAAGGTATATGGGAAGTGTAGCCCTTGAGAAGGTAAGCAACCAAGCTTTAAATTACTAGAAGACTATTTTCCTGTATGGATAGTAGTTTAGGCTCTATAGCATATATAAAGTCAATGTTTGGCACTTTCCCATAAGTATCAATATAGAACATTTTAGAAAACGGACTCACAACGCATACATATAGATTTCTGTTTCATGGCTTGGGAAGTATTCTCGAGGGTTTTGCACCGACACATTAAAAGGCCTTAACGTGCCGGGTACAGCATGCAGTAAGGGCTCACTCTCACTGCTTTTTGTATACTGGTCCGTCATGGAGGAAGAACTATAATTTGATCTTAAACAGGTCCTAAAGCCCAAAACTGTTGTTCCCACAGCAAAATGAAGTTAAAACAAATTCCAGCCAAATATGTTTTCTTTCTAATAGTTTTAAAAAAAAATTGCATGTAGAACAAATTTATGGAAATAATAGCGTTTGAATAAAATAGAAGCAACTTTTATATGAAAAACTCCTTCAGTAAGACAAGACAAGAAGACTGTGGATGTCGCCTGCCGACCGGCACGCTAATCTCTTTTTTCGACTTTGTTCATGGCTTGTTCTTGCGGGGATTACGCCTGAACTGATCTGTAATTCGTTTGGAGCTCCATCAAGTTGGCCGGTCAACTTTTACTTTTTTAATTTTTTATTGCACGTATCGATTGTTGGTCGTTTGTTGGTGATTGTTGGCTTAATTTAAACGTTTGTTGGATAATAGTTTTTTCGGAAATCAAAAAAGAAAATTCACCATCAAGTTAGCCGGAAAATTCTTGTTTTTAATTTTATTTTATTTATAACCAGCTCAATCAATGCGTAATCGTTTGTTGGACTCGTTTTTATTAATAAAATCGTTTGTTGGTCCCTCAATTCTTCGCTAATTGCAAAAATAGTTTACCTAGCTAGCTACATCTGAAGCTAGCTACACATGAAGTTGTAGCTGATATTAGCCAAATTGAAATATTGTAGCTGGAGTAACACCAACATGATAATGAAGTAAAAGTCATATATTTCATGTATTGACAATCAACTGCAGCTCCTGTTATGGTCGTAGCTATTGCATATAGCAATATGCTACAGGTAAAATGCTGATGCATTTAAGCTGGCCTTAAAGTAAACCGCATACCGATCGCACCCGACCGAGAGTAATGCTTCCTCAAGCTCGTGTGACATGTGAGTGAAGAAAAAGACAAAGAAGAAGAAGACCATTGACCTGTCTCATTTTCTCGAACAAGCGCGTGAAAGAAGTCAAGTGAAAAACCGAATATCGAGAATTTTCAACGACATCGTGCCCAACAAGGTAATACTTTCATATAAAAATCGCTAGGTCAAAATCTTTTAGGAATTTACAAAGGGTGATTGGTTTGTAGGCAGAAAAAGATTTTGGATATTGCAAGTGCTGGATGGTGGAACAAAGAAGTAAAAAGGTTCCAACTTTGACACCGAAAATGAAAATTAGACTTGCTACAAATAAGTGGATTGTGTAAATTCTTCGGCAATAATCAGTTGATTAATGTCTATATTGCTCACTTTAATGCCGAGTATGATAGGAAAATGAGGATTGTAAGGCACCTCGCATTATTCAGGCCTTTGATACTGCTCAATTTATAAAAATTACCAGAGATAAGGCAGTCTTACAGATTTTAGCTGGAACTAGCGATTGTGGGAAAAATTCTTATACAGCTGCATCTGTTGCTAAAGAAAATCCATTGGGAACGAGAATTGATCACATTCCAATAAGACCAAAGGATGATTATGAGGTATCAATTTCTGAATATGGACTTCCATTAAAAGAACGTGTACCAGGACACTCATTTAATGACATCTGTGATGTAAAAGGATCATTTAAGGAGATCTAACTACAAATCAAATTGGCATTAGAGGAAATGGTTGTTATTTGTAATGCGAATCTGCACGAATTGAAGATAGGTTATGGGATATACCTTGCCTACGAACGTTGTATATAACGCTGAAATTTTGGTTGTCCGGTATCATTGTATTTCTTTATTTTTGGCCACATTACGGAAGACAGTGTAACGTCGTGGAGTGCTGAACTATCAGTGGAAAATATGCTAGTCTTCTTAGAAGACGCACTTAGGATTAAGCGATAAATTGGGAAAAGAACATTTTTTTCTACTCGCTCATATTTAAAAGTAATTTGTGACTTCCGATAGTTATATTCAGAAGTTTTTTTTTGTATCAAGCACTACTTTGAACTTTCTTTGATGTAAAAGTTTTTGATCTCGTTCGAGCATAGTTGCAATTGCCGTCGGGCAATTTTTGTTCAACTCAGCTAGATGGATTGTCGTAATAAGACCTACTGAAGCGGGCCGAAGATAATTACTAATTTGATTTTTTAACCAGGTGGCGGATAATGAGGCCTCATCATGCAGTGGAATTTACACCGTGAGTATTACTAAAATATTATGTTTTCTTTTGACATAAGCATGCTTCGGCTTCGTTAAACCTTGCTCAGTAGGAAAGATAAAAATATTTGGTTGCCGAAATATTCTCCATTCCTTCAATCAACTTTAGAACGAATTTAAAGGTTATTCAAGGACATCCGTTTTAGGTATATGAATTTCATTAACAATGAGTAAGAAAAAAACAATAGCCTAGTGTAACTATATATATAATGAATTTTTACAATAATAATATTTACATAACTATACAATTAGCCTAGTGTAACTATATACATAATGAATTTTTCCAAAAATAATATTTACATAACTATACAATTAGCCTAGTAGAATCTTTGTCCAGGTATAATTCTGAAAAGATTCTTTTAGCCGACTCTATGTATCTATATACATACCTAATGCTATACGTTGAGGTAGTTTTCGAATTCAATGATATACTTACGTATATACCCTTTCGGTACTTACTTAATGCTATACGATTACTCCTATTAATGGTATACTTATCCAAAGATCTATGTATGCACGTACTTTGATTTGAGGATAGTTCTCATCGACAATTATAACGTAGAAATGAACTCTTAAAGGTTTTATTTTCTCCTTCCTCTTCCTGGAGCCCTCTAGCATGAAGGTTGTATAGGTCCGCTATAACCTCTTTACAGGTCAACAAAGGGACTTTGGACAATTGTGCAACCCAAAGTCAATGGGAGGATGGGGCTTGGCAAAGAAGGCAGACCATCTGCGCCTTCATTGGAATGTAGGTAGGTGACGTAAGGGTCCCTTCACGACCGAGTGTGTGCTGGCTTGTTGGTTGTAGGCATGAGGATTTTTTTTGTATCATGGTTGGTGACAGCGGCAGGTATTTCGTTGGGAACCCCCCCCCCACACTCTCCGCCACCCTTAGCCGAGGTGCTAGCATGCCGCCCTGTCTACAACGCTGTTACCGAGTGATCTGTCAGCTCATGCTGGCAGTCTGGACTTAACGTCCAATGACCAATAACTCAACATACATACCATAACAAAATGGCGCCCAACGTGGGGGCACCTCAGTCAACTTCGGTGTCTAAATGTGTTTGACACTGGGGACTGAGACTACTTGAGAGATGGACGTTTGGTTTATAGCTAAATCGTCTGACTCAGTAGTCTCATATCTAGTGAAGGATACATGCGGACCTGAGGTTTGTCTGATCTTGTTAGTATGAAATTGTTGTAACGTAAAGTTTTTGAAAGTTTTATTGAAAGTTTGAAAGTAAAGTAAAGTTAAAGTAAAGTTTTTGACAGTTTTTGAGATTTTTTTTTGATTTGTATTGATTAAAGTAACGTAATATTTTGAAAGTTTTGAAAGTTTTGTTTTTGAATTGAAGTTCGACTCTAGGGTTGACTTTGGTCAAGCCTCGGGTCCGAACTGGTGTTTAGTTTTTTTAAATTTTTGAAAGTTTTTTGAGAAGTTTTTTTTAATGATCTTTCCCGCTGGCCTTCTGTCATGGAAATGGTAGGTGGCCTCACACAATTTTTTGTGTGAGCTCTCACGGAGACATGTCTCTGTTGGCCAACTGGCTGGACAGAGTCGTGTATCTGTGAGACGACTTTTTGGCTTTCAGCTAATTAGTTGACCAGATTCATGACTCTGCCCGGTTGGAAGGTCACCTGGACACGACGAGCAGGTGAAGGGGAAGGAAAAAGTTGTTGGACGATGGAAGTGATGCTGGAGACCTTCAGTAATCAGGAGCTGGCATACTGCTAACTGCCTGGCTGCAGAATCTCTAGTATCATTTTCAGTCTCTAGCTTCTCCAACCCGATTCTTCCCAGATTTCTGTGGGAAGTCCACATATTTTTCAATGCACACACTCACGTCACTTACCTATATCCTGTTTCTGACCTGTAAGGAGAGAGGGCGACCTGAGGACTTCTTATGATGGGAGTTAGCTTCGGGAAGTGAGGGACAAATTGTATGAGTTTTGTTAAAACTTTTTGCAACGCTTAATTTGATTTTTATAATCTCCTTGGATTTTCGCTTTTGCTGAACTCTTAGAAGAAAATTTCTTTTAGAAAGTTGCTATTGCTTCCGAACTTTGGATTTTTGAAATCAGTATTTGCATTGTCTCGATTTGAGAAGCCTTGATTAACTTTTCAAGTCCTTGGTTGTTTTGAATCTCAACTTTTTCGAACGTTTGGGAAAACTTTTGTCTGAATTTTAGTATTTCACCCAAACCTTCGACTTTAAAATAGTATTTAGCCATCATCACATTGTGAAGAGCGTGTACTTTCCGACCGTTCAAATTTCTTGAATTTTTTTGGGATAACTATTCCAAACCCTTGGTTTGGAAATCTTTTGCCTGACTTACGACTAATCCTACAATGGCTATAGCGCGAACACCACCGCGAGCAACTGGGGTACCCATGCTGTTGCCAGATCCGTGCTCCGTCTGTTTAGAGAGCGACTGGTCAGGACAGAGGAAGCCAGTGAAGACGGTCTGTGGACATGTGTTTCACAAGGCCTGTCTGAAAACGTGGATTGGACAGCACTCAAACTGCCCGTTCTGCAGAGCCTATCTCAATCAGTACGATTTCACTGAGCATACTGGTGCTGTCCGGAAGACGACGAAGCCTGCAGAGTCTGTCAACCTTGATCCATTACCTTCCATGCAAACACTTGACTTACCACCGTTTACAATTCCACCACCTAGTCGACGATCACTCTCTCCTGGAAGGCTAGATCTACATTCAAGGACTTTTACCAATCCTAACTCGCGACGAAACAGCCCGCTGCCTTCTGGCAGTGGACAGACCTGAGCAGCTACTGATGCGTTGATGGCAGGCTTACGCATGCAAATGCAAGACTTGGTAAGTGAAGGTCTCAAACAGAGCCTCCATGTTTTGCGGACTGAGTTAGTAAATAGTGTCCGTCAGCAAGTAGCAGCCGCAATGCCACTAATAGACTTTTCACGACCTGCTCCGGCTATGGGTAATCCCAGACCATCTGACGATTTTCCCAATCTGCGTAGACAATCTTTTAATCGACCTCCATCAGCTTTTGGTCAGCCTGGAAATCAGCCTGCACCAAACTTTGTACCACCTCCACCACCACCACCTCATCGTGGCTCTGCAGGCATAGGACAGCGACGTTCTGGCAGCCCTATCCGCAGGTGGAATATATCTTACAGCGGTGACAGTTCTCGGCTCACAGTCGATGAATTTGTATTTCGAGTAGAAGCCTTGACTTATTCGGCTTTGGAAGGAGACTTCGACCTGTTGGTGCGTCACATGACGACCCTGCTTTCTGGACCAGCAATGGACTGGTACTGGCCTCTCCTGAGGCAAAATTCGACGCCGTCATGGGAGTATGTGAAAGCAGCTCTATAAGCTGAGTGGGGAGTGCCGAAAGACGACCTTAAGTTCAAGGTCCAGCTTATGTTGCGCAAGCAGAAAGCAGGGGAGTCATTTGCTACGTACTACCAGCACCTGGTACAGCTACAAGACTAACTGCAGAACCCGTTGCCAGACGTTGAATTTTTGGAAATAGTCAAATCAAATTTACTGCCAGAGATACAAAACAAAATTTGTTTGCATCCTACAAACACCATCCACCAGCTCAGGATTCTTGTGAATGAAATTCAAGCGACGCGAAGCGCATCGCGACAGCAAATAGTAGTAGTGGAACGCGTATCGCGGACAAAGAGTCAGTGAGGTGGATGGATACTATTCGACTGAGGCTGAACTGAATACGTCACCTGAACGCAGTGAGGAAGTCTCACTATCTGCTATTTCAACCCCTAAAACTGTAACCTGCTGGAATTGTGACCAGCCCGGTCACTTTTACCAAGATTGCCGGCAGGAACGACAAGTTGTGTTCTGTTACGGATGTGGACGGAAGAACACCTTCAAGCGAAATTGCATTCGATGTCAACAGAAAAACTTCAGACGGGTCGGGAATACCACCACCTCTTTCCGACCAGCGTCGACATCACGAGCAATCAATGCATCGAACACTCCAGTTCAAGCTGTGAACAAGGAGGAAGGTCCGCTCCATTAGCAGACACTAGCGATAATTCCCTGATATGTCCTCTGGTATCATTCAGTTACTCTGATGATATCAATAAAACATCTGATTGTACGATTACTTCATTGGCAGAGGCGGAGAACTTAAATAGACTTCTCCGCAGATCTTCAAGCTCCCATTTCCACTTCTGGGGAGCCTATGACATTATTAGACACTTCTTTAGAAGAGTCTTTAATCTTCGATGTCCCGTTGACACCTATAGCACGCATATCTGTCAAGGTTACTGAGCAGGAGATTTGGCCTCCTGTCATTTCTGTTTTAAAAAGGCCACCAAGCTCTGAGATGACGAGTGGGCGTGAGCTAGTTTTACATCCGCTGACACCGTATCATACGCGTCTGCAGAAATACAGAGCAGCAAGAGGCCGAATTTTCTCCTCGGTGGCGGAGTTAGCTGACATTATGTTTCCTGACCTGGATATGAGACCGAAAAAGAAACGATCTACCGTTCGTTGGCGGGAATACTGTCGACGAATGAAACTAGAAAGAAAAAAACTGGCACAGATTTCCGTGTCGATGCCAGACGACATTCGACCGTACGCTGAAGTAAAGCTGCTCGGGCGAACTGAGACTGGATTACTTGATAGTGGTGCCACTGTCAGTATTCTAGGTCAGGGAGCTCTAGAGAAGCTTGCGGAAGCAGATGTCGAATGGAAGAAGTATCAGACACAGGTCCAAGTAGCAAATGGTGCCATGACGACTGTGCATGGTCATGTGGACTTGAATGTCACTTTCCGTGATAAGACCCAAAACGTGCGTTTTTACGTGGTTCCTGGGCTCACACAGGCACTATATCTGGGAATAGACTTCTGGCGTCTATTTGGGTTGTCTCCAGATGTCCTGGGTATAGTTGCAGAAGTGACACCAAGTCTACTAGCTACTCCTGACACCGACTGTCATATTCTTTACAGTCTTGATCAACAACGCTTAGAAGCCACGAAACAGCTTTTTCCCTCTTTCGCCTCTTTAGGCCTAGGAAAAACATCGTTGGTCACTCACAAGATTGAAACGAATGACGCCGCCCCGATAAAACAGAGGCTTTATCCGATTTCACTAGCAGTACAAAGTTTGATGGATGCCGAATTAGAGCGGATGCTATCACTGGGTGTGATAGAGGAGAGCCAGAGTCCTTGGAGCCCTCCAGTTGTTCTGGTAAGGAAGCCTGGAAAGGTCCGGCTTTGTTTTGACGCCAGAAAGGTCAACTCTGTTACGAAGAAGGATGCCTATCCGCTACCGCAGATAGACGCACTTCTGAGTCGACTTCCTCCGGAAAACTACATAACGAGCCTGGACCTGAAAGACGCATTCTGGCAGATCCCACTAGACACTGATTCCAGAGAGAAGACTGCTTTTACAGTGCCTGGTCATCCACTCTATCAGTACACGGTGATGCCATTCGGCCTATGCAACGCTCCACAAACAATGTGCCGCCTCATGGATAAAGTCATTCCTTTCGATCTTCGTGTGAACGTTCTCGTCTATCTAGACGATTTATTAATTCTGTCATCAGACTTCGACACGCATCTCACACTACTATCCCGTGTAGCGGATTGTTTGAGGAAAGCTGGCCTCACTATCAACGTCGAGAAGAGCAAGTTTTGTATCAAAGAGACCAAATACTTGGGTTTTATTGTCGGAAAGGGAGGTATGAGAACTGACCCTGACAAAATTTCAGCTATAGTTGACTATCCGTCACCTAAAACTGTTCGGCAGGCCCGATGCCTACTAGGTATGGCAGGATGGTATAGACGGTTCATCCCGAACTATGCTGACTTGACTGCCTCCATAACAGACACCTTGAAAAACCCTAGTCAGTTCAAATGGACACCTGAAGCCCAGACGTCTCTTAATCTTCTCAAACAAAAACTTACTTCTGCTCCGTTGCTGGTGAGTCCAGACTTCACCAAACCATTCGTTATACAGTGCGATGCGAGCCAACAAGGTATTGGAGGAGTGCTGATTCAACTAGATGACGATGGCCACGAGAAGCCAATAGCCTACGTCTCGAAAAAGTTGAACTCAGCACAAAGAAATTACACTGTCACAGAGGAAGAATGCTTAGCCGCAATCTTGAGCGTACAGAAATTCCGGCCCTTCATAGAACTCATGCCGTTTAAGATAGTGACTGATCATGCGAGCTTGAAATGGCTGATGTCTCAAAAGGACCTCAGTGGTAGACTTTCGCGGTGGAGTTTGAAGCTTCAGGGCTTCGACTTCACTATTGAGCACAGAAAAGGAAGCCTGAACGCCGTCCCTGATGCGCTGTCACGCATTCATTGTGACAGCCTGATCACAAATGAAGATCCTGGCCCGGAAGTTGACCTTAGTTCGCCATATTTCAATTCGTTGGAATATGAAGAACTGAGGCATAAAGTTAAAACGACTTCTGGCAAACTACCAGATCTTTGCATCAGGGATGGCTTCGTTTACATTCGGACTGTGCCGAGAACAGGCGATCCGATTCAGGTAGAAGAAGCTTGGAAGCTTTGGATTCCACGAGGGCTTGTCACCGACGTCATTTCAAGGGCTCATGATCCGCCGCTGACTTCACACGGAGGTATAGGGAAAACACTGGAACGCCTGCGAAGACATCTGTACTGGCCACGAATGACAGTTGATGTCAGAAACTACGTAGGCGCCTGTGACGTGTGTAAGGAAACGAAAGCTCCCAATACTATTTTAACGACCACCTATGAGAGTCCAGTCTGTGACAGAAAGACCATGGCAAAAGCTGTACATTGATTTTCTAGGTCCATATCCTCGGTCAGTAAAAGGAAATGTCTGCATCTTAATAGTTCTTGACCACTTTTCAAAATTTCCAATTCTCAAACCTATGAGAAAAGCGTCTTCACTCAATGTGTGCCAATTCATTGAGACGGAAGTGTTCCACGTGTTCGGGGTCCCGGAAACGATCGTCTCTGACAATGGAGTCCAGTTTTGCTCGACTCAGTTTACCAGATTGCTGGACAAGTATGGGGTGAAGCACTTGCGAACGGCAGTTTACTCGCCGCAAGCAAACGCCTCACAGCGAGTAAATAGGTCTCTATTGTCAGGGATTAGAGCGTATATTCGGAAGGAACATACGAAATGGAATGGGAAACTGAGCCAAATAGCTAGATCCCTCAGGAGATCTTTCCATCAAGTTACTGGTTTCTCTCCCTATCGAACACTCTTCGGTCAACAAATGATAGAACATGGCAGCTCCTATTCTATCTTGAGGACCCTTGGAACTCTTAATGAGCCATTGAGAGCAGATGCTGAGGATAAAATGAGATTGATCCGTGCGAGAGCGCAGGAAAACTTACAACACGCATTCGAACAGGGTTCACGAGCCTACAATCTCAGGGCGAAGCCTGTCGATTTCAAAGTGGGACAAGAGGTATTTAGACGAAATTTTGCCCAGAGCAATTTCCAACAGCAGACCAGTGCTAAATTAGGACGGAAATTTGTCAAATGTCGGGTTAAAAGCAAGAAAGGAAACTCCCTGTACGAGCTTGAGGATCTGCAGGGAAAACTGTTAGGAGTCTATCACTCCAAAGACATCAGGCAGTGATATCCAGTCTCAAAGTGCCATCTATCTATTGTCACATCTATTCCTGGTAGCCCTAAGAAGGCATCCAGCCAGCATCACTGGTAAACTATAGGATATCGCGAAGCCCTCCTATTGCTCTGTCAATGGTGGGTGATATACCTGTCGGAATCCATTCCTGTATAAGGCTGTCAGCATGTCACTACTTCGACGACGCCTGGGAGACACACCCTTGAACAATCGCCAGTCGGAGATCAGGGTGAGATGTTGCACCGGGAAAGCTTAGCAATCAGTTCTTTAGGTTGCTGATCGCGAGGCTTCCTCAGCATCTCGATGAGGAAAGGCACAGCGGCATCGACCGGCTGGATTTTTTGGGTTACCAGCTTGTCGATGTGGCTTTGGCTTCCCACACTGAGAGGGATGTCGAAGTCTGGTCGAAGACTGACGAGACTTCGGGGATGTGTCCTCGATGCGTCATCGGGCAAGTAGAATCCGAGTGATGAGGAATCCACATTGGGTCGTGGGTCGAGACACACATTGAGCGCCCGCAGTGATGAGGCCTATGTTTAAGACCGGCTAGCTCAGTCGACCATTTTTCAGCGTCGTCTGGACCACGGGTGGTGTAGACCACTCTGTATTGTTATGGTCGTAGCTATTGCATATAGCAATATGCTACAGGTAAAATGCTGATGCATGTAAGCTGGCCTTAAAGTAAACCGCAAACCGATCGCACCCGACCGAGAGTAATGCTTCCTCAAGCTCGTGTGACATGTGAGTGAAGAAAAAGATAAAGAAGAAGAAGACCATTGACCTGTCTCATTTTCTCGAACAAGCGCGTGAAAGAAGTCAAGTGAAAAACCGAATATCGAGAATTTTCAACGACATCGTGCCCAACAAGGTAATACTTTCATATAAAAATCGCTAGGTCAACGTGTATAAATAAAATCTTTTAGGAATTTTCAAAGGGTGATTAGTTTGTAGGCAGAAAAAGATTTTGGATATTGCAAGTGCTGGATGGTGGAACAAAGAAGTAAAAAGGTTCCAACTTTGACACCGAAAATGAAAATTAGACTTGCTACAAATAAGTGGATTGTGTAAATTCTTCGGCAATAATCAGTTGATTAATGTCTATATTGCTCACTTTAATGCCGAGTATGATAGGAAAATGAGGATTGTGAGGCACCTCGCATTATTCAGGCCTTTGATACTGCTCAATTTATAAAAATTACCAGAGATAAGGCAGTCTTACAGATTTTAGCTGGAACTAGCGATTGTGGGAAAAATTCTTATACAGCTGCATCTGTTGCTAAAGAAAATCCATTGGGAACGAGAATTGATCACATTCCAATAAGACCAAAGGATGATTATGAGGTATCAATTTCTGAATATGGACTTCCATTAAAAGAACGTGTACCAGGACACTCATTTAATGACAACTGTGATGTAAAAGGATCATTTAAGGAGATCCAACTACAAATCAAATTGGCATTAGAGGAAATGGTTGTTATTTGTAATGCGAATCTGCACGAATTGAAGATAGGTTATCGGATATACCTTGCCTACGAACGTTGTATATAACGCTGAAATTTTGGTTGTCCGGTATCATTGTATTTCCTTATTTTTGGCCACATTACGGAAGACAGTGTAACGTCGTGGAGTGCTGAACTATCAGTGGAAAATATGCTAGTCTTCTTAGAAGACGCACTTAGGATTAAGCGATAATGAAGTAAAAGTCATATATTTCATGCATTGACAATCAACTGTAGCTCCATCAAGTTGGCTGATCAACTTATACTTTTTTAATTTTTACCACGTCAACTTTTATTTTTTTAATTTTTTATTGCACGTATCGATTGTTGGTCGTTTGTTGGTGATTGTTGGCTTATTTTAAACGTCAAAAAAGAAAATTCACCATCAAGTTAGCCGGAAAATTCTTATTTTTAATTTTATTTTATTTATAACCAGCTCAATCATTGCGTAATCGTTTGTTGGACTCGTTTTTATTAATAAAATCGTTTGTTGGTCCCTCAATTCTTTGCTAATTGCAAAAACAATTGACGTAAGCTACTACACATGAAGTTGTAGCTGATATTAGCCAAATTATAATTTGCAGCTGAAGCTCCAGTAACACCAACATGATAATGAAGTAAAAGCCATATGTTGATATATTTCATGCATTGACAGCTACTGTCAAGGATATTGCTGAATTTTTATTAAATTTATTTAAAAAATTTCATTGAAGAAAAGTACCATTTCTCAACTGGCAATTTTAACACTGAAAAGTGAACGAGCTCAAAAAGTTACAGATCTCACAGGAAACACTTTAAATCTGAGCGGCGGGGTATGAATTTAAGGAGGCGAACCTTTATTACAAAATGGATTAGATTTAGCCATAAAATTTTTAACAATAAGGTGAAGTCTAACTACATGTGATCCAGTTGATTTAAATCTTACAATTGAAGTAGTCAGTTTAACATCATAAAAGCCGATTTATATGTTTCAGGCAATGAAAAATGAGTGTTCGCTGTTCAGTTGTTAGCTTATCAGAGGAGATACGTGCTTGTCGTTTTCTGCTGATGCTGATGCTCATTAATTCAAATTCAACAAATGTTTAAATTAAGCCAACAATCACCAACAAACGATCAACAATCGATATATGCAATAAAAAATTTAAAAAGTAAAAGTTGACGTGGTAAAAATTAAAAAAGTATAAGTTGACCCGCCAACTTGATAGAGCTACAGTTGATTGTCAATGCATGAAATATATGACTTTTACTTCATTATCATGTTGGTGTTACTCCAGCTACAATATTTCAATTTGGCTAATATCAGCTACAACTCCATGTGTAGCTAGCTTCAGATGTAGCTAGCTAGGTAAATTATTTTTGCAATTAACGAAGAATTGAGAGGCCAACAAACGATTTTATTAATAAAAACGAGCCCAACAAACGATTACGCATTGATTGAGCTGCTTATAAATAAAATAAAATTAAAAATAAGAATTTTCCGGCTAACTTGATGGTGAATTTTCTTTTTTGATTTCCGAAAAAACTATTATCCAACAAACGTTTAAATTAAACCAACTATCACCAACAAACGACCAACAATCGATATGTGCAATAAAAAATTAAAAAAGTAAGAGTTGACCGGCCAACTTGATGGAGCCTTCGTTTGGCTCCTAAACCTAAAATGTTTTCTTCACCACACTGACACGACACAGAACTGGTTCCGCACGTATGCTCTTTTCACAGCACATTTTTATACTCTAGTTGTAAGCTATAGGGTACCTACATGCATATACTAGGTTTGTTCGATGAAAACACCGTGTAAATCTTCCCTACAATTTTTCCCAAATTTACCCGGGGTTTTGTGCATTCATCGAACAAGTTTTTAAAACACCGGGTAATTCTAATGAAATGACATTTCTCTGACAGTTCTCCTGAGCATAATTTAACTTCTAATTTCCAGTGATTTGTGAATATTTATTTATAAAATAGGTGAAATAATTAAAAAATTAAGAATAAATAAATATTAAAATGCACAAAAAATATTTCCCAGTTTTTTCTTAATTACATAATCTTTTATTAGCTTTTTTACATCGATATTATCGCCTTTTCTGTAACTTTACTTTGAAAAAATGACAATTGGTTCATCTGTGACCAAATAAGAAACAGTTGTGCTGCACTATTTTCACTTTTATCATCAAATGTTTTGTCACTAGATATAAATTTACTGTTTGGATGATCAAAATCAACAGAAATGATTTTCTCTATCCCAGTGGCCTTTCCGACATCTCATTTAAGAATTTAGAGAATTTCTTATATGTTGTTTGCTTCAAACCTACTTGCTTGGTAGCTGCAGGGATAACGTGAAATCTATAAAAATGACTTGTTAATAATGGCAAAGAAACATTTTTACGATCAAATTTCTTACTAGAAAGGCAGATCTTAAGATTTCATCCAAGTTCTTCAACCTTAATCGCCTCCTCAAATATTTCCTTATAATTTTCATTCGAATTTCCTATGTGCATATTATCGATGGGTATTTTGTCATCTAATTTCTTATATAATCTGAATTTGGTATGAGCTCCACAATTTTTTCACTTTTATATACAGCACTCAACCGCAATCACCGAACAAATTCCATGCCTCAGTTTACAAATGACAAATGTCAAACGTTTACCCCTAGAAATTTTTAGTGCAAGTTCGGGGCACGAAATCAGAAACACCGGGCTTTCATCGACCAAGTTTCCGTAACCCCGTGTAAGCCCAGGGTTTTCAAAAAACAAGATAGTACAGCCCGGTGTAGCCCGGGGCTTACCCGGTGTTTTCATTGAACAAACCTACTAAGTTTGTTATTCCATTTGTAACACCTCGAAATAATGATCGTAGACCAAAATGGATTGGACACCCACGCATAATATTAAAAGTTATTTTGATTTTTGCATGTCCGTCCGTCTGTCCGTCTGTCCATCCGTCCGTCTGTGCGCAAGATAACTCGAGAACGCGTATACTTAGAGAGCTGAAATTTTGTACACAGACTTCAAGAAACAAGTAAAATTAAGTTCGAAAATGAGATAAATCGGACAACTTCTTCGTAGGGTTGCCATACAAAAATTTCGTTTTCCATTAAATATTTGGACACTGCCTGAGAACGCATCGACATAGAGAGCTGAAATTTGGTACATGGTATTTTCATAATAATAGCAAAACCAATTTCAAAAATAGACCAAATCGGGCAACCCCTTCTTGGTGTTGCCATATACAAATTTAGGTTTTTTGCATATACTGTGAGAACGATCAGTCCTAGACATTTTTTTTGTACTAAAAACTTCTTCAGAATACGAAATCCTATAAAATTGCTGATAATTATTTTTTCTGTTCGACGAACCGTTCTAGAAATATGTGCGAAAAACCACATCAAAAATCAAACTTGCATAGATCGGTGATCATACGAAATTTTATACGGGCATTCATCTAGGGCAGTGGTTCTCAAACTATTTTAATGACGGAACCCTTTTGGGAAGCAAAATACTTGATGGAACCCTACAATAAAACAATTGTTTTTATAAGTGTATTCTTTATTAATCAGCATAATAAAAGTACAATGTAACAGTTACTAATTATTATTTACTTCACCACTTGGCAAGGACAAAAATAGAAAACATTAAAAAAGAAAAAATCTAACTAGTGGGAGGTATGAAACTGTTTTTTATTTTTCATCAATTGGTATATATCAGGTTTGATGGAAGAAAGTTGGAGTCTCATATCAGCTTCGGCGTCCAGTCTATTGCGATATTTTGTTTTCGTGGCTGCGTAGGTAGAGAATCCTGTTTCGCACAAATATGTAGTTGGGAACGGGAGAAGAATATCCAGAGCCATTTGGCCAAGCATTGCATATTCATCTTGGATTCTGCACCAAAAATCATTGAGAGGCGTCGTTTTGAACAGTGACTCCATACTTGTGTCTGATGACATTTCTAAAAGAGATTCATATATCTCGTTTGACATGTTTTCAGGCTTTTCCAAGTTGGGTAAAAAAGGATTATAAATCCATGAATTCACTTTAATTTTTGTATTGTGTTCTTCGGTAAAATACTTTTCAAAAGATGCGCGCATCGAACTGAGATATTGGACAAATTCTTCAAACATTTCATCTTCAAACATTTCTGAGTCGTTTTCGCTAACAAACTCACTGAGTAACGTAAAGCTTTCTATTTCTTTCTTACCAATGCAAATGATCCAAAAATCTAATTTTCTTTTAAAAGCAGTTATTTTATTATAGGCCTGAAATACTGTTGTCTGTTTACCTTGCAACGATAAATTCAATTCGTTAAGTTTTTGAAAGATATCCGCCATAAAAGACAATCGGAACAACCAAGTTTTATCATACAAACGGTCCTTCAAATTAAAAGAAGTATCTGCTGAAAGAAACATTTGTAACTCGGCTCTAAGTTCAAATAGCCTTGTTAAAGTTTTACCCCGAGACAGCCATCGCACTTCTGTATGGAGAAGCAGTGTTTTATGTTTGCTGCCATAATCTTCACACAATAATGAGAACAATTGGGATTGTAGTGGTCGTGATTTGATAAAATTAATTATTTTTACCGCTTCATCCATAACTAATTTTAGATTTGACGGCATTTGCTTCATCGCAAGTGCTTGTCTATGCAGAATACAATGACTGGAACTACAATTAGGCGCTTTATTTTTCATTCGTGACACTGCTCCTGCTGTTTTACCTCTCATCGCCTTGGCCCTATCTGTACAAATGTCAATGCAATTGTTCCAACTGAGATTATTTTCTTCAAAAAATATATTTATTTTATTAAAAATTTGTTCCCCGGTAGTGTTTGTAAGCAGCGGTGAACACATAAGCATATCTTCTTCAAAAGAACTTTTATATGGATATCTCACAATAACCAGCAGGATAGCCAAACCAGCGACATCAGTCGACTCGTCCATTTGCAAGGCGAATCGTGTATTTTGTAGACGTGTAACTAGTTCTTGTTTGACGTAGCTTGCCAGATCATGGATTCGTCGTGAAACAGTATCGTTTGATAGCGGAACAGTAGAAAGATGCTTTGCAGATTTTTCATCGAGCATACATTTTGTTATGTCTAATACACATGGTTTTATTAAATTTTCAGCGATAGTGTGCGCTTCACCTGCTTGTGCAATGCGATAGCTAACAAAATATGATGCCTCCGTGGCCTTTTCGTTGATAGTTTGTGTTACATGCATCATATTTTTTTGACTTTCTAATAACTGATCTTTTTTTCGAACAAAAAATTCTTTATTCTTGTCTTTAGACTCGGGGTGTACAGTTTCTAAATGTCGGCGCAATTTGGCAGGTGCCATGGAACTATTAGGAAGCAGTTTACTACAGAGCATGCAGAGAGGTGAGCCGTTGGAATCAACAAATCCGAAACTGATATAAGATTCATCATACTTCCTTCTTTTCGTCTTTGAAACCGTCGAGCTTGACGTCGTGGCATCATCTTCTGGATCGGTGATTGCTATATTCTCCGCGCACACTGCTTTTGAACATTCAGCGTCATTACAAGATGTTGTTGCAACACGTTTAACACCTTTAAGCCAACGTTCCATTCTTCTTTATTTATAATGTTACACGTCAGGATAGTTGGGTTTAAATAATGCACAATCGTTACTGCGTATAAGAGACTAAATTTAGTACCTACAGTGAAGAAATGTATAAAACTGAGACAACAGAATACAGCAGGCAGTAAAACTTACCTATGTGTAATGCACAATCGTTACTGCGTATAAGAGACTAAATTTAGTACCTACAGTGAAGAAATGTATAAAACTGAGACAACAGAATACAGCAGGCAGTAAAACAATGAACACTATTTTCTCGCTAGCGAGCTTGTAAGTAGGTAGTAACTTATCGCTCCGAACGCTAATCGTCAACTGACGACTGACGACTTATGAGATATTGTACCAGCTATTGTAACACATGTTTATACAAATACAAATAAATAAATAAATAACGTTCATAGCGTTTTGTCTCCAAGCGGCCGCGGAGTCCGCGCAGCCACGGAGCGACCAGAGAGAGGTGTTTTGATTTTTTTTTCTAAATTCTTGCGGAACCCCGACAGAGGTATCATGGAACCCTAGGGTTCCGCGGAACACACTTAGAGTATAGCTGATCTAGGGTATCATAGGAATTGGTCGTAGACTAATTCTAGCTTTTTTACTTGTTTTTATTAAAATCATAAAGGACGAAAATTTTCCGATATTTAACTTTCTTGCATTCTTTTCAGTTTTTCCCCGTTCGGTTTAGTTGAAAAGAATTCACCATTAGGGCTGAATTACAATTACGACTACGACCTTGCCCAAATGGTAAATGCATATAGTAAGATACAATTGCAACTTCGACTGCGACTGCGACTGAAACAAAACTTCGCTCAAAATGCAAAGTTGGTGTTGGCTGCAGGCAACTTCAGTTCAATCACAGAAGTCGGGACTGGTTTTTCAATCAGTTGAAGCTTTAATTAAATTACAAATTTCACCTCAGCGTCGACTTCGACTTAAAATCAAGTCGCAGTCGACAAATCAGTCGTAATTGTTAGTAGTATGTATCCACTAGCCATTTAAAAATGCACTAGGTGCGGTAGAGACACAAAAATTGTACCTCACCCCCCAAACGAATTTTGTTATGGTTGGTGGGCGTATTTCTCGGCGACTATGCCACTAGGTAGATTTTATACCACTGTGTATAATTTTAATCAAGAGAAAGGAGAGTTTGGCTAGTAGTATGTATCCACTAGCCATTTAAAAATGCGCTAGGTGCGGTAGAGACACATGTTATGGTCGTAGCATATTACATATAGCAATATGCTACACGGACTGAAGCGTGTAAGCGGAAATATCAAGCAGAAAGATCGAGCGCACCCCGACCGAGAAAAGTGCATTTCCTCGAGCCCGGAGTGACATTCGGACGGTAGGAAAGAAGAAGACGAAATCTTCTCAAATGGTGAAAGTGTCAACAGTCGTGAACTCCCGAATATAATTTTTAATCATCCGCTAGAAAAGCCAAGTTTGTAAGTATATTTAAGATATTTTTCAATCCCCAGACTACTTACTTTCCCTTTATATAGTTATTTTCCCACAATAATACCGGAAACTTTGTCCGAGAACGAGACGTGGCGAACTTCTACCAAAGTCGTAGGATTAATTTATCCAGTGTGAACGTAAATTTTTGGAGAAGTTCAGCATGTAGGTTGAATATTTTATTTATGGCTGTGTTTAATTTGTTTATCGTATGTCCATCCAGAACTTAATAAATTTGCTCCTTTTGCTGATGCAATTAAGGGTACTGATGATACTGTCCAAGACGGTCTTGTGCACCTAAGAATCCAGCGAGGGAGCCCTGTTCTTGGGACAGTGCAAATGTCTGCGCTAGCGATTGGCTAAAATTACAAAAGGAGTAGCAAAGCTCTTGAGCACAGTGGATGCAGTATCTACTACAAAGAAAACATTAAGGAAGAAAGCCTAGCAGGTATTGTTTGTGGAAAAACATTTAAAGAGGCTCCGACTTTGGGTCAAAACGTCACTCAGGTACGCTCCGACTTATTTAAATAACTTAGGAGACTTCCAGTACAAGAATTAGACTCATTCCTCGTTGACAACTCATTAAGAGTAATATTAAGTCTCAAAAACTAGACAAAAGTGACATGTGTTAGAATTATTAGGCTTAAAGGAATCATTCGCAAATATTAAGTTAGAAGTTGTAATGTTGCAAAATGCTGCTATATTAAGCAACAGGAAAATACCCAAAACAACAGCAGGTAATTCACCTGTCCAAGAGTTGAGTGTTTTAAATACCAAATTTAATAAGATTTTAAGAAACACAATCGATAGTAGTAGTAAATTTTGCAGTAATAATTCAGGAGATTTCGCATTCAATAATTTGTACTGTCAATGTGACTATCGCGTTAAGGAGTAGTAAGTAATTCGATTTATAATAAAGCAGAAACTTTTCATGTACTGTCACTGCAAAAATGTATGCCACTAGATTCTATCGCAACCGACAGGGAAATACATTTTGTAATTTTATATTGTGCCCCAATATTAGCAGCAAAGTGTGATTCAAATCGCGTTTTTTTTTCATAAATTCAAAGTTCACTCACCTGCGTGCTATTTCAATTTTCGGTAATTCTTATTTCAGACATAATTACCTACCTAAAACAAAAAAATACGTATTTTTTTCTTTTATTGATATAACAACCACAATGACTATCTTATGTAGATGCGCACTTCTTTTAACGAAAAAAAGAAAGAAATGGAACTGATGATAATTTATTTATAAAAGATACTGTACACACTATTTGGATGTTATTCTCGTCAGTTCAGTGAACAAATCAATATTATTTCATTTCTTAAAATCAAGAAATATTTATTTTGTTATTCATTTTCATCATTGTAACTAGAAAATCTGTAAGATAATCACGGAAAATGCTATGAATTTACATTTTATTTAATAAGTAATTATAGATTTTGTAATTTAAATATTTCGTGAACGTGGATAAATCAATTTTTTTTTTATATTTTGCTGGGGCTTAAGAGTCTGTTCATATAAAAGTTATTTATACATCTAGTATTAAATGAGTAATTATAACGTAATGCACTAATAACATTTTTCTCATTCTCCTCACACTTTCGTGGAGCCCTCTAGCATGAAGGTCGCCTAGGTCCGCTACTCTCTCTCTTTTCAGGTCAACTAGGGACACTGTAAACGATCTGCCCACAGTGTCATTGGGCGGTTGGGGCAAGGCAGTTGAAGGCAGTCCATCTGCGCCTTCACCAAGGTAAAGGTAAGTGGTGTAAAGGTCCCTTCTGGACTGAGTGTGTGCGTCGGCCTTTGGAAGTAGGCACGATTTTTTTTTTATTATGGCTGACGGCAGCGGCAGGTTCTTCGTGGAACCTCCCCACACTCTCCGCCAATAGCCGAGGCGAGCTAGCGTGCCGCCCTGCATTCAACGCTGTACGTCGAGTGATCTGTCAGCTCATGCTGGCAGTCTGGACTTCACGTCCAAGCAAATCACTCTATCATAGTTCCATAACAAAAATGGCGCCCAACGTGGGGCCACCTCAATTAGACTTCGGTGGTCTAAGTATGACCTTTACTGAGGATTGTGATTACTTCGAGAGATGGGCATTTGGCTGTTAGCTAAATAGCCTGACTCAGTACTCGCATAATCAGTGGAAGTTATATGCGGACCTGGGTTTAATTGTTTGTTATTAGTTGAAAGTTTTGGTAATGTAAAGTAAAGTTTTTGGGATTTTGATTTGGTTGAATGATTAAAGTAACGTAACGTTTTAGATTTTTGAAAGTTTTTGAAAGTTTTGAATTTTTTTGATTGTTTTGAATTGATCTTTCCCGCTGGCCTTCTGCTATGGAAATAGTAGGTGGCCTCGCAACATTTTCGTGATGTTCTCATGGAAGCGTGTCTTTGCTAGCCAACTGGCTGGACAGAGTCATGAGTCTGTGAGATGACTTTTGGCAATTTGCTAACTAGTTGACCAGACGGCTCTGCCCAACTGGAAGATTAGTTAGACATGACAATCGACCGAGGAGGAAGGAAGGAATTGTTGAAGGATGGAAGTGATGCTGGAGACCTTCAGTAATCAGGAGCTGGCATACTGCTAACTGCCTGGCTGAAGAATCTCTAGCAACACTCTCAGTCTTTGACATCTCTAACCCGACTTCTCTCAGATTTCGGTGAGAACACAAACCTTTTTCATGCACACACTCACACTGCTTATCTTTATCGATGGATTTCTGGCCTGATTAGAGAGAGTGGGCCTGGAGGATTCTTGTGTTGAGGTTAGCTCTTGGAGAGTGAAGGAGAGAACTTTCGTAGGAATAATTTTTTTTGATTTTGATCTTTTGGAATGTTTGAACGGAATTTCATAGAATTTTAATTACAAGCCAGCGTTTATTTTCTTATACGATTTTGATAGTGCAAACATTTATCTTGATTTTAAGCGTCGTCCTTTAGTACGGCTACGATAATTTATTTTGAATTCCCCGATGAATTGAATTTCGCGCATGTTGAAGTTTTGCTACCCTGCTTATCTGATTATAAAATATTTTTTGTGTTTTGACCTGTCGAACTTTGAACTTTAAATACTTGGTAGATAGACCTAAGGACTTCCTTTTCGAACTTTTTGAGGAATTTTTTTTTTAATTTTGAGTCGAAACTTTCCCTGACTTTGGCGAGACCTACGGGCCTCTTAACCAGAGTACGATAAGCCTCTGTACGAGCGGTAGAAGCTGAATAGATTTGACGCTCGGCTATACGTTTAATTTCGGTGAACTCTTGGAGGAGTGTAATTTTAATAATGGCTACAGCACGAACACCACCGCGAGTAACTGCTGTACCGATACCGTTGCCAGACTCGTGCTCTATTTGTCAGGAGGGCGACTGGTCAGGACCGAGGAAGGTAGTGAAGAAGGTCTGTGGACATGCGTTCCACAAAGCATGCCTGAAAACATGGATTGGACAGAATTCAAACTGCCCGAACTGTAGATCCCATCTCACTCAGTATGATTTTACTGAGTATACCGGCGCTGTTCCGAAGAGGACGAAGCCCGGAAAGTCTGTCAGTCACGATCCATTGCCTCACATGCAGACATTAGATTTACCTTCGACGATTCCATCAACTAGCCGAAGATCACTATCACCTGGAATGCCAGAGCTGCATTCCATGATCTTCACAAATCCCAACTCGCGACGAAACAGCCCATTGCCTTCTGGCAGTGGACAGAACTCAGCAGCGACGGAAGCCCTGCTGGCAGGTATGCGCATACAACTGCAGGACTTGGTTCGAGAAGGCCTCGAGCAGAGCCTAAATACCTTGCGAACTGAACTGGCAAGTAGCGTCCGACAGCAAATCTCAGCTGCGATACCACCAGTCGACTTTTCACGGCCACCTCCTTCCGTGGGTGAACCGAGACCACCGCCAGAATTTCACGACGGTCGTAGGCAGTCGTTTAATAGAATATCATCACCTCTTGGTCAGCCTAGACCGAATTTTATGCAACCTCCACCAGGTTCATCTCATCGTATCCCGCCGAGCCTAGGACAGCGACGTTCTGGCAGTCCCATTCGCAGATGGAATATATCCTAAAGTGGCGACAGCTCTCGACTTACAGTCGACGAATTTGTGTTCAGAGTGGAAGCATTAACTTACTCGGCTTTAGACGGAGATTTCAATCTTTTAGTTCGACACATGACGACTCTGCTTTCTGGTCCAGCAATGGACTGGTACTGGTCTCTCTTGAGGCAGAATTCCACGCCTTCGTGGGAGTATGTAAAGACAGCCCTGTTAGCTGAATGGGCAGTACCGAAGGATGACCTCAAGGTCAAAGTCCAACTAATGCTGAGGAAACAGAAGGCTACGTACCATCAACACCTGGTACATCTGCGCGATCAACTGCAAAGTCCTTTAGCGGACGGAAGAGTTTTTAGAGATCGTGAAGTCAAATCTGCTTCCAGATATTCAGCAGAGAATCTGCTTACATCCCACTATCACCATCCACCAACTACGGAGTCTTGTGACCCAGATACAGGCTACACAGTAGCGGATCGCAACAGCGTGTAGATGGAACACCTATCATAGCCCAAGAGTCAGTGAGGTGGATGAGCGTCGTGACTGAGACTGAACAGCACAGGTCACCCGAAAGCAGTGAGGAAGCCGTCGTATTATCTGCTATAACAACACCCCAGAACGTTAACTGTTGGAACTGTGACCAGGCAGGTCACTTTTACCAAGACTGTCTACAGGAAAGACAAATTGTGTTCTGCTACGGATGCGGACGCAAAAATGTTTTCAAGCCTAATTGTAGCCGACAGAAAAACCTGAGACGGGTCTGGAATACCACCACCTTTTCTCGACCAGTGTCAACGTCACGAACACTAACTGCAACGAACACTCCAGTTCAAGCCCTGAACAGGGAGGAAGGTTCCGCTCCATTAGCAGACCTTAACGATGAACCAATGAATTGTCCACTGGTATCATTCAGTGACTCTGATGATATCAGCAAACCCTCTGATAGACTTAACGATCGATTCATAGAGACGGAGAACCTGATAGACTTCTCCGCCGATCTTCAAGCTCCCATTTCCACTTCTGGGGTGCCCATGACATTAATAGACACTTCTTTGGAAGAGTCTTTAATTTTCGATGTCCCGATAACACAGCGGACAAAGTTGCTGAGCAGGAGATTTGGCCTCATGGCATTTCTGTTTTAAAACGGCCACCAAGCTCTGTCATGACGAGTGGGCGTGAGCCTGTTTTATATCCTTTGACGCCGTATCATACGCGTCTGCAGAAATACAACGCAGCAAGAGACCGCATCTTCTCCTCAGTAGCGGAGTTAGCTGAAATCGTGTTTCCTGATTTGGATATTAGACCGAAAAAGAAACGATCAACCGTTCGTTGGCGGGAATATTGTCAACGGATGCGACTGGAAAGAAAGAAACTGGCACAGATTTCCGTGTCGAGGCCAGACGACATTCAACCGTATGCCGAAGTAAAGCTGCTCGGGCGAACTGAGACTGGACTACTTGATAGTGGTGCCACTGTCAGTATTCTAGGTCAGGGAGCTCTAGAGAAGCTTGCAGAAGCAGAGGTTGAATGGAAAAGGTATCGGACACAGGTGCAAGTAGCGAATGGTGCCATGACGACTATTCATGGTCATGTGAACTTGGACATCACTTTCCGTGGTAAGACCCAAAACGTGCGTTTTTACTTGGTTCCTGGGCTCACACAGGCACTGTATCTAGGAATAGACTTCTGGCGTCTATTTGGGTTGGCTCCAGATGTCCTGGGTATAGTTGCAGAAGTGACACCAAGTCTACTAGCTACTCCTGACACCGACTGTCATATTCTTTCCAGTCTTGATCAACAACGCTTAGAAGCCACGAAACAGCTTTTTCCCTCTTTCGCCTCTTTAGGCCTAGGAAAAACATCGTTGGTCACTCACAAGATTGAAACGAATGACGCCGCCCCGATAAAACAGCGCTTTTATCCGATTTCGCCGGCAGTACAAAGTTTGATGGACGCCGAATTAGAGCGAATGCTATCACTGGGTGTGATAGAGGAGAGCCAGAGTCCTTGCAGCTCTCCAGTTGTGCTAGTGAGGAAGCCTGGCAAGGTCCGGCTGTGTTTTGACGCCAGGAAGGTCAACTATGTTACGAAGAAGGATGCCTATCCGCTACCGCAGATAGACGCACTTCTGAGTCGACTTCCTCCGGAAAACTACATTACGAGCCTGGACCTGAAGGACGCCTTCTGGCAGATCCCACTAGACGCTGATTCCAGAGAGAAGACCGCTTTTACAGTACCTGGTCATCCTCTCTATCAGTACACAGTGATGCCATTCGGCCTATGCAACGCTCCACAAACGATGTGCCGCCTCATGGATAAAGTCATTCCTTTCGATCTTCGTGAGAATGTTCTCGTCTACTTAGACGATTTATTAATACTGTCAGCAGACTTTGACTCTCATCCCGTGTAGCGGATTGTTTGAGGAAAGCTGGCCTCACTATCAACGTTGAGAAGAGTAAGTTTTGTATTAAAGAGACCAAATATTTGGGTTTTATTGTTGGAAAAGGAGGAATTCGAACTGACCCTGACAAGATTTCAGCCATAGTTGACTTTCCGTCACCTAAAACTGTTCGGCAAGCCCGACGCCTATTAGGTATGGCAGGCTGGTATCGCAGGTTTATCCCGAACTATGCTGACTTGACTGCCTCCATAACAGACACCTTGAAGAATCCTAGTCAGTTCCGATGGACACCTGAAGCCCAGACGTCTCTTGATTCGTTGAAACAAAAACTTACTTCTTCTCCGTTGCTAGTGATCCCAGATTTCACCAAGCCGTTCGTTATACAATGTGATGCGAGCCAACAAGGTGTTGGTGGAGTGCTGATTCAACTAGATGACGATGGCCACGAGAAGCCAATAGCCTACGTCTCGAAAAAGTTGAATTCAGCACAACGAAATTATACCGTCACAGAGCAGGAATGCTTAGCAGCAATCTTGAGTGTACAAAAGTTCCGGCCCTTCGTAGAACTTATGCCGTTTAAGATTGTGACTGATCATGCGAGCTTGAAATGGCTGATGTCTCAAAAGGACCTCAGCGGTAGACTTGCTCGGTGGAGTTTGAAGCTTCAAGGTTTCGACTTCACCATTGAACACAGGAAAGGAAGCCTGAATGTCGTTCCTGATGCGCTGTCACGGATTCATTGTGATAGCTTGTCAAGACCTGAAGATCCTGGCCCGGAAGTTGACCTTAGTTCGCCATATTTCAACTCGTTGGAATATGAGGAACTGAGGCATAAGGTTAAAACAGCTTCTGGTAAACTACCAGATCTTTGCGTCAGGGATGGCTTCGTATATATTCGGACTGTTCCGAGAACAGGCGATCCGATCCAGGAAGAAGAAGCTTGGAAGCTTTGGATTCCACGAGGGCTTGTCTCCGACGTCATCTCAAGAGCGCATGATCCGCCACTAGCTTCTTACGGTGGTATAGGGAAAACACTGGAACGTCTGAGAAGACACCTGTACTGGCCACGTATGACAGTTGATGTCAGAAATTACGTAGGCGCCTGTGACGTGTGTAAGGAAACTAAAGCCCCCAATACCATTCTTAGACCACCTATGGGAGTCCAGTCTGTGACAGAAAGACCATGGCAAAAGCTGTACATTGACTTTTTAGGTCCATATCAAAGGTCAGTGAAAGGAAACATCTGCATATTGATAATTCTTGACCACTTTTCCAGGTTCCCGATTCTCAAACCTATGAGAAAAGCGTCTGCACTCAACGTGTGTCAGTTCATCGAGACGGAAGTGTTCCACGTGGTCGGAGTTCCGGAAACGATAGTCTCTGACAATGGAGTCCAGTTTTGCTCAGCTCAGTTCGCCAGATTACTGGACAAGTATAGGGTGAAGCAATTGCGAACGGCAGTTTACTCGCCGCAAGCAAATGCCTCAGAGCGAGTAAACAGGTCTCTATTGTCAGGGATTAGATCGTATATTCGGAAGGAACACACAAAATGGGATGAGAAGCTGAGCCAGATAGCTAGTTCCCTCAGGAGCTCTTTCCACTAAGCAACTGGTTTCTCTCCTTATCGAACACTTTTCGGTCATCAAATGATTGAGCATGGCAGCTCCTATTCCGTCCTAAGGAGCCTGGGAACTCTTAATGAGCCGTTGAGAGTGGATGCTGAGGACAAAGTGAGATTGATCCGTGCGAGAGTGCAGGAAAATTTACAGCAAGCACTCGAGCAGGGTTCACGAGCCTATAATCTCAGGGCGAAACCTGTCGACTTCAAAGTTGGTCAGGAGGTATTTAGACGGAATTTTGCCCAAAGCAATTTCCAACAGCAGACTAGTGCTAAACTGGGACGAAAGTTTGTCAAGTGTCGGGTTAAATCCAAGAAAGGAAACTCCCTATATGAGCTTGAAGATCTGCAAGGAAAACCTCTAGGAGTCTATCACGCCAAAGACATCAGGCAGTGATATTCATTCTCTAAGCGTAATCTATCGACTGTCACGTTTATTCCTGGTAGCCCTAAGAAGGCATCCAGCCAGCTTCACTGGTAAACTATACGATATCGCGAAGCCCTCCTATTGCCCCGTCAATGGTGGGTGATATACCTGTTGGCATCCATTCCTGTATACGGTTGTCAGCATGTCACTACTTCGACGACACCTTGGGGACACACTCTTGAACAATCGCGGTCGGAGATTGAAGCGAGATGTCATGCCGGGGAAGCTTAGCGATCAGTTCTTTGGGTTACTGATCGCGAGGATTTCTCAGCATCTCGGTGAAGGAAGACACAGAGACATCGACCGGCTGGATTTTTTGAGTTACCAGCTTGTCGATGCACCTTTGATTTCCAACACAGAGAAGCATGTCGAGGTCTGATCAAAGACTGACGAGACTTCAGGGAGGTGTCCTCGAAGCGTCATCGGTCAAGTAGAGTACGAGTGATGAGGAATACGCATTGGGTCGTGGGTCGAGACACACATTGAGCGCCCGCAGCGATGAGGCCTATGTTTAAGACCGGCTAGCTCAGTCGACCATTTTTCAGCGTTGTCTGAACCATGGGTGGCGCAGACCACTCTGCCCTGTTATGGTCGTAGCATATTACATATAGCAATATGCTACACGGACTGAAGCGTGTAAGTGGAAATATCAAGCAGAAAGATCGAGCGCACCCCGACCGAGAAAAGTGCATTTCCTCGAGCCCGGAGTGACATTCGGACGGTAGGAAAGAAGAAGAAGAAATCTTCTCAAATGGTGAAAGTGTCAACAGTCGTGAACTCCCGAATATAATTTTTAATCATCCGCTAGAAAAGCCAAGTTTGTAAGTATATTTAAGATATTTTTCAATCCCCAGACTACTTACTTTCCCTTTATATAGTTATTTTCCCACAATAATACCGGAAACTTTGTCCGAGAACGAGACGTGGAGAACTTCTACCAAAGTCGTAGGATTAATTTATCCAGTGTGAACGTAAATTTTTGGAGAAGTTCAGCATGTAGGTTGAATATTTTATTTCTCGGCTGTGTTTAATTTGTTTATCGTATGTCCATCCAGAATTAAATAAATTTGCTCCTTTTGCTGATGCAATTAAGGGTGCTGATGATACTGTCCAAGACGGTCTTGTGCACCTAAGAATCCAGCGAGGGAGCCCTGTTCTTGGGACAGTGCAAATGTCTGCGCTAGCGATTGGCTAAAATTACAAAAGGAGTAGCAAAGCTCTTGAGCACAGTGGATGCAGTATCAACTACAAAGAAAACATTAAGGAAGAAAGCCTAGCAGGTATTGTTTGTGGAAAAACATTTAAAGAGGCTCCGACTTTGGGTCAAAACGTCACTCAGGTACGCTCCGACTTATTTAAATAACTTAGGAGACTTCCAGTACAAGAATTAGACTCATTCCTCGTTGACAACTCATTAAGAGTAATATTAAGTCTCAAAAACTAGACAAAAGTGACATGTGTTAGAATTATTAGGCTTAAAGGAATCATTCGCAAATATTAAGTTAGAAGTTGTAATGTTGCAAAATGCTGCTATATTAAGCAACAGGAAAATACCCAAAACAACAGCAGGTAATTCACCTGTCCAAGAGTTGAGTGTTTTAAATACCAAATTTAATAAGATTTTAAGAAACACAATCGATAGTAGTAGTAAATTTTGCAGTAATAATTCAGGAGATTTCGCATTCAATAATTTGTACTGTCAATGTGACTATCGCGATAAGGAGTAGTAAGTAATTCGATTTATAATAAAACAGAAACTTTTCATGTACTGTCACTGCAAAAATGTATGCCACTAGATTCTATCGCAACCGTACGTAAAGCCTGACGACAGGGAAATACATTTTGTAATTTTATATTGTGCCCCAATATTAGTAGCAAAGTGTGATTCAAATCGCGTTTTTTTACATAAATTCAAAGTTCACTCACCTGCGTGCTATTTCAATTTTCGGTAATTCTTATTTCAGACATAATTACCTACCTAAAACAAAAAAATACGTATTTTTTTCTTTTATTGATATAACAACCACAATGACTATCTTATGTAGATGCGCACTTCTTTTAACGAAAAAAAGAAAGAAATGGAACTGAAGATAATTTATTTATAAAAGATACTGTACACACTATTTGGATGTTATTCTCGTCAGTTCAGTGAACAAATCAATATTTTTTCATTTCTGAAAATCAAGAAATATTTATTTTGTTATTCATTTTCATCATTGTAACTAGAAAATCTGTAAGATAATCACGGAAAATGCTATGAATTTACAATTTATTTAATAAGTAATTATAGAATTTGTAATTTCAATATTTCGTGAACGTGGATAAATCAATTTTTTTTGATATTTTGCTGGGGCTTAAGAGTCTGTTCATATAAAAGTTATTTATACATCTAGTATTAAATGAGTAATTATAACGTAATGCACCAATAACGTTTTTCTCATTCTTCTCACACTCTCCTGGAGCCCTCTAGCATGAAGGTCGCCTAGGTCCGCTACTCTCTCTCTTTTCAGGTCAACTAGGGACACTGTAAACGATCTGCCCACAGTGTCATTGGGCGGTTGGGGCAAGGCAGTTGAAGGCAGTCCATCTGCGCCTTCACCAAGGTAAAGGTAAGTGGTGTAAAGGTCCCTTCTGGACTGAGTGTGTGCGTCGGCCTTTGGAAGTAGGCACGATTTTTTTTGATTATGGCTGACGGCAGCGGCAGGTTCTTCGTGGAACCTTTCCACACTCTCCGCCAACAGCCGAGGTGAGCTAGCGTGCCGCCCTGCATTCAACGCTGTACGTCGAGTGATCTGTCAGCTCATGCTGGCAGTCTGGACTTCACGTCCAAGCAAATCACTCTATCATAGTTCCATAACACACAAATCCCTCACGTGTTTTCTTCTGGCTGTTGGGCGTATTGCTCGCGGATTTATTGTTAAAGTTGATTGTTCTGTTAGCTAATGAAGACGAGGGAGAGGTTATCAAAGCAAGGAGTATCTGCACGGATTTTTTCTTAAAATCAAGTGAAAAGTTGATTTTTCTGCGGGGAGGTTGTCGAAATCAAAGATGGCTTTTGCGGACCTGCGCGAGTTGGAGATGAGCCGGCTCCAAAGTGATGATATGCTGCTTTGATTGAAACTTGTTTTTTGTTTTGCATGTGCTCGAAATGTTGTTTATACCTGGCGGTTACTGTTGGCTTAGGTCAAGAGTGAGTGCATCTTTGCGTTGCTGCTTTGATTGAAACTTGTTTTTTGGTTTGCATGTGCTCAAAATGTTGTTTGTACCTGGCGGTCACTGTTGGCTTAGGTCAAGAGTGAGTGCAACTTTGCGACCGGTATAAAGTATGTGATGAAGCTTCTGCTGGTCAATGAAATAATCTGGAATAAAATTTTAGGGTATTTTGAAATAAAACAAGTGGTGTGGATAGTATGCTCAAAATTTATTTTCTCATACTAGATTGACAGTCGTTTTTTGTATAAATGAAAATTGCGATAATTTCTTTTCCTGGTCTCTTTTTGTAATTACAAGAAAATAGTTTTCAATGCTGTTTAGTTAGTTTTTTTGTTTACAGAATTCGTAAAAATAATATATTTCACAAAACAGTCCTAGGACAAGTAAAATAACCGTTAAAAATTTTAAAGTTGTTAAAGCGCAAATTAAGGGCTTCGATTTAGCTGGCTGGGCGGATGGTCTGTTGTGTGGTCCACATACATCCCTGCCGTTGGCGTATGTACAGTTTGGGGAGCGGTGAATGTGTTCTGCTTCAATGTCTTCTGGGCAATTCATAGCATGCATTTCCAGGGAGCAAAAGTAACATTTTTTTTTATCTTTAAGATTTGTGTAAAAGAACCCGCTTCTTGCTAGTTTGCAACACTTTCTGTCATCTAAAGGAAGATTATGGAAAGTTTTTAAACGGTCAGATTCTCTCTTTAAAAGTAACATGATGACTGTGTTTTAGAAATACTACAGCACGTCTTTTATATCAATCCATGAATTATGTTTTGCTGAGAAACCGAACTACTTTACAAAGACTTTATTTCCACGTCTTTTTAAAACTTTTTCTACAAGATAAAGATCCGGATGTTTGACTGTAGCCAGCTCAAGCTCATAAAACTTTCCCTGAATCACCTTTTGTTCATAATCCTCGAGAAAATAGGTCGTTGGAAATGTGCTTTTGACTTTATTTATAACAAATATTTCGGTAGACCAATTAGGGGTATAGCCTTTTTCAAATACATGCTTATGCTTACTTATAAGAACAAAATCACCTACTTTATATTTCGGTTTGGGTTTTACCTTTGGATATTTATACACAGTCGACAATAAAATCTCCTTGCGTGGGCCAACATCTACAGGCTGCATTTTAATAGTGCGAAGCTTTGTTGAATTATACGCTTCTGTTAACTTAGTTAACATACTAATCCAGTGATAATTTCCGTTCATACTGAATTCTTTCCACATCATGCTTTTTAACGTTCTGTTAAACCTTTCTACAATTGAATCTTTTAAAGCGCTGTAAGAGGAATAATGGTTAATATCATAGCAATTCATAAGCTGTCGAAACGATTTATTAAAAAACTCCTTTCCATCATCTGTTTGTAAATTTGTTGGAATGCGACCTTGATTAAAAAGAGACTGCATCGCTTTAACAACTTCTGATGCCTTTTTACTTTTAATTGGTGAGGCCCATGCATATTTTGAAAACGTATAGTGAGAAGAAAACGAAAGCCTTGGTTTTCTGAAGCGTACGAACCCATATCGACCAAGTCTGACTGCCACAAATCATCAATACCCTTGATAGTAACACTCTGTCGCTTACAGTTTTTGCGAGCTGGTTTATGCAGTTCATTCACAACTTGTCTTCTACTCATTTTACCGAATGTATAAATACAACCCAATGAATAACAGTTTTATATAAAAAATTTTAAAACCAGCAATGATCAAGTTTAATCATCCGTTTACAATGATGGTTGCTGGACCTTCAGGCTGTGGAAAAACAACATTTATAAAAGACCTTCTCAATAATATATTTTTAACAAGGCCGCAAATAACAAGAGTTATCTGGTGTAATACAGAACATGGGGCTCTGCCCTCAGATACCACATTCACTAATATCGAATTTATTGATAGTATTCCTGAAGAGTTTGTAAATTATACACTGGAACCTACATTAATTGTATTGGACGATATGATGTTAAATGCTTTTAGCAGACAAGTATGTGAACCCTTTACAAAAGGTTCACACCATCGCAACCTTTCAGCAATCCTTGTAACACAAAATGTATTTCATCAAGGCAAGTTTTGCCGAGACATATCACTTAACTGTAAATACCTCGTTGTGTTTAACAACCCTCGAGATAAGAGCCAGTTTATTCATTTAGCGAGACAGATTTATCCAGAAAACAGTTCAGAGCTGCTAAAAATATATAAAGGGATTACACGGGTGCCCCATGGATATTTACTGATAGATTCCACACAAAATATCAACGAGGTGTTAAGATTCCGTACTGATATTTTTAACAAGACATTTACAACTTGTTTCTGTCCACCTTTAATCAGTAAAAATGGTGTCACGAATCGATTAAGGGACAACAAGCATATGCTATATGTTCTTAGAACGGCGAGAAAGAAATTAAGGCAGGCCATTATTAAAAGTGCCGAACCCGAGGTCATTAAAACTCTTTGCGAAATTACACTTAATACTTTGAAGGGAAACCATATCCCTCATGGAAAAATGTACAATTCGCTCTGTAAGTATAAAAAGGATTTGCGTAAATTAGTTGTTGCAAAAAGATCTGTACCCAGACAACGTAAAATACTGATACAGCGAGGAGGCTTCTTACCAGTGTTGCTAGGAAGTGTATTATCAGGCGTAATTGGTTCATTAATCGAGAAATATGTTTAAAAAAAATAATCTAAGTAAAATGTTACTTCTTTCACCAGAAGTTTACGAAAAATTGAAAAACGAGATTGAGGTTTCCCTGAATCAATCTAGATTCGATAAGACTATGGATAAAATATTAAAAAACAAGGATTTATCTGATAGGGAAAAATGGTATAACTACCGAAATTAATTAAAAAAAATTTCAAACTTAAGACGAAAAGCTGTGCGTGTGTGAGATGAAAAACCAAATATTCGCATACTACCCGAAAAGACTATGAAACAGAAAAGCTTGCGGGACAGTACTACTCAAACTAAATTTATTTTTAAAGATGAAATATCAACACAGACATCACCCTTAAAAGAAAACACACCTGAAAGAATGGAAGAGGATTTCTTCGAACTTGATGAAATATCACCACCAAGACAACCGTTATCACCCGCTTCCAAACGTCGCTTATCAGCTAGTGGTATAGGAAAAAGTCTGAAACCACCTTCAAAAATACCTAAGACGAATTCTGAAACCAAGTCTCGTGATAAAGATTATAAGGTAATCACGGCTGAGGATGGTATAACCCAGTACACCGTACCTGCAGAAATGAGTATAGATGAAGCTGCGAACATATTAGAAGAACTCGACACGGAAAGTCCTACAGCTGAGAAAGGTAGAAAACCATCCAAAAATCAATCTAAATTAAGGCCGTCTCTGCTAGATCCCAGTCAATATATGCTTTCGTTACCAGTTAAGAAAGTTGTCCGACAAAGTGATCGCATAAAAAACGCAGGAAAAACTAGAAGTTCCAGCATTGCAGCAATTCCTTGGGAAAACCTGTAATAATAATAAGCAGTAAATCTTAAGTGTACCGAGCGTTGGTTGTGAAAGAATTTAATAATGCCTGTAGATATAAAAGATAATGACTTTTACGTGTGCCTTTTAAATAACAATTCCATGCAAATTTATCCCGAAAATACGCTTTTACAAATGCACCTAGAGCATGCAAGTTTACTGATGACTGGTGTGTTGGAATAACTGAAATTTCGTTGCCATATCATGCCATAAAAAGAGGAGTCAAGCGAAATACAACTGAAGAAGTAAATCAGAGTAAGGCGTGAGGCATCTGATCCATTGAAAGAAATAGCAGAGCAGCATAGAAAAGAAATCAATTCACTTAGCATCAAAATAAATGAAACCGTTAAACTCGAGAGACTTGAGCAAGTTAGTTACAGAGCAGGACAAGTAAATTTTTTTGCACTCCTACTAACAATTTATAGCGCTATTTCACCATCATGGTATAACATGTACTTGGATGATGTTAAGAAAAAGATGTGGGATCGGTTAGAAGCTGACTTTTTTGATACTGTTATACCTGAAGTAAGTTACAAACAGGATCCAGACGAGTTTACATTACACATATATCAGGGTAACAGGGCTTCAGAAAATGTTATTTTAAAATATAAAAACTATGAGTCAGTTGAAGCCTTTGTTGATGACGTATTTGGACAAATTCCTAGACAGAAGAGAAAGTATGCTATCATACAAGATTCGATAGAGAACTACACACATCCAGCGCTTAGCATCAAAAGAGCTCGTGAGACAGAAAAAAATACTGGTGGCAAAAGGGTACATGATGTATTTGAACTGCGGTTGGAAGATTTGGGAGTCACAATCAAAATAAAAAAACCACTACCATCTCATCATAATGTTAGAGATCTTATTACGCTTTTTATATCAAATGTACACTTTGATGATCAAACTCTTAGCGAGCAAGAAAAACAAAAGATAATTATTCAAATTAAGGATACGATTTTTAATATCTTGAATAGATTGAATAAAGATTCGATTAATGCTAAACCGTCCGAACAGCGAAAAATTATTAAAGGTAGCAATATTTTGGATGTTCCATACGAAAAGCAAAGTTCCGGCGAATATTTAACTACACCAGTGCCTATTGATACTAATATAGACAACTTGTCCAACTTCTTTACGGATATATTTCTCCAAACACCTGAAAATAAGCGTGAGCCTGACGCCATATTGTCAGAAATAAAAGAATCTTTTAATACGGCAGGATTACGTCAGGAGCATATGTCAATAATAGACACACTTAATAGACTGGAAAGATCAGTTACGGACTTGGCACTAAGGTTACCGCAAGAGTCTCAGCAAACAGCAAAGGACTGTTATGAAAAATATATAATTTATGTCTACACTGATATTATTCAGCCAAGAGTTATGGGTGATCAGTTAGTACGATACTTACGTATAATACCTTTAAAAGAATGTGAAAGTACAATAAGATTTCAACATGTAGATTACTGTCCTATTGAAAAAACGTTTATCGAAAATATTTCTATAAAAATAACTAATCAGTAAGGGGAGTTAATTGATTTTAAGTCAGATTATATTCCTACATATATAATGCTCCATTTTAAAAGAAAATAAACTATAAATACTCATACAACAACCAATTTAACATAGTGCGAAGTTAAGAGAATTTTGTATAACTTCGAAAATGAATTCATATTATACTAAATATTACGCAATTCAAAGTGGCGGTGGTTTAGCGGATATTGGAGAATTATATCGAGCTCCTCTTATTTACCAGCGTGGAAGAGGAATTGGTAGTTTTTTCAGCGGATTATTACGATATTTACAACCTTTGGTTACATCGGGGGCAAAAGCTTTGAAGCAACAAGCAATTAAAACAGGAAAAGCTATTTTAGAAGAATAGAAGAAGCAGGTAGTAAACCTTTAGCCGATATTTTAAAAGAACAGGGAAAAGCGGCTGCCGAAGAACTATCACAGAAAGGTATAAATAAGCTGTTTGGAAGCATGAGTGGTGCAGGAAGTAGCAGTCGCATGCTTATAAAAAGACGTAGCACCTTTGCAGCTTCACATTTTGCTCCAGCTTCTAAACGTAAAAATCGTTCAAAGTCAAAAAAGTCCGCTAAAAGAGGTTCAAAAACAAAAAAGACAGCTAAAAGAGCATCTATTAAAGGCAAACGTAAGATACGTAAACGCGTGCTAGATATTTTTGATAAATAGACAACATGCCTTCATACAACGAATGCATGAAATCTGAACTAGACCTTTTCTGTACACCACCTGTACAAAGCAGCATCTTAAAAACTGAAGAAGTATCTTATAAACCTATAGCTTCTCTAGATAACTCGTCGATATTGGAATTTGTATCGCTAGGACATGGTGACACATATCGAGACTTATCAAGCATATACCTTCGTTTGAAATTACAACTGGTTAAAATCAAAGATGGAAAAGAAGAACTTTACACAGGTGACGATATCGAAATAACTAAACCGGATAAAACCAAAGACACTGTTCGTGATGAAGGCCCTGGCCTTGTAAATAATATACTCCATTCACTTTTCCGTCAATGTACAATTTACTTAAATGGAAAACCACTAGCTCAAACTGATAACAATTACAACTGTAGAGCCTATATTGAGAATTTATTAAATTACGGGAAAGATGCCGCTTCAACACATTTGGAATCGGTTGGCTGGTATCTCGATCAAAATAATATGGAGGTAGCTGAAAATCCTGAGCTAAATGAAGGTTATTTGGCAAGACAAAAGCTGTTTGATAAAAGTAATGTTGTTGAGCTGATGGGAAAGATTCACGGCGATATGTTTAATCAATATAAATTATTAATGAACGGTGTTGATTTACGGGTAGTTTTATCACTCGAAAAACCCGAATTTTACCTTTGGGGAAAAGATGATGACAATTCTTAAAATTGTAGAGGCAGCTATGTACATGAATCATGTAACTATTAGTCCTAACATCTTGTTGGCTCATGAAACTGTTCTCCAACGATCCAATGCGATATATCCGTATAAACGAGTTGAAGTTAAGACTTATACAATACCCGCAAATACATTTACATTATCATTGGACAATGTGGTTATAGGACAACTGCCAAATCTACTAGTTTTTGGCATGGTTGACAACGATGCATATAATGGAAAACGAACAAAAAATGCGTACGACTTCAAGCACAACAACATCACCAGGTTTAACTTATCAGTGAATGGCGTACAGGTGCCAAATCAACCTCTAGAATTTGATTATTCAAAAGAAAATCCTGCTAGCACTCGAGGGTATATTACGCTGTTTAAAGGAACCAGTATACATTATTTCGATAAAGGACACCAAATTTCAAAGAAATTCTTTGACAACGGATGTTTTCTACTTGCTTTTGATTTAACAACAGATCTCTCATATAATTCAACATGTGGAAATCTATTGAATCAGGGAACGGTTAGAATTGAAGGAAGATTTAAAGAAGCACTAAAAACAACCGTGACATGTATTGTATATGCAGAATATGATAGTAGCCTTGATATAGCTAAAGATAAAAATGTGTACACCAGCTTCTAAAAACCTATATAAGGCAGGTTAAATGATCATTGTGCTTAAATACGTAATCTATAATGACCTACTGTTTGGTAAATGTGGAGTACTTCTCCGGAGGCCACTTAACCTTCTTAAAAAGAGTTTCATTTGCTGGATTCGCTGCGCAAAATAAGTCTTTTGCGAAAGAAATAATTTTCAAGTATCCTACATCTAGTACAGAATGTACTGAACAATTAAGTAAATTTGGCAATCTTGAGCTCAAGCGTTTGGACGAAGATCTTATAAAAACTCTATCAAAATTTAACATCGTATTTGTTCATGGAGATACAACTAAAGAATTTATAAATAACTACGTTACATCTCACACCAAAGTCATTGACGTGGAAGCCGTCATTTCTGCTGAACAAGAATGAACACGATTGAGCTTGCAAAGGCGTTAACAAATAACCGCACGACAAACAGGTTTTTGAGAGGTGTTTTTCCATGCAGTCATCTACCACAAAAAATAAAAAAACCGGCATGTGTTATAGCTAACACTGATCCTGCACATAAAGGCGGAACTCATTGGGTTGCCTTTTATTTCCCAAAACAAGGCCCTGCAGAGTACTTTGACTCTTTTGGAAAGTATCCCACTAAGAGGTTTTTTCGAAATTTTTTATTAGCTAATTCAAGCTCTTTTTGCAGTAATAAAAAACGACTGCAAAGCCAATTTTCAGCAACCTGTGGACATTATTGTTGTATATTTCTATATTATCGATGCAGAGGACGGAGCTTTAAGACTTTTTTAAAACAGTTTGATTCGAACGATCTAAGTTTAAATGATAACAAAATTGTTAATTTATATCGCAGCATATATCTAAAAAAAAAATCAGCCACAATCTGGAGGGGATTTTTGTAGCCAGTCTTGCAAAGCTGAGGTCAAAACTATAAAAACCTGAACCCTAGCTGTTTTGTATTCAGGGTAACAGTGTGATTTGATTAAGATGGAACTACCGCGTAAAAGACAAAGAACCTCCGCAAAAGGTAAAAAGAAGTTGCCCAGAGTTGATGCAGACGTAAAAAATGAAAAAAGAAGTTGTCCAAAATATGCAGCAGAAGTGGCCGGTGAAAATCTCTTGCTAAACTACACGTACCATTTGGACGATTGCCATAACCGGAAAGTAATACTTGGGTTTGACCCGTTATCACTCGAAGCTAAAATAGTGTTTCATCGCCACGGCCTGTTTCCGATATCAACATCTTATTCCGGATGGTTGGCAGTTTACGAGAATCTCAACGGTTTAAAAACCAAAATGGAAGGGACGCTTCCAGCAAATCAGACCGAATTAAAAAACGAATACAAGATCCCCGTCAACACGGGTAGCATTATACTAACGCAAGCGGAACTTTATAAATTATTTGAAATGATGAAATTCTTCAATATTGTGATGTTTCACAATAACAACGCTTCTGAAGCTCTAAAGGAATATTATAAAAGGTATGCTGAAAAATGTAAAGAAAAAAATGTGTAAACTAACTAATGAGCCAACTCGTCGCCGCACCCCATGTGAAATCCCATTTCGCATGTGCTGTCACTACACTTCACTATTTACCAGCTTCCTTCTCGAAGGAGTAACAATAACTGAACGATGATCTTTTTTAAAATATTAGGTGCAGGTGACAGGGATGCGAACTGTATTCCACCACGACGACGAGCTGCCAGGTGGCAAGAATATCATCTATGTATTAACTACTCTTCAAGGAGGGTTTTGTGCTACTTAAGCTTACATTCGGCCATCCTGCGTGTTGTTGTCCTCAACAACGAACACTTCAATCATACGTTCTACAGGCTAGATGTTTGTTAGTTTTGTTAGAGTTCTAACTAAGTTTTATGTGCACTAATTATTATATATATATATTTTCTACGCCTACGGATTGAAAGTTTCATTCGTTACGCTATCATTCCAATTCATACATACGAGCAACCGCAATTATCCATATGGGTTTTCCCCATCAATACCTGTGGGTTCCCCCACTCATCACACGTGGGTTCTCCCCACAAATCACACGTGGGTTCTCCCCACCAATCACACGTGGGTTCTCCCCACAAATCACACGGCCAGTACTCCTGGACCGGGGTAAAAAAATAAGCAGCCAGTACTCTGGAACTGCTTCATGGTTACTACTATGATGCCTTACTTTCAGCCAGACCAGTACTCATGGTCAACTTTTTTTTTTTTTTTTTTTTAGTATCGGTATATTCTACTTCAGTACTTGTTCTTGCAACTACTATTGGTCAATCAACCAACAGACGATGATCGAATGGCGCACGAACAGGTTCCGAGGGAGAGTCAGAATAAACGTAGACAAAATGAAGCAGAATTATAATAACCATTCAAACAATAACAATAGAGAGTAAGTCATAAAATTATAAAACAACAAAAATTATACTTAGGATCTTAGGAAAGTAAATGAACTAGCATTAAATGCCAATAAGTATATTAGACATATTACAAAGTATTATTTTCCGTATTGGAATTCTCCTCGGACTCACATTCACTGGACGCGTCAGTGATTTCCATGGCCGTATTTTATCAGCTACGTAGACTGAATTAAAAGGTTTATTTGTCACTTTGTAGTTAGGTGGATCAGTAATTTTATATCGATCTCTATCCAAAACTGCCTCCACTATATATGGTCCCTTATACCTAGGTAAGTGTTTTTGCGGTGCTCCCGTGGATTGATGCTCACATCTTATGAGGACTAGGTCTCCAATCTTGTATTTGTCTGGTAAATTTCTTCCTATGTTGAATTTTTCGGCTTGATCATTCCTACTCCTATTCATTTCTTCCGCGACTTTTACTCGTAGCTCTGATAGGGGGATGTCGTCTCAATCGTCGGAACTATCCATTAGAAGGGCTGACGCTAATTTATTATTCAAGATACTTTTTGGCTCGAACCTCAGAACAAGCTTTTGAGGGCTATCTTTAGTAATTTTATGTGATAAATTGTTCAAACTCCACTGGATAGCTGGTAGGGCCTTGTCCCAGTCCTTGCCGTCGTGTCGTTGAGTCATGCTTGCTATGGCTGTTTTTATTGTTCGGAAGTACCTTTCTATTTGACCATTTCCTCGTGGTGTTCTTACAGCTGTTTTAATGTCTGCGATGCTATGTTCCTTACAAAAATCCTGGAAAGCTAGTGATGTATATGCCGTTCCCCTGTCCGTAATGATCTGTTCAGGTAAGCCAAAGTACTACGATATCTCCTCCACTGTTCGAATAACATACTGAGTACGAGTATTTCTTACTGGTTTGAGGACGATGAATTTACTGAATGCGTCAATATGGCCAATTAGGTGATTATTACCCTTAGAACTTTTCGCGTATGGACCGAGATGATCTATATGAATAGTATGAAATGGTCTAGGTTGAATGTCGCGTACGAACATCTCTCTCCTACTTTCGTCCTTAAACCTTTTATTATGAAGACAGTCCAGACAGCTTTCAATACATTTTCTCACTATGGCTCTCATTTTAGGGAACCAGTACGTTTTCTTAACTGCTTCGATCGTTCTTTCTACGCCAGGATGTGCGTTTTCATTGTGTGCAGATCTAATTATATGCCAGCGAACGCCGCGTGGTACAACAAACCGAAGTCCCTTTTCTGTTTTCTTGAAAATTCTCCCGTTTTTGATCTGATACTCTTTATTATAGTGCTTGATTTTGTCCCGATTTATTCCTGTTCCTTCCAAGTTCGCTTTTATATCCCGAAGTTCGGTATCTTGAAGTTGTAAAACTGCAACCCAGTCAGACTCCGTCATTCCAACCAGCATCACTTTTTCTGATACTTCTTCAACTGATGGACTTTTAATAGTTGTCGCTCTACTTAGAGCATCAACGTGTGAAATCTTTGATCCTGGACGATACTGAACTTCGAATTCGAACTCTTGAATCCGTAGCCACCATCGCGCTATTCTGGGTACAATATCACGTTTTTCATGTGTTAATTTTAATGAGTTACAGTCTGTAACTACGCGAAATCTCTTTCCGAGGAGGTAATACCGAAACCTCTCGAGGGATTCGACCACTGCTAGCGCTTCAAGCTAATAACTGTGGTACTTCTTTTCAAGGTCCGTCGTTGCACGGCTGAAATATGCCACAGCTTGTTGACGTTCATCATTATCCTGTAATAGAGCTCCTGCAATTCCAGTTACGCAAGCATCAGTATGTACCTCGTGATTCCTCTTCGAGTCGTATATTGTTAGGATCGGCTCGTTTACTAGATGATCCTTGAGAGTATTGAAAGCTTCTTGTTGCGGCACTTCCCATTTAAATTCTGGGTCTTTCCGTAACAGATGATTGAGAGGTGAAGCGATGTTAGCATAAGCTGGAATGAATCGCCGAAAATACCCCGTCACGCCAAGAAACTGCCTAACTTGCCTAATATTGCTGGGAACTGGATAGTGTTTTATTGTTTCTGTCTTATAGTCTCCTAGTTTGATGCCGTATCTTCCAATACGATGTCCTAGGTAGTTGACACTGTCAGTGAGGAAGGTACATTTCTTTATATTTAGAGTTAAATTTGCGTCATGTAGTACCTTCAACACTTTCTTCAAAACTTCGATGCTTTCGGATATGGTTTTGGTTACGATTATGATATCGTCCATATAAGAAAAAACGCGGCGGTTGTTAATTCTCCTGGAGATAATGTTCATAAGATACATGAAGACTGCCGGTGCGTTTGTTAGTCCGAAAGACATCCTTCTAAATTGATAGTGACCTCCTGGTGTAACGAACGCTGTAATGTGCCTACACTCTGGATCAATTTGGACCTGATAGTATCCGCTCATCATGTCCAAACTCCAGAACACGCTGCCTCCTACCATTGAATTTAGCTGCTCTTCTATGTTCGGTGTTGGAAAGCATTCCCTCTTTGTTATTTTGTTTAGCTTGCGGTAGTCCACGCACATTCTTAAGCTTCCGTCTTTCTTTCTCACTAAAATAGCTGGACTCGCAAATTCGGATATTGAATCTTCAATTATTCCTGTCGCTTTCAGATCATCTATGATTTTTGTCAGTTCTTCTATTTGGTGATATGGAATTCGGTTAGGTTTGTACTTAATAATTTCATTTTCCTTGAGTTCGATTTTCATTTTGGTTAAAGATGTTTCGCCCAGCTCACTGGTATTAAATACAAAGCATTTCCGAAAATGATTCAATAACTTTATTAAATTTTCACTTTCATTTTCTGCGATTTCACCTAAAACGAGATCAGCCTTTCCGATTGGAAGTCATAAAATATTGTTCGTTGCTTTAGCTTTAGTGAAGTTAATATTCAAACGGTTGGTATTAGAGCTGTACTCAGGGGATTCATTCAAGATTTGCAGCTTCCCAAAAGTTTTAAAGATTTTAATTCCGGGCTGGTTCAGCAAACTTTGGCCAATTATAACTGGATCATCTTGTACACTATCTGGTACGACCATGAATTCACTAATTGTTGAGACTTCTCCGATAGAAACTGCTTTTTTTAAACTGCCGACTGCCTTACACTTTCCTCCTGCGAATCCTTTTAACACGGTGTGATTTTGTCCGTAGTTCCATTTTCTTTTGTCGCATTCCTGTTGCCGGATAGTACAACACTCGCTACCAAGGTCTATGAATGCAAGTATTGTTTCTCCATCGACGACAATATTTTGACGAAATTCATTATTTTCTTCACTCATCATTCGGATTTTCTTAGAAATGTCTACGGTCCTCGATGGTCCTGGTTTTGATTCCCAATGGTTCTTCCTCACATTGGGGCAATTTGCGATTCGATGTCCAATACGATTGCATCGGAAACATTTTCCCTGGAAAACAGTCGTTCTTTGTTCTGCTAGCCTATTTTGATCGCCTTTGGATGGAACAAAATGTTGCATATGTCGATAGTTCCCATCGTATCTAGTCCGAATTTGTTCATTTTTTTGAGCAGTCAAGTCTACACGATTCTTTTCTTGCTGGTTAATGCCTTCGTACATTTTTATTTGCTGCAGCACTTCTGTCAACGTCTGAAATTTAGTCGCCGTGAGTACGTTCTTTAGATTTCGATCATTCAAACCCGATATTATGTACTTTATTATTTCTTCATCATTGAGCTTAGCTCGTTTAGCGAGAGGGCTAACTTCGTAGAAACATTTTTCCACTGGTTCCTGTGCCTTCCTTTTCCTAGTTAATAGTTGGTAGTGTATTGTAGATATATCTACACTTGTAGGGAAACTCTCCAGTATTTGCGTTTTAAATGTTGTCCACGTGTTCAGCTCATGATATTTGCTTTGATACCAAGATCTGGATGCGTCTTTTAATCGCAAAGTTGAGTAGAGAAGTGTCATTTCATCAGACCACCGGTAAATTAGCTTCAAATTGTCTACCATTTCGATCCATTGTGGAGCATTCATGCTGCGCTCTTCCCCTGGTGAGAATTCTGGAATAACACTCCGTATTTCATCCATGCTCAAATGAATATAATTAGTATTTTGGGGCACAGTACTGAATCTGAGTCTTGTGGACTATCTTTAACAGCTAGCTGCTGACGTAATTCTTCCAATTCGCGAGATTTCTCTCCTAATTGTTGGCGTAACATTGACACAGTCGACGTTTCGGCTTTATTTGCCGTATTTTTCGCAACTCTCAAAGGTCGCTTCTTTACTTCGTGAGTTTCCATTTTAATGCGTGCGCTTTTCCCCCTCTTTTTGATTAACCTCACACTCTATTATTTAATGTTCAAAATGTTTATGTTGTTCACAACACTCTTATACCTGTCTTCAAATATTATATTAAATTAAATAATGTTTGTATTTCACAATCACTATAATTGAACTGCTATTTTTTTGTTAAATACACACTATATTAAAATAATTCTGTAAATCGCGAACTAGACCATCATTAACCAAGAATGGACAACGACTAAGTAGAAATGCTACCGAACTTTCCTTTCCATTCGCATAACAAATATAACTAGCAGCTCAGATTCATTACCTGCAACACGTTAAGAGGGTTGTTTTCCATTTTTAAAGGTAACGAAACCAACTCATCCAATAAAAAAAAACACGATCCTCCTTCGAGATCTAATGATCAACAAGTTTTCGCTTTGCGGCTGGATGAAGGTAGTAGTAAAACCAGCAACAAAATATTTCTTCACTCTAAGAAAATCTACACTTTATTGCCACGACCCGCATCTCGAAACGAGAATAAGGGACCAAAAGGTATTGAGGTAATTCACTTGAAAACGAGAATTACATATTTTCTTCGCCCAAACCATCCACAAAGATTACAAACTTTAAACAAAGAAAAATAATCCGGTCGCTGTAAACTGTATCCTCATCCTCAGATCAGGTTTCAACACAAAAGGGAAAAAGGATATACAAATCAAGTAAAAATATATTAAAATACTTAACACTTCAAGGACACCAGCACACTTGGATATATTCTCCAGTCACGCGTGCGAATATATCTGAAATTCTTGAGAAGAGAACTGAAGGTATAGGAATCTTTAAAAGAGAAAACCTGTTTTCTTTATGAGCTGGTAACGCATCGATCCTTTTATCCTCATTTGGAGCGATATAAATGCGATTACTAAGAACGAATTCTTCCCAATTATAATTTTTGGCAAATAATACCCGTAGAATTCTATCCCACTTCTGATATGTAAACTAACTAATGAGCCAACTCGTCGCCGCGCCCCATGTGAAATCCCATTTCGCATGTGCTGTCACTACACTTCACTATTTACCAGCTTCCTTCTCGAAGGAGTAACAATAACTGAACGATGATCTTTTTTAAAATATTAGGTGCAGGTTACAGGGATGCGAACTGTATTCCACCACGACGACGAGCTGCCAGGTGGCAGGAATATTATCTATGTATTAACTACTCTTCAAGGGGGGTTTTGTGCTACTTAAGCTTACAAATGTATTCAAATTACCATGTGAAGATTTTTTTATTCCAAGTCGTACTTCTTATGTACACTTAAATTATTCCAGACTTTTTTATGAAATACCTTTGTATTGTATAGCAAATCTTATTTTTGATGCAATGAACTTTGATTACAAATAAATGAATAAAAGATTTAAAAATTGTTTTATTTTATTCAATAACTTTATTTATTAACATGTATAAATAAATATTAACACAGTTTTGAACAGCACATCGTAGGTGGGAATCCACATTGTGAATTTTACAATAAGTCTGAAAATTTTCAAGCTCGCTTATTTTTGGTATTTTCAGATTAATTATTTTACTTTTCGGAAGATTTTTTTGAAGAAACAGTTTTTTCTCAAAGCCTTTTACATATATTGTAAAAGGTGCAAGCGTTGATAACAGACCAGGTAGATGGTTATAGTCGGTAATTCTGCTTTTCCACCTCAAACCGTTGATATTTTTAAAGTTGAACTCGTTCTGCAATCTGTATTTAAAATCCAGCTCTTCTAGAGGATGAGGCGACTTGAAGAAATACAGACTAGGCATTACGGATCCTGCTCGAAGAATAGAAACTTCCTTCGCAAAGTATTGTGCGTTGTTTCCAACAGCAAACTGAATGTCTACAATGACGCTCTCAGAACTCACGACTTTTACTATGTAAGATAAAACACCAGATTGATAACGATATTCATATTTTCAAGACTTATATATGTAAGCCGTACATAAACCGGTTTCTTAAAAATTAATATAAAAAACTCGGCATAACTTTATTTAACAACTTCGGTTTCCAGTAATTTTTTTTTTATGCAGCAGTATTGACATGTGTTTATTCAGGTTACAATAATATCATTTATTAATTTGTCTAATTAATATTACTAACATGTTTTATTTAAGTATAAAGGTGACTTATTATTTATATAAATCCATAGGGGTATGAAAAACCATCTTTTTTAATAACTCTTTTATCAAAAGTAAATCTAAGTTTCTTAACCTCGGGCTCTAAACAACCGTTCCCGGAAGTTTTCTTTTAATTTTACGATTATTTTCTACTTGAATAGGTTCGGTTTCTTCAAATACCATTTTTTTCATATTTTCAAAATTTATTAATAGAGAATTTTTGAAATTAATAGAAATACCTTTACATTTTGTTACGTATTTATATTTATCTGATGAACATTTTATTTTCAAACTATAAGATTTTGGACCAATGCTCACAAACTCTGATATATAAGCGTCAGAGCCGTAACTCTCCAATTCATTTGTAAGGCCACCTAAAAAATTAGATGTCTCAAAAGTTGATTGAGCAGCTTTTTCAACAAAAATTATGCTGTCCGTATCACAGTATAAAATCTGATTCGGAACTTTTGAAAGTACTTCGTATAATTTCATTCGAGCGTACGATGTTGTGTATGCACCAATTGGTATATTCAGATGTTTAAGTGTATTAACATCTTACTTAGTATGCTTCCAGTTTACCCAAAGAGTATTATCATTTAGTAGATAAGCTATGTATGTTCTGGCCCACTTTTTTAAGCCTCCAGGATTTCGCCACAGATGGCGCCACCGTCCCTAGGTGGTTTGAGCACGTACTAAATGTAGGTTTGTGCCTTGGTTGCATTGGTTTGTGCCTTGGGTACACCATTGCGCCTTGGGTGCACCATTGTGTCTTGGGTGCACCATTGTGTCTTGGGTGCACCATTGAGTCTCGACTACGCCCTAGCGGGATTAATCGGTACTACCGGGATGTGTCATTTGGTCTTGACTGCGCCCTAACGGCATTAGCAGGTACTACCAACATGCTCCGGTACTACGGTTTTCTAGCGACATCTGTTCAGCCGAAAACGTCATTTCTTGAGTAAGGTTCCCTAGCGGCCTTAGCCGGAACTACCAGCATGCCTTGGTTTTGCTGTTTTCTTTTATTAGCGGGAGAGTTCAGCATCATTCGAATTTCACAACATGACATCACCATGAACAGATTCTAGAAGATGTCAGTGAGACATTAGCCGATACTGCCAGCATGCTCCGGTACTAGCGGCATGAGTCTTGGATGTTGGGGATACGAGATCACTTTGGGGATACGAAATTACTTTGGGGATACGAGATCACTTTCCGTACTCTCCAGCATAAGGAAATAGCATAGGATTTCGATTTTGTTGCTGGAGTTCGCTTATTTTTCATCTCGAATTGTGGGGATACGAGATCATTTTGGGGATACGAGATCACTTTCAGCACTCTCCAGCATAGGGAAATAGCATAGGATTTCGATTTTGTTGCTGGAATTCGCTTATTTTTCATCTCGGACTAGAGTTTTGGGGATACGAGATCAATTTGGGGATACGAGATCACTGTTAGCACTCTCCAGCATAGAAAAATAGCATAGGTCTTTGATTTTGTTTCTGGAGCTCGCTTATTTTTCATCTCAGAGATCGTAGCTATAAATATTCGTGTAGTGGTGGGAATTTTTATTGGTGGAGGTTGCTGGTTACGTTTTATCTGGTCTTGGAGGCTACAATTTGACCTTGAGGTGCCCCCTCCTTTGTCTGAGTGCTGGGGGGTTGGCTGAGAGCTTTAGTGCCAATAAATAATACTATGACTAGGACTGCCTGAGGTGTCTTGGACTGGGCTATGTTACCTGTACCAAGGCTTGGGTAGAATGTGTATTAAGTAATGACGTGAAATACCTTAACCGTATTTATATCGGGGCTGTATACTTGTCAGCTTGAGTTTGGTTTTAGCTGTTTACTTTAGTATGAGTGCCTGTGGTATGTTGGGCTGAGCTACTTGGTGGCTGAGGAAACGTTATCTAAGGCGTGGGTGGATGTGTGCAGCTGTGTATTTATGCAGATAATAAATGTGAAATTCCCTTAGAAAATTAGTGTAATAAGTATTAATACTAATTCATATTTTTGTTCATGTCAATAGTATTAGTACTAGGGGTAAAATTTTTATCAGAAATCCTCTACGCGAGATATGAGCGATCTTACCTTCTCAGGTGTAATTAATATTAGTAGCTGAAAAACAAAATACCACAACAACAACTGTAATCGAAGTTGTGGATTAAAGATTTGATGATCTTAATCTGTAGGTGTCTTTTATAAACCTTGCGCCATGTGATGATATATCTAAAAATAGATCAGGCAAAGCTGATTGGAGCGAATGTTGGTAGATATGTTCACTTAGATAAGTAATGGAAATTAGTAAATGCCTAATTTTGCTCTTCAGGTGGAATGCTTCTAATTTGATTCCTTGCATAAACAAATTCGCACAGTCCAGTAAATTAAACAAATTCGCGCTCGAAATGTAAACAAATTCGCACAGCAGCCGAGTAAAGTAAACAAATTGAGCGATTTATTTTTTTTAATGTAAGATTCCCAATTACTTTAGCTGAAAATAACAACTGCTATTAATCTGTAGGATATGATGTCTTGGATGAGTAGTGGAAGTTATAATTGATAATTTCTTTTGCTGAAAAAAACAACAACAAAAACAACAACAAATAACGTCAGTTGTAGTCTGTAGGTGTCTTTTATATGATCATGTTATGATATTCGATGTGTAAAAATAAATGAGGGCTGCTTGGGATGGCACGACATATGAAATCATTAGAAGTAATGGAAATTAAAGCATTACAAAAGGTGGCCAGGCGGCTGGTAATTTGATATCTTGCGTAAACAAATACGTCCGAGTAAAGCAGACAAATTGAGCGATTAATGTCTTTTTTGTATCTAGGAGTTTGTATTGAAAAGTCTTACATTTTATGACGAATTGTTTTTTATTATCAATAAAATTTCTCAATCAGTCACGCTGTTATGAGATTTGATTGACCCCGATATCATAGTTCACATGAAGCTGATAAGAATATGATAATTTTATCTTCATACTATTGAAGTGATCACATTATTTTCTTACCATTAGGTTGAGAGTGGGTTTAATTAAATGTTTTGATGAAAGAAGGTGGTGTTAGGATATCAATGTAGTATGATATCTTGTCTTAGATGAGTAATGGAAGTTGTTCGGGAGCTGTGATCACAGTCGAATAATGTAAACAAATTCGCACAGCAGCCGAGTAAAGTAAACAAATTGAGTGATTTATGTTTTTTAATGTAAGATTCCCAATTTCTTTAGCTGAAAACAACAACAACAACAACTGATATTAATATATATGATATGATGTCTTAGATGAGTAGTGGAACTTATAATTGAAAAATTTCTTTTGCTGAAAAAAAGCAACAACAACAACTATAACGTAAGTTGTGGATTAAAAATCTTTTATAAACAAGAGTGATCATGCTATGATATTCGATATCTAAAAATAGATCACGGCTGCTTGGCATGTTAAGAAACAGAAGTAATGGAAATTAAAGTCTTATCAGAAAATTTTCGATGTAGGGATGTGTGTATTGCAAAGTCTTAGGTTTTATGAAAAAATTGTTTTTTTATTTTCAATAAAATTTCTTTTTGGGTGGGTTAAATTTAAAACTTTGATGACCTATGATATCAATGTGAGGTGATACTAATATAGTATGATATGTTTGCTTAGATGAGTAGTGAAAGTTGTATGGGTACAGTAAAAGACTTCTCATCAAATTTTTGGTGATAAGGTGTAATGGCATGACCAGTGTTGCCACACGAAATCTTTCTAGAATACCTTGTTAGCCTAGCCTGAAAGTGTCCATAGTGAAGATCGTAGTAGGGGGCTTAGATTAGGTACTGTAAGTTATGTATTAAGTTAAAAGTTTTGATGTATGGTATTTGGTATTTATCTCCTCGAAATGGTGTTGTACGAGTATCAGGAAGGTCGGAAAAAAGTTGATAATGCTTCAAGTTCAATAGTGAAGACCTCGATGTTGAGAGTGGGTATTTGGAATGATATAATTGTAGTAGGATATGGAAGTATTATTTATTCATCTTTAAATCTTACCATGAAAGTAGGTTGGGAGTTGATTAAATTAAAAGTTTTAATGAAAGAAGGTTGAGTTATTATATTAATATAGTATAATATGTTGCCTTAGATGAGTACTTGAGAGCTGTGAGTAATATGTGGAATATGTTGTAGATAAGTAGTGAAAGTTGAAAATATAAGATTTCCAATTTCTCTACTGAAAAACAACAACAACTGTAAAAAATATATACCAAATCAATATTTCACACAATATTTATCCACATCAAATTCATTAGCTATTTTTATATCTTAAGTTATAAACTTTTTTCTCTGTATTTCACATCCAAGAAGCGATCCAGAGCAAATGTCTGTGTTAGGCTATGAGAGTTCGGCAGCAAAATCCCATGATATTTCTTATCATCTGTCTTGCTCTAACAGATTAGGAAGCTTTAGTGAACATCTCACTCGGGACTTGGTCATATACTTCCTAGCTGTGGCTATGTATGTATGTAACACTGAGATGAATTAATGTAATGTTGTGTAGTGTAAAAGAAAAACTTTCATGGGTGATATGAGGATTGAATCGATGTATGTTATGCACTAGATTGGTGGTATATGTCCTTATTTGATTGAAGCAAAATAGTTTCACGACTACCTTACCAAGATTTAAATATAGTTGAAATTCATAAAAATGTTGAATCGATGTCAAGAACATGTTAATACTTGTTTTGAGCTCGAGCAGTGGAAATCGTGATCATTGCAGCATGTTATGAAATTCAATATCTAAAAATGGACCACATGAAGGTTATTGGGATGGTAAAAAAAAACACATGAAAGCATTAGGTTGAGAGTGGGTTCAGTTTAAGGCTTTGGTGAAAGAAGGCGGTAGTAGATATTAATGTAAAGTGATAGGAGGCATCAGTCAATTTTGGTGAGCCTCAGCGATAGGTCAAATAAAAAATGTCAACCGCGCTAATAAATGAAAGTTTTTCTAGTAAAAAGAGTGGTACAAAACGGCATATGGGTAGCTGTATTGGACAGACTAAATCGCCGAGAATGTTATTGAAAGCCACCAGTCGAGGTGGAGAAAGTACTCAGCGTGTAAGAAAAAGTGATTTTGTAAAGTGGGAGGAAATAAAATTAGTATTCACTGACAGAATTAGAGCTGGAATTATTGTAAATATAAACCATACAGATCCTAAGCTATTTATACAGGATGCTGGTGATTTATTTATACGCCGTATTAAGAATATTTTAAAACGCTATCTCAATATTAAAGTTAATACAAAGTTGTGTGCTGATTTTGCTAAGGATATCGGTGACAATGAAGTTATAAAAGATATTAAATATTTACAAGCAAGAACTGCTCCAATCAATGTAGACGATAATTTAAATGAGTGGTATAAAGTAAACATTTTGGATTCAATACTCACTCAGCTGGATGAGTTTCGAGAAAAAGATAGCGGCTGGACATTGGACTCCATTATATATTTAGCAGTACATATCAACAAATTTGAACAGCACCGAGGATCTTCGTACATACCCCTACCGAAGGAGATTGCTTTAAAGCAAGCTTGCATTAATGTAAAAAATATTGATAAAGCATGCTTCGCTTGGGCCGTGACATCAGCACTATGCCCTGGAAATATTAACTCCTCAAGGACATCATCATATCCACATTATTCGACTGTGCTAAATTTAACTGGAATAACATTTCCTATGACGCTTGAACAGATTAAACAATTTGAGGACCAGAACGATATATCAATAAACGTGTTCATTCTAAAGAAAGAGCGTTCCTTCACCACTGTTCTAGTTAGACCAACGAAACACAAGATGAAGCGACATGTGAATCTATTAACGATACAAAATAATTATGATGATGATGATGATGATGATGATGATGATGATGATGATGATGATGATGATGATGATGATGATGATGATGATGATGATGATGATGATGATGATGATGATGATGATGATGATGATGATGATGATGATGATGATGATGATGATGATGATGATGATGATGATGATGATGATGATGATGATGATGATGATGATGATGATGATGATGATGATGATGATGATGATGATGATGATGATGATGATGATGATGATGATGATGATGATGATGATGATGATGATGATGATGATGATGATGATGATGATGATGATGATGATGATGATGATGATGATGATGATGATGATGATGATGATGATGATGATGATGATGATGATGATGATGATGATGATGATGATGATGATGATGATGATGATGATGATGATGATGATGATGATGATGATGATGATGATGATGATGATGATGATGATGATGATGATGATGATGATGATGATGATGATGATGATGATGATGATGATGATGATGATGATGATGATGATGATGATGATGATGATGATGATGATGATGATGATGATGATGATGATGATGATGATGATGATGATGATGATGATGATGATGATGATGATGATGATGATGATGATGATGATGATGATGATGATGATGATGATGATGATGATGATGATGATGATGATGATGATGATGATGATGATGATGATGATGATGATGATGATGATGATGATGATGATGATGATGATGATGATGATGATGATGATGATGATGATGATGATGATGATGATGATGATGATGATGATGATGATGATGATGATGATGATGATGATGATGATGATGATGATGATGATGATGATGATGATGATGATGATGATGATGATGATGATGATGATGATGATGATGATGATGATGATGATGATGATGATGATGATGATGATGATGATGATGATGATGATGATGATGATGATGATGATGATGATGATGATGATGATGATGATGATGATGATGATGATGATGATGATGATGATGATGATGATGATGATGATGATGATGATGATGATGATGATGATGATGATGATGATGATGATGATGATGATGATGATGATGATGATGATGATGATGATGATGATGATGATGATGATGATGATGATGATGATGATGATGATGATGATGATGATGATGATGATGATGATGATGATGATGATGATGATGATGATGATGATGATGATGATGATGATGATGATGATGATGATGATGATGATGATGATGATGATGATGATGATGATGATGATGATGATGATGATGATGATGATGATGATGATGATGATGATGATGATGATGATGATGATGATGATGATGATGATGATGATGATGATGATGATGATGATGATGATGATGATGATGATGATGATGATGATGATGATGATGATGATGATGATGATGATGATGATGATGATGATGATGATGATGATGATGATGATGATGATGATGATGATGAAAGTAATAACAGGTTTCATTTCTGCTGGATTAAAAATCTTTCACGGCTTGCATGGAAACAAACTTCAAAACATAAGGCTAGATTGTATATATGCGATAGATGTTTGTTCTATTTTTATTCTGCTAAAGAATTAGCATCACATATTTCTGAATGTGAGAAAAAAAATTAATATTGAATTAAGGAAGCCCAACCATAGAATTAAATGTTAATAGCACAACGGGTACTCTACCATTGGAAAACATTACTTAATTCCATCAGAGTAACAGGGAGCAGCCGCAGAAAACATATGATCTAAGTCTAGTGTATTGTAAATAAAAAAATGTATTACATATAGTTATAATTCCATTTATTGAAGTAATTTGTTTTAATTGTATTATAGTCCAAGTCTTAAGCCTAAGATATACATTATTGGAAAATAAAGTATATGTTATAGATATATTGAAATCAGGAAGCCCAACAATAGAATGATACACTAAGAATTAAATGCTAATATTTTTTTAATTTATATTAAATCAATAATGATATTTTATATATGTTATTCTTTTTTATTCAATTTCCCTGCTAATTCCAGAACTCCTGAAGGTATTCTTTAATAATATTTGCCTACTACAGAGAGCTCTCGGGCGATTGAGACTTTTACCTAGAATGCTAAGTTGAGCGGGAGTGTGAGAAAATACGTTGACATGTGGGTTTGATCTTGACCTCTGTCATTACCTTTGAACCCAGAAGGGCATTTTCTCCTTGACCTTGATCCGGAAGTGTGTGTCTTGGAGGCTACAACCTTACTTTCCTATACTCTACTACGCCACAGGGGATTCTGTACAACTTTTCAAAACAGATCTGATAACAGATAAACAGCTTTCCGAACAGCTCTGATAACATCTTAACAGCTTTTCAAACAACTCTGATAACAGTTTAACACATTTTAAACAGCTCTGATAACAGCTTAACAGCTTTTCAAACAGCTCTGATAAGAGCTTAACAGCTTTTAAACAGCTCTGATAACAGCTTAACAGCTTTTCAAACAGGTCTGATAACAGCTTAACAGCTTTTCAAACAGCTCTGATAACAGCTTAACAGCTTTTGAAACAGCTCTGATAACAGCTTAACAGCTTTTCAAACAGCTCTGTTAACAGCTTAACAGCTTTTAAACAGTTCTGATAACAGCTTAACAGCTTTTCAAACAGGTCTGATAGCAGCTTAAAAGCTTTTGAAACAGCTCTGGTCACAGCTTAACAGCTTTTCAAACGGGTCTGATGACAGCTTAACAGCCTTTCAAACAGGTCTGATAACAGCTTAGCAGCAAGAAAAATTAGGCCAACCACACCAATATTACGAAGATAAAATTACCATATTCTTGTCGAAGCTGAATCATGGTCAAATTGTAGCCTCCAAGATTCGACACTGTTGGTTTCAAAAGGTTACCCAAGAGCAGACACTTTCGGTTTCAAAGGTTAAGGTGACGTACGAGGTCAATGATAAAGTGCTGCCTCCAAAACCACGTGTCAAATATATATAAATAATAGTTTCATAACTTGTTTTTCATTTGATGTTTTGCTCTTTACCTAAACAGACCGCTGTTGGCAAGCTAATTACGTAATAATTTCAACATGAGTTCTAAGGATACTACAAACCTTCTAAAGCCTACGGACGAAAGTCGTAAAGAATACTCATATAAGGCTAATACTACATCTATGAATTCGATGCTTTCTAGAAATAAAGAAGAAAGTTTTTCGTCCAAAAACGAGTCGACTGTCCCCTACCAACAGCTCGAAAAATCAGGATATTCCAACAAAGATCGCAAAAAATAAAGACGGAGAGATGTTATTTATGAAAATGGTACACAAGGAATTTTCTAAAGCCATCTTGGTCTAAAGGCATAAGGATCAGTCTATATCTTTGAAATCTTGGTTTTCCTAAACTAAAGAAAAAAAGACTATCGATTTAAACTATAATGTAATTAAAACAAATTATTTCAATATATGGCATTATAACCATAATACAATTTTTATTTACAATGAATATTTTAGACTATACTTAATATATTTTCTCCGGCACACGTCGCTTAAGAGTGATAATTGAAGCAAGATTGATTATTGCTCACATCGGGTGTCGCTTTCAAGCAAATTTTGTTGTTTGCAGATTAAGTGAACCTACTTTCCTTATGTAATCCATAGGTATCACTTTTGATCTATATCATGCGTATCCCCAAAGTGATCTCGTATCCTCAAGACTCGATATGAAAAATAAACGAGCTCCAGAAACAAAATCGGAAACTTATGCTACTTGCCTATGCTGGAGAGTGCTAAAAGTGATCTCGTATCCCCAAGACTCGAGATGAAAAATAAGCGAGCTCCAAAAACAAAGTCAAAGACCTACATATGCTATTTCCCTTTGCTAGAGAGTGCTGACAGTGATCTCATATCCCCAAAGTGATCTCGTATCCCCAAGTCCGAGATGAACAACATATGTAGTACCGGCTAATGCTGCTAGGGAACCTTACTCAAGAAATGGAGTTTACACTCGAAAGATCAATACACACACCCCCTAAGCCCAATAATAATAATAATAATGCTAAGAAAACATCAAACCAAGCTGATTTCATGTTGAGAAATTCGAATGATGTTGATATCTACAACTTCCCCGCTAATAAAACTAATTTAGGTGCAGCACCTGTAAACAGCAAGAGCCAAGATGACGTCACACTTGATATCTACAACTTCCTCGCTAATAAAAGCAAACAGCAAAACCAAGGCAGTTGGTAGTACCGACTAATGCCACTAGGGAACCTTACCCAAGAAATGGTGTTTGCACTCGAATCCTGTAAAAGCCTAGGCGCATGCTGATATCTACAACTTCTCCGCTAATAAAAGAAAAACAGCAAAAGGAAGGCATGCTGGTAGTACCGGCTAATGTCGCTAGGGAACTTTACTCAAGAAATGGCGTTTGTACTCGAATCCTGTAAAAGCTTTGTAACCAAGAACCCCCACTGACATCTTCTAGAATCTGTTCATGGTGATGTTATGTTGTGAAATTCGAATGATGCTGATATTTACAACTTTCCTGCTAAGAAAACTTATTTAGGTGCAGCACTTGAAAACAGCAAAACCAAGATGACGTCATGCTGATATCTAACACTACTCCACTCCAATAACCTTCATGTGGTCAATTTTTAGATATTGAATTTCATAACATGCTGTAATGATCACGATTTCCACTGCTCGTGCTCAAAACAAGTATTAACATGTTCTTGACATCGATTCAACATTTTTATGAATTTCAACTATATTTAAATCTTGGTAAGGTAGTCGTGAAACTATTTTGCTTCAATCAAATAAGGACATCGATTCAATCCTCATATCACCCATGAAAGTTTTTCTTTTACACTACACAACATTACATTAATTCATCTCAGTGTTACATACATACATAGCCACAGCTAGGAAGTATATGACCAAGTCCCGAGTGAGATGTTCACTAAAGCTTCCTAATCTGTTAGAGCAAGACAGATGATAAGAAATATCATGGGATTTTGCTGCCGAACTCTCATAGCCTAACACAGACATTTGCTCTGGATCGCTTCTTGGATGTGAAATACAGAGAAAAAAGTTTATAACTTAAGATATAAAAATAGCTAATGAATTTGATGTGGATAAATATTGTGTGAAAAATTGATTTGGTATATATTTTTTACAGTTGTTGTTGTTTTTCAGTAGAGAAATTGGAAATCTTATATTTTCAACTTTCACTACTCATCTACAACATATTCCACATATTACTCACAGCTCTCAAGTACTAATCTAAGGCAACATATTATACTATATTAATATAATAACTCAACCTTCTTTCATTAAAACTTTTAATTTAATCAACTCCCAACCTACTTTCATGGTAAGATTTAAAGATGAATAAATAATACTTCCATATCCTACTAGAATTATATCATCATCTCAACATCGAGGTCTTCACTATTGAACTTGAAGCATTATCAACTTTTTTCCGACCTTCCTGATACTCGTACAACACCATTTCGAGGAGATAAATACCAAATACCATACATCAAAACTTTTAACTTAATACATAACTTACAGTACCTACTCTAAGCCCCCTACTACGATCTTCACTATGGACACTTTCAGGCTAGGCTAACAAGGTATTCTAGAAAGATTTCGTGTGGCAACACTGGTCATGCCATTACACCTTATCACCAAAAATTTGATGAGAAGTCTTTTACTGTACCCATACAACTTTCACTACTCATCTAAGCAAACATATCATACTATATTAGTATCACCTCACATTGATATCATAGGTCATCAAAGTTTTAAATTTAACCCACCCAAAAAGAAATTTTATTGAAAATAAAAAAACAATTTTTTCATAAAACCTAAGACTTTGCAATACACACATCCCTACATCGAAAATTTTCTGATAAGACTTTAATTTCCATTACTTCTGTTTCTTAACATGCCAAGCAGCCGTGATCTATTTTTAGATATCGAATATCATAGCATGATCACTCTTGTTTATAAAAGATTTTTAATCCACAACTTACGTTATAGTTGTTGTTGTTGCTTTTTTTCAGCAAAAGAAATTTTTCAATTATAAGTTCCACTACTCATCTAAGACATCATATCATATATATTAATATCAGTTGTTGTTGTTGTTGTTTTCAGCTAAAGAAATTGGGAATCTTACATTAAAAAACATAAATCACTCAATTTGTTTACTTTACTCGGCTGCTGTGCGTATTTGTTTACATTATTCGACTGTGATCACAGCTCCCAAACAACTTCCATTACTCATCTAAGACAAGATATCATACTACATTGATATCCTAACACCACCTTCTTTCATCAAAACATTTAATTAAACCCACTCTCAACCTAATGGTAAGAAAATAATGTGATCACTTCAATAGTATGAAGATAAAATTATCATATTCTTATCAGCTTCATGTGAACTATGATATCGGGGTCAATCAAATCTCATAACAGCGTGACTGATTGAGAAATTTTATTGATAATAAAAAACAATTCGTCATAAAATGTAAGACTTTTCAATACAAACTCCTAGATACAAAAAAGACATTAATCGCTCAATTTGTCTGCTTTACTCGGACGTATTTGTTTACGCAAGATATCAAATTACCAGCCGCCTGGCCACCTTTTGTAATGCTTTAATTTCCATTACTTCTAATGATTTCATATGTCGTGCCATCCCAAGCAGCCCTCATTTATTTTTACACATCGAATATCATAACATGATCATATAAAAGACACCTACAGACCACAACTGACGTTATAGTTGTTTTTGTTGTTGTTTTTTTCAACAAAAGAAATTATCAATTATAACTTCCAATACTCATCCAAGACATCATATCCTACAGATTAATATCAGTTGTTGTTTTCAGCTAAAGTAATTGGGAATCTTACATTAAAAAAAATAAATCGCTCAATTTGTTTACTTTACTCGGCTGCTGTGCGAATTTGTTTACATTATTCGAGCGCGAATTTGTTTACTTTACCGGACTGTGCGAATTTGTTTATGCAAGGAATCAAATTAGAAGCATTCCACCTGAAGAGCAAAATTAGGCATTTACTAATTTCCATTACTTATCTAAGTGAACATATCTACCAACATTCGCTCCAATCAGCTTTGCCTGATCTATTTTTAGATATATCATCACATGGCGCAAGGTTTATAAAAGACACCTACAGATTAAGATCATCAAATCTTTAATCCACAACTTCGATTACAGTTGTTGTTGTGGTATTTTGTTTTTCAGCTACTAATATTAATTACACCTGAGAAGGTAAGATCGCTCATATCTCGCGTAGAGGATTTCTGATAAAAATTTTACCCCTAGTACTAATACTATTGACATGAACAAAAATATGAATTAGTATTAATACTTATTACACTAATTTTCTATGGGAATTTCACATTTATTATCTGCATAAATACACAGCTGCACACATCCACCCACGCCTTAGATAACGTTTCCTCAGCCACCAAGTAGCCCAGCCCAACATACCACAGGCACTCATACTAAAGTAAACAGCTAAAACCAAACTCAAGCTGACAAGTATACAGCCCCGATATAAATACGGTTAGGGTATTTCACATCATTAGTTAATACACATTCTACCCAAGCCTTGGTACAGGTAACATAGCCCAGTCCAAGACACCTCAGGCAGTCCTAGTCATAGTATTATATATTGGCACTAAAGCTCTCAGCCAACCCCCCCAGCACCCAGACACAGGAGGGGGCACCTCAAGGTTAAATTGTAGCCTCCAAGACCAGATAAAACTTAACCAGCAACCTCCACCAATAAAAATTCCCACCACTTCACAAATATTTATAGCTACGATCTCTGAGATGAAAAATAAGCGAGCTCCAGAAACAAAATCAAAGACCTATGCTATTTTCCTATGCTGGAGAGTGCTAAGAGTGATCTCGTATCCCCAAAACTCGAGATGAAAAACTTAATGTCAACTTCGAGGCTACGAGTCCGAGATGAAAAATAAGCGAACTCCAGCAACAAAATCGAAATCCTATGCTATTTCCCTATGCTGGAGAGTGCTGAAAGTGATCTCGTATCCCCAAAATGATCTCGTATCCCCAAAATTCGAGATGAAAAATAAGCGAACTCCAGCAACAAAATCGAAATCCTATGCTATTTCCCTATGCTGGAGAGTACTGAAAGTGATCTCGTATCCCCAAAGTGATCTCGTATCCCCAGCATCCAAGACTCATGCCGCTAGTACCGGAGCATGCTGGCAGTATCGGCTAATGTCTCACTGACATCTTCTAGAATCTGTTCATGGTGATGTCATGTTGTAAAATTCGAATGATGCTGAACTCTCCCGCTAATAAAAGAAAACAGCAAAACCAAGGCATGCTGGTAGTTCCGGCTAAGGCCGCTAGGGAACCTTACTCAAGAAATGGCGTTTGCGCCCGAACAGATGTCGCTAGAAAACCGTAGTACCGGAGCATGCTGGTAGTACCTGCTAATGCCGCTAGGGCGCAGTCAAGACCAAATGACACATCCCGGTAGTACCGATTAATCCCGCTAGGGCGTAGTCGAGACTCAATGGTGCACCCAAGACACAATGGTGCCCCCAAGGCGCAATGGTGTACCCAAGACACAAACCAATACAACCAAGGCTCAAAACTACATTTAGTACGGGCTCAAACCACCTAGCGACGGTGGCGCCATCTGTGGCGAAATCCTGGAGGCTTAAAAAAGTGGGCCGGTAGCCCCATAGTTTATCTACTTCATTTATTACGTGAACGGAGGACAGCTCAACACCGGGACAATTAATATATTCTGAAAGTTCTTTAAAATTATTTACAACAGCTGTTTGTGTTTATCCTCTCTTTGGGCAAACTTTCCCCATAAAGAATTTAAACACAGTTTTGATTCATGGCGTTGACCTGCATTTTTCTGAATTTTTGAAGGGTCTAAATCTATGTTTTCAAGTTCTTTATATAGATGTGTGTACTTTTTCATCTTCTCTTCAGTATTACAGTCAGCCGGCCAACCGCTTGCTTCTTGCTTTAATTTTAAAAAAGTATTAACATACTCAGAAAACAACCCGCCTTCTCTTGTTTTAGGGTCATATTGTATGAAATTGTATTTCCAGACCTCATAGATATTTTTAATTTTGTAACCATATTTTGTAGAAAGAAGAACTTCAGGTATTACCCAAGTTCCAAACAGCATTCTTTCATCTTCATTATGATTACATTTATTAACACTATTTGTTTCTCCACAGGTTCTGCATAAAGAGAAATATAGCTTGTTGTTGATTTTTAGAGGTAAAACCGGAATGGTAAGCTTTTGAGGAGGTAGGATCTGACATTTAATAAAACCATGCATTTTAATTACCTCTTGCCAATCTGGAATATCGTCTTTTCTTAAAATTTCTGGATGTCCTATTGGGTACGGTGCATACTTGTTATCATAGGGATATAAGCTTGTAAAATCTAAATATTTTACACGTTCATCGTCTTTTGCTTCATAATAGCAAGCAAAAAGTTCAGTACGTCCCTCCGTGATTGCATCTCGCGGGTTAAGTGGAAGAACAATATTACTTGTTTCATTATTTAAAATATGGTCAACTTCAGGATTTGCTTTTAAAAATTCAATAAATTGACATTCCCATATAAAGACTATTTTATATCCTGCATGTTTCATCAATTCAACTCTTTTACACGTGCTCTCATAACGACGATCTAAAGATTCAATTTGAAAATTTTGTGAAGTACGTTTTTGAAAGCATAATTTACAACCGTGATAGTAACATCCGAAAAATTCATACACTGTGTTGGTTTCTGAATTATACCCATCAACATTTAAATTACATTTGGGTAATTTTACCTCGCCGTAGTTTTCAAAGTGGTGAATTTTACCTTCAACTTTTTTATTTTGTAAAAAGAGCCATTTTATGGCGATTATGGATTGGTTGGAATTTTTTATATACCCCCCTTTAGGCATAATAGCGAGTAAATTTTCTTTAAGAAAATGTTTTCTGTACACTAGCATAACTGCAGATGCAATTGTTAAGGCTTTAATTAATTTCTGTCATATTTAAAAAATCATTCATAAAAGTTAGACACCCTATTCGCAAAATATTTACATCGTTCTTACAATATTCTATAAGTTGGAGCTGATTATTAAAAATTTTAGTTGATTCTAATTTATACCACTCTAAAAATGCCTCTTTTTCTCCCTCTTTGAAGGTATTAACACCATACATCTCTTGTGAAGGGCACTTTCCAACATAATCCCAATTCTCTACTGTATTAAAAAAGTGTGGATAAAAACCTTTTTTAACATCTAAAATACCAAAAATTTCTGGTAATTTTGCCAATGAAAAGGGTAGGAAATTTAAAGAATCAATAAAAATAACTTTCTCACAAGTTATTTTCATTATTTTGGAGCCATAGGTTGAACCTTCATTTTTCTATCCATTAATTCAGAAATTATAAAATGACCATCATATCCTTGCAAATTATGCGCAACACATATAATTTGATTAGCAAATGGTCTGTGTTGAAAACAGTAGTCGACAAATCTTTTAACAACACTTGGTTTATTAGATTCATATTTAAAAATGTGCTCAATCTGGCCGCACTGCTCATAATTCTTATTCGCTCCAAATATATCCGAGGAGCATTTGTTACAACTCTGATGTGCCACTATTAAATTTACAATATGTATAAATGAATTAGAATGCGTTTTATATTGTACATTTTGGGTACTCTCGCAGTCAAAAAAATTATAAAATAACCGGAACTCTTCCTTTTTTTATACAACTTCATATAACATAAGTGATCATCAGGTACTATTTAAAACAATTTGTGCAGAAGAACTCGCCGCAAATGTGATTATTTTCTCTTTTAGAAAAATCTAAGAATTTGCTACAATTTGGGCATATTTTAAGGGTTTTGCACACGTTACTATTACCAACTAAGTTTTCAAAATGATTGTTATAACAGGCTTCCCCCCTAAACGACCTGTGGCAAGTACTGCAAGTTTTCACACTTGGTACAAAAGTGCAGGGTGTTGATTTGTAACAGTACTGGCAACGCATTTCACATTTATGATAAAATTTATTGTCGTATAAACAATCACAGTAAACACACAAATATTTCTTGTTGAAAAACCCAGCTGGAGATTTAACAACATAGAGATGTTTTCCCTCTCTGAAAAGTACAAATAAATTTTTTTGTTAATATCAAATTGTGGCGGGCACACAACAATTTGAAACTCCTTCAAATATTTCTGAAATTTGAATAAGTCTTGCACAGAGCATCCTTTTATCTCATTTACTTTCACCTGGGCGTTTTTGCATAATAACTTTGATAGGCATCCCATGACCGTACAGCGACATTACAATGATTACTCAGCTGAGAATTTTTGTTTGAGAAATCGTAGTCATTTGGTTCAGATAAATTTTTTTAAATAATTTTGTTAGGAAAGGTATGAAAATTTTATTACGGTTCGGAAGATAAGAAAGCAAGCTTAAGATTATCAGAACTCCATTTTTCTGTATGAATAGTAGTTTAGGGCGGAGGAGCTATTCAAATCAAACTTTTGTCAGTTTTACATAAGAACACTGCAAATATTTTAGAATGTAAGGACTCCGTTGGGCCTCGCATGCAGTAGGGAGGAAGTTCATGGCTTGTGAAGTATTCTAGAGTGCAAAGTTCACCTAATGACAAGTTAGGAAGCAGGCTAGATTTCCGAGTGTCTTACATTTAAAATGCACACGGCATGAAAAGAAAGAAAGAAAGAAAGAAAAAAAATCAAACTCGCTTTAAAACTTTTATGAATGCGCAAATTGCATGCTACGAAACAGAATGGCAAATGTTTCATTTTCGTAAATAAATTAGAAGGGGCGGAGTTTTCACGTTTTACTCTCATAAAATGTTCCGCGCTTTTGTGAAAACCGGTTTTTGCTGAAAAATTGAGAGAATCGGCCAATGTTTGTTAGTGTAATTTCTATGCTAATTGAGCAGGACGTGCTTCTGTTTACATTCGTTTTGCTGTGAAGAGATCAAGTGGGAGAAATTCTTGCTGGTTTCTCTGATATTTTCGTGAAAAGTGAAAATTTTATTTGAGAGGAATTTTACATCTCCTTTCATCATCTGGACCATAGCGAAATTTATCTTTTTCTTAAAAATGGGAGATAGTGTGACCTGATGTACATTATTATGAAATAAAGCCTATTATTGTGCTCATTTCGCGGATAAATTTTGTATGAAAATTTGGCGGTGAAATTTAGTGGCGAAATATTTAGCCACGTCGCTGGAAAAAGTGGTATTGTGTTTTATCAGCTAAAAGTTTGTTTAGTTTTAACAAGTAGATGGGAGTAATTACCACAAACATATATTTAGTATCAGATTTATCCGCTCAATACCTTTTTTTCACGCTAATATTTTGACGTTTGAAGTTGAAAGAAATTGGAATACAAGAGTGGCAGTGTATTTTTCTTATTTTTTTTTCTGATAAAAAAATTCCGGGTTCATTTAGACAATTCTTTTGAAAAGAAATTAAAATAGTGAGTTTTCCTTACTATTTCGAGATTGCAATCTAAAAGAACACGAAATAATATCACAAATGCACGACAGCTGATTGTCAAAAGCAGCCAGAATGAACAATTTTAGCCGTAACAAGTGAAGAAGCTAGAATTGGTCTAAGACCAATTCTTATGATACCCTAGATGAATGTCCGTATGAAATTTCGTATGGGTACCCATTTGAGCAATTTTGATTTTTGCAGTGGTTTTTCGCATATATTTCTAGAACGGTTCGTCGGACAGAAAAAATGATTATAACCAATTTTATAGGATTTCATATTCTGAAGAAGTTTTTAGTACAATAAAAATGTCTTGGACTGATCGTTTTCACAGTATACATAAAAAACCTAATTTTTTTTATGGCAACACCAAGAATGGGTTGCCCGATTTAGTCCATTTTTGAAATTTTGGTTGCTGGTACAATCAAAACACCACGTACCAAATTTCAGCTCTCTACGGCGACCCGTTCTCAGGCAGCGTTCAAATATATAACGGAAAACGAAATTTTTGTATGGCAACCCCACGAAGGACTTTCCCGATTTGTCTCATTTTCGAACTTAATTTTACTTTTTTTTTTAAAGTCCGTGTACAAAATTTCAGCTCTCTAAGTGTACACGTTCTCGAGTTATCGTGCGCACGGACGGACGGACATGCAAAAATCAAAATAACTTTTAATATTATGCGTCCAATCCATTTTTCTCTACCATCATTATTTCGAGGTAACGGAATGACAAACTTAGTATACCCCTTTAGATTTCATCTAGGGTATAAAAAGGTCCCTGTTCGATTGCAGCGAAATATTTATCCGCTAAATGAACACAATACCGGGCTTAAATGAGCTTAAGTTGAAAGGATTTTGAGGGATTTAATAAGATTTTTCGTTCGTTGTGCATAGCCAAGTCTTTTCCATCATTAATGCAAAAGACGAAAGTATATTAAATTACTTGTTTCACTCTAAAAAACACCAGAAATTTACCAATAGGGCGTGCGGAGCACTACTTTCCAATATTGAAAACAAGGCAGCAGCGTGACCACTGCGTTTATGGATGATATCTGATACCTGCTTGGCTTGAACGGGATTTATTTGCTTGCGATCCCAATTTAATTAGTTAAATTTAAATATGGTCATGAATTGTTGTGTACCCAGTGCTCTAACAAATTCAATAAAAACAAAATTTCAAACAGATTTCATCAGTTTTCTAAGGACGAAAAACTTAAATCTGAATGGATTTGCAAGTTGGTAAGTTATGTCGCGTTAGCAGCACTTGGGAGCACTTTACAAAGAGTGAATATAATATAACGTGGTTAAAGTAATCAAAAGTAATGCAATTTTCATTACATGAAAGCAAACATTTTATCGAAGTCAGTTGTACCTTCGAAAAACTTACTATTAACAAAGCTAGAATTTCTTTGCAACAAGAATACTAGTAAAGCAGCAAAAGAAGAGCTGTCTAGACGACTTAAACAGAAAACAGTATTAAAAATACGAAGCAAGGTAAGTTGACAAATTCCTAAATTGTTTGTACAATTTATATTTAATACTCATTTTCCTTAAAGAGCAAACAATACCCATAATGGTGAATGTTCCAGTTCAAATAAAATTGATTTACATAATAATAATAATTAAAATAGCTGATTTAGCTCTTATTCAAATATACATATAATGGGCCTGTATTACATCTAGGAATTGCTTGCACCTAGGAGCAGGTATAATAACATGACTTCCGAGACAATTTAAGTTTTTCCCAACATTATCTACAAATTTATATTTTGATGTTATTTATGTATGTATATACCTTTTCGTCAATTTCTGTTTGTTGCCAGCGGTTTTTACATCATGGAAACGGAGCTTTTCTTTAAGTTACTCCATATTTTCTTCATTATATTTCATTGTATTTCCACTCGATGTGTTGCCGCTCCAATACGCATGAATATTTGGCAAAGAATTATAACCCGTTAGAAAGATAATTGCGATAAACTTCTTGATTTCTTCCGCATTCGTATTGAATGTCGAATTATTTATATTCGTTATGAACTCAATGATCTGGTTGTCAATGAATAATTCCAGCAATTGTTCTGGTTTCAATGTGCTGTACTTCTGATAGATGCTGCTAATTTTATCAACGGGAGATCATCTGGTTGTTCATCAAATGTATAATTTCGGCGGCTCCATTTCGGGTCTGCAAATTTATCGATAATTTCAGCTTGAGTACGGTAAGTAGGAAGCCTACGTGAAGTTGACGGTTGAGACGTATTCTGCGCCACTATTACTATTATTATCGATAGGAAACAAAAAAATATATTTGGAAAACAATTCAACTTCAACGATTTATTCCGGACACTTTTAGGTTTAACGTGGAACTGAATTAAAATATAAATTCTTATTCTAAAACTTGTATACAAATACCTTACTCTACAAAATATATCTATGCGAGAAAGGAAATGGAAGATCTAATTACATTTCAAGTGACTTCTGCTTTTCAGCGAATAAGCTTAAATTATGTGAAAGAAAAATAAATTATGAATGGTTACGTAAGTTGGCTTTCCGTATTTTGGTACTTTTATATGTTTAATGGCGTAGGGTGATATATGATCCACGGGTGTAGAGGTTGCTGTTACTTTCTTTGGCTTACTGCGTGTACGACGCGAAGATTTGCCTTGCAATGACGACGGTTCATCTGAAAATTTTGTATGATAACATAGAGCATTGAGTATACAGAATATACGAGTTGATATTTCATATTCATTTGATTTACCTTGTTCATTCTGTGGATTTGGTGACGGTGCCTCTGTCTTGTGGAGAATACGTTTCGAACGGAAAATCATGATGGCCGGATTGTTATCATTGTGTAAGTGTTGATTGGTGTTATTGATTACCTGTTCGCCGTCGTCCATTTCTTCAATGTCGGTCACAATGCCCACGCGCTCCGGCGGCAATATAACTACATCACCGTTGTCTGCTCTGCCTATCCGTACGTCGCCGTCCTCTTCACTCTCACTCCCTTCATTGTCAATAAAGTCGTACAATTCATGTGTACTCAAAACAGCGTGTCTCCGAATCATTTTTCACAACAACAAAAATTGAAAATATTCGCACGAAATTCGCAAAATTACACAAATCTGGAAAATAGCATGGTCACTGCGTCAAAGTCAAAACTGTCGATAGGTTTTGGCGCCATTATTACTTACACGTACGTGTTTCAACATATCTTAGAATGTGTCGGTCCGCTGATACACGGGTGACACCAAAACCCTCGAGAATACTTCCCAAGCCATGAAACAGAAATCTATATGTATGCGTTGTGAATCCGTTTTCTAAAATGTTCTATATTGATACTTATGGAAAAGTGCCAAACATTGACTTTAACCCTAGAGTCTACACCATACCCGCACCTTCTTTTTGATACACCAAAGGTACAAATGTACCTCCTTGTTATTGAGAATAAAAGGCGTGTGGAGTGAGATTTAATATAGAAAATAAGATGGAGAAAAAGGTATATAAAACGAAAAGAAGAGTGTTTAGGTTTATTTAACTATTTTTATTTTAAAATAAAAGAAATAAAGCTACTGAGGTACAAAAAAGTTACATAATACGATTTTTTTTTTCTTAATTTTGTGCTTCAATTATATTTTCACAATCATGACAATTACAGCCTTTATTTACGCTATGAGGAACGCAAACTGGTTTCTTGCAAGTATAGCAACTCCTTCGTGTTTTTCGTTGCGGCTTCTTTTCCATGCTGCATATAAAACATGAGCCCGTATGACCGAATGCATTTCTTGCGGTGGTAGAAGAAGTAGTAGCAGTAACAGCAGTTACTGGCACAGGAACTAAAGTCGGCAATTCAACGCCATTGTAGCATGTAATACCTGTCCGTGAATTGAACTGCTTCATTACTTGTGGATTTGTGGACCGGATTTCCATAAGTGGCTCCACTAAGCAGCCACTTAGTTCATGCAGAAATTTTCGACGAACGTCACTTTTATTATAAGCAATTCCTTTTGAGTCCATTACCTCTTTTTGTATAATGTGAGCGGCCAAAGCTGAGAGGTATAAAATATTATAAAAAGAAGCCAAAGGCCAACGTTTGGTTTTACGTTTGCAGCTATAATTCATTAGCATCCTGTCCATAACATCAACGCCCCCCTTGTGCTTATTATAATCTAGTATAGCCTGAGGCTTGTTTTTTTTTCCTGCAATAATATCTGGCGTATAATGCTCGCTCGACATCAAAATAACCGCCTTCATTTTTTTTGGTACGTAGGATATTAACCCGATTTCATCCTTATGCCAAGCAAACACAGAACTTTCTACAGGTCTGCTTTTTTGAGGAAGCATTTCAGTGGGAATATATGGCTTATTTTTCCGAATCGTACCAAGGAATGACAACTCATTTCGACGGAGAGTTTCACATCCATTTAGCGTTGTAAAAAAATTATCTGCGACCACTGTACGCCCAGTTCTTTTATATTGTTTTGTTATTTCGGTAAGCACCCGTTCTCCTTGCCCTATTTCCCTTGCAGCTCCAGTTTTTCCTGTGTACAAGATACCTCTTAACGGAAAATTCGTTTTCGCATCCGCCACCCACCAAACTTTAATTCCGTACTTGGCCGGCTTACTGGGGATATATTGAGTAAATTTGGTTCGACCGCGATATGGGTAGAGCTGCTCATCCACAGTTATGGTGTCGCGAGGCTTGTACACATTGGAAAGTCGAGCGTTCAACATCTCCCAAATGTCTCGAATTGCTGCAGCTTTATCGCCTTTCTCTCTTTCAACTCGGGAGTTTCGATTATCAAACCGCACAAAACGATTGATTGTCCAAAACCGTTGCAACGACATAGTAGCTCGGAAAATTGGAAGCGAGCGCGTCCCCCATAATTCTCTGGTATGCACAGAGCCACATCCGGATACTCCTGCTGCCAATAGTAGCCCCAGCCAAGCATTGAATTCCATCGCTGTTATCAATTCATAATTCTTCTTTTTATCTGGATGTTGACTGTTGTACATTTCGAAACTTTCTTTCATCTTCCGATTTGATTCCCTTATTATGATGTCACACATTTCATCCGTAAAAATTTCTTTGAATAAGGTGTGTGGTCTAGGAACTATGTCATAATGAAGGTTTGGGCCTCCAGTTTGACGTACAAAGCAATGAGTACGTGTGCGGGTGGTGGGAGGTGGAACAGTACTCCATCGAGTACCATCTCGTGCTATTAGCACCGGTGTTTCATGCCGTGGTTGTGCTGCTGTTGATGGCGATACTATTGCAGCCTCTACTCTTTCCGCTGCTGCTACTGCTGCAGCTGCTGCTGATCGGTGTCTCAGAATTAATTCCTCTTCCACCATCTGTTGTCTTTCATCTTCGTCCATATCCTCATCTTCCTCTTCCTCTTCCTCTTCGCACATTTCAACAGAACCTTCAATTTCTGCATCGGATGCATCTCTATCATAAACGTAATCAGGATCATCTTCATCGCTGCTATAATCTCCAGCATCACTGTCTTCTTCGTCTACTGCAATTGAAGCAGCTAGACGTTCTGTGTATGCTATTTGCTGCTCCACAGTCATGCTGAAATAAGCGAAAGCAAAACAACAAGAAAAATACTCACTATATTATAGTAAAAACACGTAGTAATCTGCAGCGATAACACTTACCGAGAATATCGTGATCCTGGCATCATATCCACTTCATCAATTCCAAATTCCATTTTGAATTGAATAAATTTAGAAAAATTCAACTTCTTTTACACAACAATATATTTATACTATCCAAAACTCAAAATGCAAGTGAAATAACAGCACTAGCAATCTGTATTTATATGGAAACCGAGATGATTTTCATACAAGAACATACACGCTAGCAGATTTCCCGCCCCGAGTTGAAGGTAAATCAGCCCATTAGAATCCATAAAAGTCTTTGAGCGCGCTAGTATTTACCTACCTATGCGACTATATAAAACAATAGGGAACTAGAAAATTAAACCAGGTGAAACATCTTGAATCCTAATAAAATTCTCAGGAAATGATTTCTACATCTCGATCGAGTTCCGTCTGAAAATGAAATAATCCGACATGCAAGTACATATCGCTACATAAACAAGATAATAACACACACATCTTTCTGTTTACAACGTTAAAACCCAATAAAAGATATGTTTGAGGCTATCATGGAATATGAACTTGCTGCGACAAATATTTCTATATAAAATTGCAATTGTTTTCTCAGCAAAGGTACATTTGTACCTTGGTGTAGACTATAGGGTTATATATGCTATAGAGCCTAAACTACTATCCATACAGGAAAATAGTCTTCTAGTAATTTAAAGCTTGGTTCCTTACCTTGTCAAAGGCTTACTTACTTAACAAAATAATAAAATAGTTTCGATTACAAAGTAACCTTATCATTTTACGCTCCATACCTCTCAGCTGAGTGATAATTGTGTGTGCAGCCGGAGTCCGAATCTGTAGGCAGCTACATTCGATATCATCAGCCCACGGCATCCCATGACGGCACAGCGACATTACAATGATTACTCAGCTGAGAATTTTTGTTTGAGGAATCGTAATCATTTGGTTAAGATAAATTTTTTTAAATAATTTTGTTATGAAAGGTATGAAAATTTTATTACAGTTCGGAAGATAAGAAAACAAGCTTAAGATTGTCAGAACTCCATTTTTCTGTATGAATAGTAGTTTAGGGCGGAGGAGCTATTCAAATCAAACTTTTGTCAGTTTTATATAAGAACACTGCAAATATTTTAGAATGTAAGGACTCCGTTGTGCCTCGCATATGGTAGGGAGGGAGTCTGTTTCATGGATTTTGTTGACGCACTTGAGCCTATACACAGACAAAAACCAGTTTCGTATCTAAAAGGTATTTCGTTCCATGATAGACGAATATACACGATTGAGGATAGAGACACACGAAAACTGGTTTCGGTTTATAATGTATCTCACCCCATTATGTACGTCGATGAGACACGTTCGAAGAATTCAAAAAAGTCATACACCTGAAATGTAAGCAAAAGTAGGAATTTAATTCCATCGGAGGCGAGCACCCTTCACCCTTCATGCCCCAATTCATCTACGAGCAAAAATATTGACTTGAATATAGACACAATTTTAGGTGTTTGCGAAACATCTGGTGTCGGACGGGTGAAATTTCACCCACTAATTATCTCAGCTGTTGCAGGTAGACCCCTGGGTTTTTTTTTTTATTTCTATTTTAGGCATTCAGTAACAACATTTCTGAATTTGGGCAAATTCCACCGAGGAGAAGTATATGCCGGCAGCAATGGGTTAAAAGTTATTATGATTTTTGCATGGCCGTCCGTCCGTCTGTCCGCGCGATAACTCGAGAACGCGTTCACTTAGAAAGCTGAAATTTTGTACACGGACTTAAAAAAGTAAAATTAAGTTCGAAAATGAAACAAATCGGACGACTCCTTCGTAGGGTTGCTGTACAAAAATTTCGTTTTCCATTATATATTTGGACAATGCCTGAGAACGCGATAACATAGAGCTGAAATTTGGTACATGGTGCTTCTACAGTAATATGAAAAAAAAGGTCAAAAATGGACTAAATCGGACAACCCCTTCTTGGTTTTGCCATATAAGAATTTAGGTTATTAGAATATAAAGTCCTGTAAAATTGGTTATAATAATTTTTTCTGTCCGACGAACCGTTCTAGAAATATATGCAAAAAACTACTTCAAAAATCAAAATTGCTCAGATGGGTGACCATACGAAATTTCATACGTGCATTCATCGAGGGTATCATAAGAATTGGTCTTAGACCAATTCCAGCTTATTTAATTGTTTAAAATACAAAAAGAAAAATAAGGTGTATTCCAAGGAATACAAAGGGAGAAAATTATTCTTAATTACAAAGTAGTTTTCGTCTAAAGAATTTTCGGTCAAAAATTCCCGCTTCGTTTTTTGTAATTTAGAACGTTGTCTTAACTTTGGCCAAGTAAATATCCTTCGTGTTTCATTCTACCTTTCTTTCGGTATTTACTACTCTTGTACCCAATAGGAAAAGATAAGCAGAATTGCAAAAATGGAAGTCGTTATTCGGTGAAATGAAAAAGAGAAGCACAAAGTAACGAAATTATCAATTTCATCATTTCTTTTGTGTGTTCGCTTGATAGCTTTCTTGTTCTTAATTTCATCTATGGTCCATTTACAATGCTTTCTTAAAAGAACCGAGATCAAAAATGATAATATTTTTCTCATATGATCCACGCAGCTATCTTCCTGGGAAAACCATTCAGGGAATGATACTTCAGTTGCTTCCAAGCATTTATTTTCGATTAAACGTTTTAAATTAAGTGATTGAGGAGTGCTATAAAAAATGCTTGAATGTTTCTATTTGTAGTTTTCCTATTCTAAAATATAAGTCACTAGGATTGACTAATCTACTGATATCATCTTCTTTACAATACCTCTTGTGAAAGAGAAAGAGCTCAGATTGATCTGATACATCAGAACTATTATTTTTTATCATAATTTCATCACATCTCTGACATTTAATAATCTGTTTAGTCCTTTGTGATCCCTTTAGATACTTTCCACAGCAATAACCGATGTAATAACGGTTGGACAAGTCTTGAGTGATAGCAGCATGATTGAGTGTAACTATTGGAGGTGGATTACTTGTAGTTATAGAATCGTTTTCAATTTTGATGCTTACATCCTCCCAGCCACCCTCTGCATTATTATTTGGAATGTCGGTATTTTCATGACTATCACAAAAAAGTTCACCTAATACTGCTGACCAATCAACTTTCAGGAATTCATCCTCATCTTCTTCGCAATTGGAAAAATTTGATGAAAATAAAAATCTGATAGAGATTATTTTTGCAATAGCAGAATTGATTTCTAACACATTAGGATTTCTCTTATTAGTATTTCGTGCTCTTATATGACTAAATAAATTCTCTAGAAGATCCTGATTAAACTTAGATAATCTTACGACGACCTACAAACTCTACACCTAGTTCTTATCAACGAAAAACAAAAGAATATAAACTACACCTAATAATAATCATAAACTATATATTCCAAAACAAATATACTTATTCTTATACGACAAATTCTACACCTAATTATATTTAGCGAAAAACCTATTCCAATTCTAATTCACCTAACAGAAAAACTACAAAAAATTTCCACTAAATTCCACTAAATTTCCGCTAATCGCGCATACATTTCTAATACCTAACAAAACAACATCACCATTCACTCTCCTTGATCACTGACTGTAGCTGGTTCTGCTGCTGCTGCGATGATATACCCATGTGCGACGCATGACCAGACCTCGCCCGGCTTAATGACTGTGGCTGGCTCTGATTCTACAACGTACTTCGACGCGGGCTGGCTGTTGTGAGCTGAGTAGAAAATAAATTCTGAACAGAGCCTTTGGCCCAATTCTCGATCTGTATATAGTCTGTGGTAGTACTTATCCACAAGAGTACATCAGTACAAAAGCTCACAATGTATTTTTGGCCATATTCTATATGTATTCAAGAGTTTAAGAGGGTAAACGGACGTAAAATAATACAAGTAATTAAGTTTAATATTGATAATCTATTAAATTTTCTTAAACTTCTATACATCACATAAATTTAACTTCACATTGCATCAAAGTGGAACCGATGAGCTTCTTGAAGTCTCTCTTGCTTATCTTCTCGTTTCTCTTTTATGTACAGACCAAGAATAATAATTGTAATAAACAAGCAAGTCCCGCCCAGAGCTATTACACTCATTAAAATTAATTTACTCGGAGTAACAAATAATTGGGCCTTCCATCGAGACGGGTCATCGCCAGGATTTGGTATAACAATCATTTGCGAGTTTGGTATTAATTGCGTCCAAGTACGAGATTTGTTCCCTAGTCCCACAGTTAAGGTATCTACAAAATTTGGTGTTCTACCAAGACCAAAAATGGTGTACGGCAATTGTAATGCAAAGTAAGATGATTGTGGAAGCTGGGCACTTGATCCATGTTGATTATCACCCTCTTGGGTTGTGGTGTAGTAAGCAATATGAGGTCCGGGTAGATTAGTTCCGTATGTGCGTTTTTTTCTTCCAAGTGGAGTTACAGCTGTTGCATTTTTCTTATTGACGAGTCCTGTCAATACAATTACTTTCACAAAATTAGCGTCATAATCAAGTGTATTGAGGAAAGCTAAAGGGCGATAATTTCTTCCTTTTTTCTCAATAAGTAGCACATCTAGAACACCATCCTGATAAAAATCATAAAATGTACCTGAAACTATATTATTTCCCATAGGCGCTAAAGCATTCCATTTAACTTCAAAGGTTCGCGTAAGAGGCTTAGAGCAAAAACTCTTGCAAGGAATATTTTCTAAGAGAAAAGTCTGCACTCTAGCGGTATTTGATAAAGCATTTAAAGTAACAAGTAAATCCGGATAACCATCCATATTAAAGTCCCCTCCTCTTGCAGTGATTGTTTGTGTGTAAACGTCTTCATTCGGAACGACAAAACCCCAAAGTACTCCTTGAGGATCCTTAAAATTTACCTGAATATTGTAATATATGTTTCCATCGCGAACTATAATTGATGAGTTCTCGCAATTTCTTGTAAAACAAACTGGAAGTATATGATTTTGAACTCCTTTTAGTTCCATGTCGAGGAAGATAGTTTGTCCCATAATTAGATCATAATTTCCAGTTGGATAATCCACTTTATGACTGAAATCAAAATTTTCTTTATCCTCTCCAGTACGGGCATACCAAATTTCGAAGTTTGATTTCGTTTGTATAAACAAATCAGCCGTGAAATCATTGTTTAAATCAAGATAAGCATGTGCATGAGGAATCTTAACATCAGATCGAGCTAATGATTTAGGTACTGCTTGCTTAATCTCTTTTGGGGGGCCTCTATCTTTTTGAAAAACCCAGAATTTTCTTGAATCTTCGTGACTATATCCAAATAAATCAATGATCATATCGCGATTAAAATCGACTGCCAAGGGCTCTCCAGACGTTTCAATTATCGGATCATCGTCCTCGTTGGAACAGTTTAAATAGCTCGACCCACCCCAATTTATATATACATCAAGATGATGATTCGATGTGCCGTGTTTTAACGTAACTAGAACATCCATTAAAGCATCTCCATCAAAGTCTCCGGGAACAACGCTTGTTATTTCACGATTAGGAAATTCACATTTCGGTCCTTTACGCAGTAATGGTTCGGTATCAGCTCCTGAAACAAATATATATTTATAATTTGTGTTCTTTCAGAATATATTTAAAATATTATTTAACTTTCATAAAAACTGTACGCAGTAATTTGTAAAAAGTATTTAATGATATATATATCATCGGAAGGAATACCTAATTTATACATATTATATTTCCTTTCTTCGCAAATTATTTTCTTTTTTTTTTTAATTACGCCAATGAAGCTCTTTTTTCTCTTTTTCCAATCCCCGGCTATCTCCAAGACCTCAGTTAGACTGAAATTTTACCTAAATATCCTGTTTTTTTCAGATAGATCTGTGCAATATATAGAAATAGCTACGATATTATATTAAAGTAACATATTTTACATTATTTATTATACAGACATTAAGTGTATTTCGAAACTTGATCAAACGAAATGTGCGGATACTATACACCTAGTCAAACAAAAAATTGTATTATGGCAAGGGGGTCCGCATCAACCGTTTGGGAGTTATAGGGTGATTAAGAAAAAAGCTAAAAATTTTTTGTATATTAAAAAATACAGGGCGTACGGTCACACTTAAAAGCTCATTGAATGCAGAACTTCAAGGCCTTTCCAACGACTGCTCAACCAGCCCCGCACTTCTCTCCCCTAAAGAATTGTGGTTGTCTAAACTAAAAATTACCTTTGTTTCAATTTAACCTCTATTATTTTTGCAAAAAGGTCGTTAACATAACTTTTTTTATAAAAACTGTAGAATCTTTTCTTTATTTTGCCCTATAACACCCTATATGTTAACTATAGCCGTTAAACAGTTAATAATTAATAACCTATTCAGGTCACTCCGAAATTAGACGATATTTTTTAAAATTACATGCTAAGGGAACAAATTATCGTTGAGAATAGGTTTGAGAATACGTTAAGAGCTAATAACTCTTAAAGAGCTACACTTTGTTATGGTCGTAGCGTAGTGTATATAGCAATAGGCTACACTGAGCTAAATACACGTCTAAGCGACCCGTAGCAGCATGAAGAGGGCGCGAAGAGTCTTCTGTATGGATCTAAACGTGCCGAACGCACCCAAATCGAGAGTGGAAAGGGGATTGTGGAAAAAGGAAAGGAAAAAGAAGATTTTTTTTTGAGCGGGCTGAACAAGAGGAGATTAAGACTGCTGGCTGTAAACTAATAAGAGGAAATAAAAGTTTGATCAAGAAGAAAGATAGAGAAAAGTGTGGTATAGTGAATGAAGGAGGTAAACCTGAAGAAAAGTGAAAAGTCTGAAAATTTTGTGCACCCAGATCGAAAGGCTGAGATTTTTAAAGGAAAAATATTTTTCGAGATAGGAGAGAACAATTGGGTCTGTACATCAAATATGAACTTTCCCAGACGTACACCAATTGCATTCATGTGAAGAAAAGACCATAATTTTGTCGGGAAACGACATCCACTGGCTCAAAGCTATAAAATTTGGTTCATTTAAAATTATATCTGCATTGCGGTAAGATTATTTAATTTAATTATTATATTCAATATTCGAGGTATAATGGAGCAATCACGTGCCGTATGTTGAGCACATAAACTTTTCGCTCTATCCATACACAATTGCAACCAGGAGGTAAAAATCAACCGCTGGCCAACAAATAGCGTCTACAAAAATTGAGAAAGTTTCCTGGACTTGACATCTCTGTCGGAGAGATCGTTGAAGTCATATATTTTTGATCCCGAAAAAGAATATATATATATATATATATATTATAATTTTGTGGGCAAAGGGCAGCAGCTGACTAACGTGCGAATCTCTAGCGACTGGAAGCAATATCTCTAAGGCTTTGAGATCATTCAAAACATCCAAGTTCGAGGTGTTGATAAGCGATTGAAGCCCAAATTTGTCGACAAGAAACCATTACTACCTGAAGTTCAGGAAGTTATATTTGTACCGCTATGAGACTTTTTAGTGCACCTACTGAGATTGTATCTAAAGTAGTTAATTACATTCGTGCTCAGTTGTTGGTGTATTTAAGTATATACGTTGCGCGTATACGAACATTGTTGAGAGAATACACGTCATGTATATCCGAGTGAAGAGTCAGAATCTATTCTAATTTTTTTCACATATTGATAATTTTTCTATATTACTTTATTATATTCACTTCTAAACATTCATACAGTTAAGTATAGATACGCTAATGATGTATGAATTTTGCTTATTGATAATTTTGCTTTTACTTTATTATATTCACATCTAAACATTCATACAGTTAATTATAGATACGCTAATCATATATGAATTTTGGGTAGGAGAACCATCTAGAAGGTATAATTGAATTGAAGTACACTGGAGATTGACCTCCTTTTTTTTTTTTTTTTATAGTAGTACATAAAGGGAGACTCATGTCCACGAAAATGGGAAGATTTTAGTTTTGATGTCGGCTTGAGTTGAGATTGTTAAGAGACCCACCCAAGGGGAGTAAATCGAATTTTCGTGATCTAATTTAATTCCGACGTAACAGCCATAGCGCTCCAGAAGGCCTTCTCGAGACGACGTTTGCGAATCGTAAGAAACCTAAAATATATGTTAACAATTTAACGTCTCTTTTGTATAAAGGAAGTCCCATTGGGTCGGCTCCCTTCTAGAATTATTTATGTGTCTGCATATGAAACTGTTTACGCGCTTATAACTACATCGAATTGTTTAAATATGACTATAGATATACATAATAAGTGCAACGCGGGTGAAATTAAGGCCAAAAGAAAATAAACAAAATTGTGGTATACTTATAACGTAATGGCGAGTAAAAAGTTTTATTTCCCTTTCACTTTCCTGGAGCCCTCTAACATGAAGGTTGTCTAGGTCCGCTACTCTCTCTCTCTTTTCAGGTCAACATAGGGACATTGTAAAAATAATCTGTCCTCAGTGTCGTTGGGAGGATGGGGCACGCAGCAGAAGGCAGTTCATCTGCGCCTTCAATAAGGTAAGGGTAAGTGGTGTAAAGGCCCCTTCAGGGCTGGAGTGTGTGCTACGGTTTTTTTTTGTCAGGCACGATGATTTTTTTTTATTATGGCAGGTGGCAGCGGCAGGATTTTGGTTAAACCCCCTATAACTCTCCCGCAATAGCCGAGGTGGTAACGTGCCGCCTTGCAGTCAACGCTGTCCACCGAGTGATCTGTCAGCTCATGCTGACAGCTGGGACTTCACGTCCAAAAGAAATTACTCAACATATGTACCATAACAACTTAGCACGTTTCAACTTGCGAGGATGGTTTAAACTCGACTGTGAAACTGGCCATAAGGGTGTTGCTGACGCCGGTCGCGTTACTTAAAGTTGAAAATATTTCAACTTGAGACGCGCAAACACCTTGACAGCTAGAGTTGAGGCAATTTATTTATGCAGAAAATTGAAATTGTGAATGAAAATAGGAAGTTTTAAGTAATGCTACAGTGTTTAACAACTAGTTAATTCATTTATTTACCAATTATTGATTTTATTTAATGATGGAATGAAAATTCAATACATATTAGAGCGTCATCATTGGAACAGCATAAGCAACAGTCACTGCGACCGCGTCAGCATCAGCAACATAATTCACGACCGCGTCACATTGTAACTCAGGCTTAATAGATTGCAGTTAACTTTTGCATAATCAGAACGTAGCACAGCTTCCATATTCTGACATGCTGGTATCTGCGAAATACAAATATATCGAGGAATTCTTATACAATTAAATAATTTTAAATGCCTATAGAACGAGAGTCACTAGATATAGAGCGCGTTAGACCAAAATTCAAGACAACTTCATAATGCATAATTGCATAAGCATTATAGGATTCGAAAGGCCAAATAGAAAAAGACAACATTTTGCTGAAAGAAGAAAGAACTATTCACTTTTTATGCGATATTGATTCTCATTAGTCTTACATATATATTGAATATTGAATTTGGAGATTGTGACTGCTGTATCATACCGATGACATGGAAAAAATTTCGTTTTCATCTTTTCCACACAACTAGTATTAATAGTACAGATCTTCAAACTGCCTTTAATGCTTCATATAAAATGAATACAGTGGAATACTTTTAACGATTCTAAATTAAATTATAAATACAAGAGAAAAAATAACTGCCTCATCCGGTTTTTGAAGCCGAGAGCTTTCTTCAGCTTTGCGGGTGACTGCTCTTACCATTGAGCCCGTATGAAATTTCGTATGGGCACCCATTTGAGCAATTTTGATTTTTGCAGTGGTTTTTCGCATATATTTCTAGAACGGTTCGTCGGACAGAAAAAATGATTATAACCAATTTTATAGGATTTCATATTCAGTTTTCAAACATATAGCGGAAAACGAAATTTTTGTATGGCAACCCCACGAAGGAGTTTCCCGATTTGTCTCATTTTCGAACTTAATTTTACTTTTCTTTTTTTAAAGTCCGTGTACAAAATTTCAGCTCCCTACGTGTACGCGTTCTCGATTTATCGTGCGCACAGACAGACGGACAGACGGACGGACATGCAAAAATCTAAATAACTTTTATATTATGTCCAATCCATTTTTCGCTACCATCATTATTTCGAGGTGTTACAAACGGAATGACAAACTTAGTATACCCCTATAGATTTCATCTAGGGTATATAAATGCAATTGATTATTGTGATTGCGAGTGAAGTTTGAATTGCTGACCTTGTTATTGGGTCACAGGTAGATGAATTTAGCGTGAATTTTTTACATATTGAACTGAAATGAAAAAGTTATTGTTCAGCACTGAGCATGCTGGGGCCCGCCAGAACGTATGACTTTGTTGAACTGTTGCTGAAGTGACTCATGTTGAACAGCAGGTTCCTCATAGATGGAATTTGGTTTGTCCCTTTTGTAACAGCACTGTAGAAGTGACTTGACCTTGGTCCAGTATCTCCAAACTAGTAGTAATAGGATGAATAGTAATACTGTCGTTGTCGCCACAACGGTGTGTAGAACAAGAGCCTTCTTGAGTATTATTGGATTAGGATTTGGTTCTACAGAGAATTCCATGAACTGCTTATTAGAGGGTATCAATACTCCAGGTTGCATCAGAGAAGGAGGCTTGTTGAAGTTTAATTTATTGAATCTGGTACCACTTCCTTCATATGGCTGGATACAACTTCTATGTTCTGGTCCAAGTTTGTCTTCAAGATTATTTCTTTTGTTTTCAGATAGCACTCATCTCGAAGGTGAATAACTCCAGTATTGTTTAACAACAGTTCTCTTCTCGAACCTTTACAGATAATTGCAGCAACATTGGTTTCATTGGTTGTGTACGTCCAGGTATTTCTGTCATTAAGGCCTTCCAGACTATTCCTGTTAAGCTTATCTGGTTCATTTGACATGTTGTTCTTGGATGACGATTATACATGATGGACTGTCAGCAATGCTCATATTCACTGATTGCGCAGGCCTTCAGCTGTGTTTCTTCTAGAGAAAAGTAAGTTTGGTGGTCAAAACTTACGGCCAGTGTTGTGAGTTTTACGTCAGCAAATGTGTTGTTTGTAGTCATGAAAGGAGTGGGTGTTACATGAATTAAGTCGTACCTGTTTGTTTCGACAATATTCAGATACCCGAACAACATTATGCTATCATTTACTTGTTTCACATCAAGTTGCACTTGTGGTGTTGATAGTATTTGGAGATTGGTTCCAATATTATGCGACACATTTTGAATTAAAAGACCAATGTCATGTGGGCTGACAAAATCAAATAAATGTCCGTGGTTATGGAGTGCGTTTAACCAGGTTTGATATTTTTCTTGTAGGTCGCTGTAGTAATCTTCAGTACTGATAAATGTAGCGAGTACTTCAATGGCGATTCTGTTATGATCTGCGGTGGAATACCAGGTAGCCATTTCTTTAACAGAAGAAATTACTTGAGTTAATCGGGCGTCAAAGTTTCTTAGTTTCTCAGATATGAGAAATGCTGATTGATTAATTTTCGTGGATAAAAGAAGCATCTGTTGATTGGTTGAGCCCAAAAGATTGTGCTGATTCTCTTGCAAAAACTCAATATCAGTATATACTTGATCATTTACTCCAAAGATGCTGGTTAAAAGACTGCCAAGTACCCCCCTCTTAGATCTGCCTTTTGGCTCCGTTGTACTGATAACTTCTTTTAAGGTCTTAAAGAGATGATTTGTTCTTGAGGATACACGTTCAAACAGTGTTTGGCAGTGCGTCATTTTTGTGAGCTCTCTTGTTTGTTCACACATATCTTTGATCTGGTTCCAAGTATTATTAATGTTTTTCTGATCAGTGATTATTTCTGATCTATCTCACTAATTGAAAGAAAACTTGAGATTTTGTTAGTTTCCTGAGAGGCATTGGGAATATTTCCAAAGAGGATCCAGCCCAGTTTTGTATTTTGTGCAGTTGGTTGGCCTTGTATAACACCATCCAAAATTATATTTGCATAAACATCAGTTCCAAGAATCAAGTCAACTGGACCTGGTTGTATCAACTTCTGGTATTATTCCATCTGGGAGAAATGAACATAGTTTTTCTAACACCAGTGCTGCTATTCGAAGGAGTGAGTTATTCTTGTATGGCAGTAGTATTTTAATGCTCACTTTACTGGTGGCTTTTGCAGTTTTTGCATTGTTGACACCCATAATTGTTGTTCTGATTCGCTCTTTATGTAGTCTTAAATTTTGGACAGATTCCTCAGTGATTAAGGATGCCTGTGATCCAGGATCAATCAGCGCTCTTAGAAGCTCTGTTTGGCCAAATCTATTTGATACTCTTGCCATTGCAGTTGGGAGCAACACGCTAGGGATTTTAATCTTGTTGTGCAAAGTTGTAATATGCTCATTTTGCAAACTGAACTGCCTCGTGAGCTCACAAGTTTTCTCTGCGACTGCTGGTTCAGCCTTAAATTTGTTTTTGGCAGTATTATCACTGGCATTGTGCAAGAGCGTATGATGTTCTTTATTGCAATAGAAGCAGGTTTTGCTGGTTCTGCACCTTTCAAATTTCTTGTGTGATAAACAATTTGTGCATAAACCCTTTTTGTTTATAAATGAATTTCTATCTTGCACATTTAATTTTTTTAACTCTACACATTGGAATACACTGTGATCTTTACTGCAGAAAGCACATATATTTTTTGATATAGTAGAAGAGTAGAAAGACTTCTTCTTGTTATAATTTATAGCCTCTGACTTAACTTGTTTTGAACTTTTTATACAGTCTAGGATCTGGAAACGTTTTTCAAGGAAGTAAAGTAGCTCTGTTGTAGTTGGCATTTCCCTGGGATTGGAGAGACTCTCTTCAAACAAGCGCAAGCTTTCTGGATCTAATTTCTTCATGGTGATACAGACAATAATTGGACCCCATTCTCCTGTCCTACAGTTCAAATTATTCAATGCTTCTAAACACTCTTTTAGGGTGTCATGAAGCATTATGATGTCTTCTTGGCACCTGTGCTCTACCCTTTTTAGGTCCATAATGGTGTTTATATAGGTGGTAATAATTTTTCTGTTGTTATTATACCTTGAATAAGTTGTAGAGCGGTTTTGTAGTTATTATTGCTTAACTGAAGGTGGCTCATAACCTTCCTGGTTTCACCTTCTAAATGGTAGAGAAGGTACTGCATCTTTTCCACTTCGCTTAAGCAGGGATTTATATGAATGATATTGTTAAACATGTCAATAAACTGTTTCCAAGTTTTATAGTCTCCGTTGAACTTTGGAATCTTCGGAGGTAGTTTTGGAAGATTATTGAGTCTGGCAGCTTCCAAATATGGTAGAGAATGAGTAGTATCCCAAAGACTTGTTTGATTGGGGACTTCTTTAACTGTATCTGAAGTAACGGATGCTGCAATTGTTGGAGGCGGCAGCGATATGTTTGGAAAATTGGCCTTACTGTACTCATTAAGTGCCTGTTGCGCTATTTGAAAAAAATTTTGCATTTTCGTGTAAAGATCTTTTATAAAATAGGAATGTTCTTTATAGAGGGAGGTCTTTAGTTGATCGTGGTTCTTATTAAATTCTTCCCAATATGTGTTTAAAGCATCGTTTTTGGAAGTTAGATATTCCGGAGTCTTTCGTGAGGAGCCGTCTTTTGGAATATTTATTGATAGTTTTTCAATATTGTCAGCTAGTTGTTTTTGTAGCTCTAGTAAGTCTTCTGGAGTGATGACTACTGATGGATTAAGTGATAATACCGGAGATGTCTGGAACTTTATGGCGTATCCCACAAATACTCAAACTTAATTTGAGTCTGGCTGCTTGAAGTTGAGTGATAGCTCGAGAAGATGTCTGGATTTGCTTGGAGTATAACACAAGCACTCAAACTTAATTTGAGCCTTGCTGGTTGAAGTTGAGTGATAGCTCGAGAAGATGTCTGAAACTATTTGGAGTAAACACAAGCACTCAAACTTAATTTGAGCCTTGCTGGTTTTATTTTAGTGCTATTCTATTCTATAGCTTCCTCAAAGTGTTCTTTGAGACGCTATGTAGTAGTATGTAGTAGAATATTCCGATGATGAACAAAGTTCTTGATCGCTGGCTGGCTATAGCTTCCTCAAAGTGTTCTTTGAGACGCTATATAGTAGTATACAGTAGAATATTCTGATGATGAACAAAGTTCTTGATCTCTGGCTGGCTATAGCTTCCTCAAAGCGTTCTTTGAGACGCTATATAGTAGTATACTAATTTTGATTTAATGGCTCGAAGGACCATGTGTAGTGGAAATTCAATGGTTCTTGAATTCCTACAACGCGTGGAGAGGTCGAAAAGTACTGGTAAAATTAAAACTTCCCGCTTTCGATTTTAACTCTGAATTTTATTTGACTAGTACAATTAATTCATATACAAAAAAATGATGACATTTAGAAAAGAAATAAAGAATGTATTACAAAAAATATTGGAACATGAAAAACAAAATATTAAGAAATTCTCGTAATAAAGAAATGCATATGTGCATTATGTTGCATCACACTAAATTCATCGCCCATGCTATATGTAGGTCAACGAGGTAATAACTAAAGGAGATGCAATCATATGTACGATCCGTGTACATGAGCGTACCCAAAATTGCCTTGCATTTGTGTATGTTTCATTCCACCATTTTTGGTCTTCGCTGTCAGATCCATACATAGGTTTGGTTTGATTTGGGCTTGGCGCATTGACGCAGGAAAACTCATGAAATAACCGCAAAGCAAATATTACTCAAAAACTTTTTATCACTTCTTAATTATTAACTTTTTTATGTTCATGTTTGCAAATTCAGTAAATACTTTTAAGTATGTGACAATAAAAGCGATTAAAATTGCGAACAGGTTGTACAATTGTGTACAGGTGTACAAATTTTACGGCGCTTATGTACAAACAATATCAGTGTCAATGAGTTAGAAATGGGTACGTTAAATTTTCTCATTTGCATCTCCTTTAGTTCTTACCTCGTTGATGTAGGTTGACAAAGAATGCACGCGGAAATGTAAATAAAAAATGCAATTGATTATTGTGATTGCGAGTGAAGTTTGAATTGATGACCTTGTTATTGGGTCACAGGTAGATGAATTTAGCATGAATTTTCTATATATTGAACTGAAATGAAAAAGTTATTGTTCAGCACTGAACAGATTCTATGATGATGTCTATGATTGTTTCTAAAGCTTGCCTAATGTATACATAGCTTGTTGTATATAGTAGTATGTATACAAGTACTCAGTCGCTATGAGTACAAACAGTTAATCAGTGTATCAGTCTCGACAGTATTCAGCCAGTCTAGTTCTGTAGTATTCAGCTTAGAATACATTTCTCACGCAAGCTGCTTTTTCCGGATGCTGTTGCATCTGTCGATCCATTTTAGAACTGCGGTTAGAGTAAACTTATACAAGTGACGGCCAATAAGAATGGTAAACAGATCATACTAGATAACATTCCCGGCCATAAAAATATTGTTAAGCGAAAACCCCTGTATTCGTTTTACATGAAGTATTAAGACACTCGAAACCGCGTAATAGTACTGTCCAGCTTTTATTACACAGTGTGCTGTCTTGCACCATGATAACCTTCCATATAAAAGATGACGTGAAGTAAACACAAAATCAAACACCATATTCTTTCCAAATCATCAAACTTACTAACTTTAATGACATTTGATCTTATATACTAATTCAAGGTCGACATCTGTAACCTTTATTTTCCTGCCTTAATAATTACACATCATAAATATTACCAGGAATCCTTCGCATTCCTTTTCTTTCTTGGGATCACACTCACTCACACTTCATGTAATGACTCTCAATCTCACTCAAACCAGAATCTTAAAGTTACGGTCTTACGGCAAGCTTTGGGTATACTATAATCATTTTTAGTAGGTAAAAAATAATTTTTCGAAACTGGGTTTCTTGAATTTTTTTTTCCGTAATCTAAGAAATAATGTAGCCAGTGTTATACCATTTTACGCATTTATAAATGCGTCAACTTTTAAAGTTACTTGCCAAATTGGCGTAGTACATATTTTTTCATTACAGTCAGTTAAATCGGGTGAAGTTTTAATTTTCTATTCCTGGTTCGGCAAAATGTGACATTTTCCTCCAAGCTGGAGCAGTCGGCTTAGAATTTAAAGCAACAGGTTACATAAGCACTATTCGGGATTACATAAGAAAAATAAAATTGAAAAAAGTAAGGATTTGTAGCAACAGGAGCTAAAAAACCATCACAGGGTAGACATTTACTCGAAAACAAAAGAAATGTCTATAGTTTAAAAAATACATGATTTAAATTGTTTTTATATTTTTCTGGTAACTATTATGACTTGGTCTATCATCCGATTCCGGCTTGACGTCAACTTACGGGACACCCTGTATAATAGTTGAACAAGTTGTTCAAGGTACTTTTGAAATCGCGTAGGTTTATCAACAACAGCTAAAGAATTACCAAAAGTTGTCGGTCTGTGTCCTCAGATGATTCCATGCAAAGGTTCTTTGCAAAATTGCACATCCATTTCCTAACCGAACTCGCCCAACGGCAAAAGTTCCAAGAACAAACCAGATTCAGTAAGTAAGGACATCTATAGAATATGCTTAGAAGTATTAAACTATGTAATATGCATATACAACCAGGTCAGCATATTTTACCATCCAAGTCGGGAGGCAGCCGGACATCTCACTGTTCACTCGTATCAGTGGGCAGTGAAGTTGCAGCCCTTAAGAACCAAAATCATCATACGACTACACAACACTAAATATAGTATTGAACAGTGCTCAACGACTGCACAACATTGAATATAGCATTTAGCAGTGCTCGCACGTTTCTTTTGTAGCTCTACTAAATACTACGGATCAGCAAGTAGGTACACATTATTGGAAATTTTCTATTCATTCACTTTCACAGTGTGAGACAGTTACCTACATATTACATTCGGAAGAACGAATTCTGTTGGCCTAAATGTCCCGAAACAAAATGAAGCAACTCTCCACTAATAAAACTAATAAAACATCAGCGGTATCTGCGCTAGGACTTTTCCATATACGCGAACTAAAGCATACATTTTACGTTTTTATCTCACTGTATTCTCAATAGGTGTTAATCTAACAATTGAACCGCAAGATGGTGATTTCATGACTTTATAATAATTGCAAACTAAAGCTGTTTTAGTCGTAGTGATAGAAGATTTTATTTATAATTGCTTCATGCACTTTTGCTTAAAGTTTTGTATCGTCATTAATGTATAAGAAGGACAATTTTGAGTGTGAACTTACATATACAGGGTGCTTCATAATTGGTCCGCATAACTCAAGCGTTTCATAGCTAAGGTGGAGACAAGAAAAAAATTATACAGTGAAGGGGGTGGTAAGACGCGTCGTTTCGGCAGTAGTGGGAGGGGAGGAAGCCTAAGTTTTTTAGTACTCCTTCCACACTACACCTTGTAACTTTCTTGGTATACACTCTATCAAGTGAGACTCATCTCAGATGATAGCAAATTTTCCAATGAATGTCCTCTTCAAATTTTAACGATTTTCCCGCCAAAATGCAGTTTGATAGGATGTATACCAAGAAAGTTACAGGGTATAAAGTGGAAAAAGTACTAAAACTTAACCCCCTGTCTGACCCTCCGTCCTCCCTCCTCAGGATAACTCAAGAGCGCGTTCACTTAGAGTGCTGAAATTTGAACACGGGGTTTTTTTTTAAAAGAAAGTAAATTTTAGGTACCGAAAATAACTGGTATTTTCAGTTTTAAACAAAAAAAACTGGGATAAATTATGATCGTGCAATTTAGTGGAATATACCAAAATATTTCTCATGGGAATCGCTTCGATTCCGGAAATGCTTAAAAAAAAAGCTAAAACTGTTATTTCTATCATAAAATCATTTAAAGCTAAAAAAACCTAAGCTGGCTTTTTATTTTTTTCGAGCTGGGAGCTGAAAGTAACGGGTATTGAAGCTGGTTATCTTTTCAAGGCAGGTTGCATATTTTTGTTAGAAAAAAAACAATTCTTTTTCATTAAAAATAATTCGGATATGGAAATCCTATTCGCTTTTCAAACATTTTGTCGGCATAAGGTGAGTCATCAGATGTGTAAATGGCCTTATTGTTTCACTATAGTTGTGCGTTGACATCGTGTGTCGACATCGATACCGATCTTCTTAAGTACTGGGAGTCCCAGAAGTATTCATTTCCTGTTTTACGAAATATGGCCCATAGTACTATTACATTAATATACTTTCTTCCTACACGGCATTTTAAGGCCATCCACCATACACTTAATGCAATATCAACTTTTCTAACTATCTCAAATTCCCAATCTTTTATAATGTACATGGCTACACCTCCTGTATGCTTCGAGCTAGAGTCACACCTAACTAAGTCATAACCGTTTAAATAAATCTCCACATCCTGTACATCATCCTTCAGATGAGCTTCACTTAAAAGTATTAAATCAAAATCTTTTTTATGGCATGTGATTTCTTATTCATGAAAGTTGCCTATCAGCCCCTGGAAATTCATATATGCCCATTTCATTTGCTTTTGTTGGTATATACCTACTTGTTGCTTTATTATTTTCGCTTTGTTCAAGTACACTGGACAATGCCAGCTAAGCGTGTTATAGTTAACGTTCATTTTTAAAACCAAATTCTCATTAGCTTTAATGCAATTTGCACATTTTTCCACCACTTGACTATTTATTTATTTATTAGCATAATATAATACTATTTAATACAATATTAGTGTTTAAAATAATTCAAATATTACAATTCGTTATCTCAAAAATTTTTACATTTGCTCATAATTACACTTAACATAACTTATTAGATTTATTTTATATATCATCATATTCCTTTCATTTTTTAAGCTCGTTGGTAATTGGTTAAACATTTGTAGGCCTCGATACATTATCATATTTTGTGCTCTCGATGTTCTCAATAAATTTAGTCTAAAGTCTCCAATGTTTCTTAAGGGATATGGTTGCACCTCTCCGACATACGCCACTGTTCGACAGATGTATTGCGGCAAAAGGTTATTTTTAATTTTGTAGACGAAGAGTAATACATTGAATATTGTTCTTTGTTTTACATTCATCCAGCATAAAGTGTTCAACATAACTTGAATAGGTGTACATATATCTATTACATGTTATTATGGATCGCATAGCTTTATGTTGAAGCCGTTGTAAACGTGCCATCATCTCATTATTGCACACAAATAAAACCGTTCAACAGTACTCAAAGTGGGGTTTAATGATTGTATTATATATCTTTATCGCAGTCATTCTATCTAATTTATTTCTTAAGCGTTTAAGAATGAAATCTTTTTAGAAATATTTTTGCATAAATAGTCCACATAACTTTTAAATGTTAACTTATTATCTATAACGACACCAAGATATTTAATTTCATTTACAATTTCAATTTGGTTATTTTCTAAAAAAAATGGACTTACGTTTGAAGAATTAATAATCATTGTCTTTGTTTTATTTATATTAAGTTTAAGTCTATTCATATTCAACCATTCACCAATAATATTTAGGTCTTCTTGTATTTTACGTTTACAATCGTTTTCACATTCACCAGTAATATATAGAAAAGTGTCATCCGCGAATTGCATCACTTTTGTATTCTTTATAATTATTGCCATGTCATTAACATATATAAGGAACAAAGTCGCTGCTAGTATTGTCCCCTGAGGAATTCCGATGTCCACTGCTATTTCCGTAGATAATGTATCGTTTATTTTTGTGCATTGTGTTCTATTATTCAAATATGATTCAAACCATTTTCCTTTCCTCTTATTCCATACTTATCCAGTTTTTGCAATAACATTTTTCTATCCACTGTCTCAAATGCTCTTTTTAGGTCAAGAAAGACAGCTATTGTAATTCTCTTTTTATCTTGGTCCTCCTTCCACTTTGTTATTATTAAATTTATTGCCGTTTCACAAGAGTGTCCATGTCGGAAACCGGATTGACATTCTGTGATTATAGAATTAGTTTCGAGATATTTTATGAGTTGTAATTGTACCACTTTTTCGATCACCTTTTCATGTGTTGCAAGCATGTTTATCGGTCTGTAGAACTCACAGCTCTTATTTCCTTTTACTTTTTCAACTGGTACGACAACTGACTGTTTCCAGCTATCAGGAAAGACACCATTTTTTAGTGATTCATTGATAATATCAACAAGTACCGGACCCAATTCTTTTATGCAATCAATAATCATACAAGCGTTCAGCATATTCAAATCTCTTTTATGATTCATATTCTTTAATATAGTTTCTAAATCATTTACTTGGATAAGTTCAAAGCTAAATGTTGATTCTGCTTCTTCAATGTAATTTGTATACGGTACATATGTTATTGGGTTACTGACCTCATATATACTGTTCATAATAAAAGAATTAAATTTTGTCGCAATAATAGTATCTTCGTTATATTTACCATCAGGGAAGTTCATTTCTTTAATAACACTATGTTGTTTTTTTAGAACTAGTTGTTTTATTGTTCTCCACATTTCTTTTTGATTCGGACTTAAAACTTATTTTATTTTGAATGAAATTATGTTTTGCTTTTCTCAATTTGCTTTTTATATATATTTCTGCAAGATTTGTATTGATCCCACTCACATTCACTGTTTAATAACATCGCTCTGTCGTATTGCAATCGAGTGTACATATTCCTTATATCTTTGAACCAATTATTCATTGAAATATTTTCTTTTACTTTTACGCAAAGGCTATCACATACTTTTATTAATATATTTTGAATATTCAATGATTTAGTATTAAAGTCAGAGATATGTTTTTTATATTTTTTAAGCAACTGTTTTCCAATGCACTTATAAATCGAGTTTTATCATAATTTAGTTTTTTTTTAGGATTAACTTTGTAATTGCTTACCGCAATATTATTATTTACTATTATCATAATAGCTTCATGGTCACTGATTTTTAGATTCTTTTGTATATTTGCACTTATGGTATGTATTAACACCCTTTTTTACTATCACATAATCAATTAATGTTTTTGATCTCAGAGTTATTCTTGTTGGATCAGAAATAATTTGTTCATACGCGTTATCTAAACATGTATCGTATATTGCATTCCTATATGTATCGTGATCATACCAGTTTATATTGAAGTCACCCATTATTAAAATGTCTTCCATGAAATCAGATACTTCATCTAACCATTCTTTAAAACTTTCGCAAAATTCACTTTTTGAAGAATTGGGTGATCTATACACTACTGCACATTGTAATTTTATTCCTATTGCACTAATATTTATTACTAGCCACCAATTTTTGCTGCTTACTGATATACTCTTCATTTCATAATTTAATTCCTTTTTTACATATATCAGTACACCTCCAGTATGGGTCGAATCACTGTTACATCTAATAATATCATATCCTTCAATAAAAATTTCATCAGAGTCTATATTCTCCGTAAGATGAGTTTCAGAAAGACATATAATATCAAATTTATTTTCATTTATAGTTTGTTATAAATCATCGAAATTATTAATAACGCCTTGAATATTCATATACACACATTTTAATTTTTTTTGTAATTGCTAGTAATCGGTTTTTTGTTTTTCCACCATTAATTTCCGTTGGTACACTACACATTGATTATTTCGAATTATGTTCCTGCATACACTTTGAGCATACCTCAAACATTTATAGCATCTTAGTACATGTCCACCTCGATTGTTCTCCGATATGTTTCGTGATCCAATTGAATAATGGCATTAAAATACTTTTTACGGCCTCCTTTTACTTCCCAGATCTTCTTGCACTTCATTACACTATGCTTCACATAATCATTTTGATTCCGTACTGCCATAATGAGTTGGTCCTCATCCCAATTCTCATATATTTTATAAAAATTCGTGGTTTTTTTTATTTTTGGCACCTTAATCTAATAATTATGTCCTAACTTTTCTTCCTCTACAACTTTAATTTTCTGCCTTTCTTCATTACTCTCGCTTTCGATAACAATAATATCATCTTGCTTACCTTTGATTCCAGTGAATTTTATGTCGATTTCGATGGGACTTCAGTGCAACACCAGTATTGCACTTTTTCCAGCAGTGCAACACTGAAAATGTTCGATGGGACAATTTTTATAGCAGACGTGCAACACGAGTTTTGCACTCACTTCCCCTACTTTGCACCGGATATTTTCTCGGTGTCATCTGCTCTGTCAAAGTGATCTGTCATCTTGTAATAAAAGGAGTTATTTGTGAAACTTTGCGTTAAATACTAATGGCCGGTTTCACGGTCCAGGCTTAAGCCAGAGCTTAGATAAGCCACGGGTGTTGCATAAGCCCAGAACTTAAGCCTACTCGGTTTCACAGTACTCAGTAAGCTGAGGCTTAGTTAAGCCGCAGATGAAAATTTTTAAGTTGTCAGCACTGCTGTAATTGTGAATTTTTTATAAGTAAAATTGCCATTGTGGATTTAAAACCAAGCGAAAAGAAGAACTTTTTATTTACCAGTTTGTTATTGTTTTTATCGGTTTTTATCAAATCCCAAATCATTCAGAATGTTTACATTAATACTTCAGTACTTGACTTGAAATCCACTTGAAACTCAAGTAGTGTTTTTGGTTGAATTATTTCCAATTACTTGACTTGAAATTTTCTTGAAATTTACTTGAAGTGACACTTTACCTTTGACAACTTTGCATTAAGTTCAATATATAATTGCGGATTTTTAGATAAATATCTTGAGAAAAGTGCTAAAAATCACAGCCTGAATTATCAACAATAATCTTCTTCTTGTTCCTCTTTGTCGATTTCATATCTCGCACAAATGAAAAATTTTCAAGTACTGAAGTTGCGTTTACATGAATTTTTCAAGTAAATCGAACAAAATTTTGTGATTTACTTGACTCAAGTATACTTGAAGTCAATGCGAGTTTACATGATATTTTGATTACTTTATTCTACTTGAAGTATACTTCAAGTATTCATGTAAACGTATTAATTGTTTCAGAATGTTTCGACGAATATTTCTACAGTCGGAATCGAGAATAAAAATCAACGTCATCTCATTTCTCGAATTGTTACGGGCACCTTCTTATAATTTTTTTTAACAGGTCACACCTTGCGATATTATATTATACATTTCTTCGTCACTTATATAGCAATATTTAACAATAATTTCCTATGTTTTTCACAGCAAAATCTGAGGCTTAAGCCTTCGAGATGACGGGCTTAAGTTAAGCTTGCCTTAAGCCAGTGATATCACTTAAGCCTTGACTGTGAAACTGGCAATAAAAGATTTTATTTGGGTAATTTTTATAAAGTATAACAAGGATTTTTTTTATGCAGCAATAAAAAATTACGTTACGGTGTTACGGTATGGCGAGCAATTCCATTTTTCCCAGTAGCTCATTTTGTTCATCATCTGAGGACGAATGGGATATTGAAGAAAAATTGTTTTGGACTTCATAATTGATGCACCAGAAAATAAAACAGAGTTGAGAACTTTGTGACTGAAGTGGTTGATAAATATTCAGCGGCAGAGGTAATTTATTAAAGCATTATTGAATAAATAATATGTGACATTTTAGTTCAAGGAAAACTTTCGAGTTTCAACGGAAACGGCTGCACTGCTTGTAGATGAATATGAGATGGGAGTATTTTAAAAAAAAGGTGTTTGGCGGAAAAGAAGGAATATCGGCGAGAGCTCAAATGCTGTCAGTCTTTATTCTAATGGCACTAAATTAAAAATATCAAAATTAATACTTACGACTACGCTTGACTACGACTATCGTTCACTCCGCACTTTGAATGTACCAAATAGTCAACTACATTCGACTACGCTCAGGAGGATAGCCGATCGTAATCGGTTTGACAGAACTACACTACGACAACGACTAGGCTACCGAAGTGGCAGTGAACGCGCCCAATCTTCAACCAAATGGCAACCGATTTTGACAGTTCCGTGTATAAAATACGTGTGTACACAAACACTCGCAAAATGACAGCAACATGTTCCATTCTGATCACTGTAAATTTATGTAAGGTAAATAAAACTTTCAGGAACGAATCAATAACACGTCTGCTCTCTCTAATGGGTCTACACGTTTGCCATGTATGATAATACATAACAAGTAAAAAAGCTAGAATTGGTCTAAGACCAATTCTTATGATACCCTAGATGAATGCCCTTATGAAATTTCGTATTATCACCCTTCTGTCCAAGTTTGATTTTTGAAGTGGTTTTTCGCATATATTTCTAGAACGGTTTGTCGCAGAGAAAAAATGATTATAACCAATTTTGTACGATTTCGTATTCTGAAGAAGTTTTTAGTGCAATAAAAATGTCTTGGACTGATCGTTTTCAAAGTATACGTAAAAAACCTAAATTTTTATATGGCAACACCAAGAAGGAGTTGCCCGATTTAGTCCATTTTTAAAATTTTATTTGCTAGTACAATGAAAACACCATGTACCAAATTTTAGGTCGACGCGTTCTCAGGCAGTGTCCAAATATATAATGGAAAACGAAATTTTTGTATGGCAACCCCACGAAGGAGTTGCCCGATTTGTCTCATTTTCGAACTTAATTTTACTTTTTTTTTTTAAAGTCTGTGTACAAAATTGAATTGAAGCAGTCACTAACGTTAGCGAAAAACGACATGATATTTCATTATACAGGGTGTTTCCCCTTAAGAGGTCAATAGAGCAGGAGGTGATAGTACTTACCTCAAAAGACAATGCACTGTTTGGCACGAGGGGGGGGGGGGGCAATATGAACCGTTTAGGAGTTACAGGGTGATGATTAAGAAAAAAAGCTAGTTTGTCACAAAACACCCTGTATTTTAAAAAGTACTGGGTGCACGGTCACAGTTAAGAGTTCATTGTATGCAGAACTTTCCAGCTACTGCTCAGCCAGCCCAGAATAGAAATAGAATACTAATTCCAAATTGTATGGATTTGTGTGTATTGATTTTTCGTGTGCCGCTATATCACCGTAGCCGCACAGACGTCCAAAACACTGATGTGTGCATCGGGCCTTGGTTTATTTTTAAAATTTTCTAAAAATGGAACAAATTGTGTGGATTGTAAATAAATAAATGTGTTTCTTTGTTTATGAAATTATGATTAATTTATTGAACATGTGGCTTTATGGTCCAAGTCGAGATTTTAGCAAATAAAACTCGAAATTCAATATCATCAAAAAAGGAATTCTTAAGTGCTCAGATGGGCACGTTTTTAGAGCCCTATTTTTCGACCCCTTTTGGACTTGGGGGACACATATGGTCCTTCCAAAGCCAAATCCTGGGTGTGCTATTGCTAGGGTTATTACTTATAAGAAGTGTTTTACCAAAGGCAATATTTTCATTAGATACACAGCAGAAAGGTTTTATTAAACTCATTTTTCACTTTCATATTAAGCAGTCTATATTTTACATATATACCAGTGCATAAAACACGTTTCCGTGTTGAAATTTTTCTGACTTTGCAGAAAATCAATAAAATAACCCAATTTAAATGGACGTTTTGATAGCGTTAAATTGGTAAATCTGCAACCCCAAACTAAAATTTCCCTGAACTTAATAGCTCCTTTCACAGCGCGTGCGTACTATAAGTAGTTTAAGCCTGCGAATAAGAAGTTTCTTACTCGTAGGTTTAAACAGAATGCACAATAATAATAACGCACCGTTTAGAAAAAAAAGAGATGAGGAATACAAATAAATTACAAATGTTTGGAGAAAATAAAAGGATGTTTTTTTTTTATACCTATGCCGTATAGAATTTCGCGTAAGTCTTGTTTTTACTGTGTCTAGTTATGGATTAAGTAACATTAGTTAGGCTAATTGTGTATAGTTTTTATCAAATACTTAACTTACCTAAAAGAATTTCTAATGTGTGAAATTTATTACGTAGAATGAAAACATCAGTGAGTTCATCGGAATTGAAATCCCCGAAGGCTGCAATTATTCCTTCTTTTATAACGCCAAAAACTTGAGGAGTTATATCATTTGCACAACATAAATTAAAAAATGTAAAACCGACTATTATAGTTAAATTTAGCAAGCTATTCATTTCGACGAAATGTTTATTTTGACGTCATTTTCCAACGAAAAAGTACAATGGACTAATCGTGAAACACAAAGAGTATTATTAAAATTACCGCTGTTATTCTATTTTGCGAATTCCTTTTTATATAGTTTTCGTTTTTTCACTGAATTGCGTAAAATAGTTATTAATTATCTTATAAAATTTACTAACTGTCTGTCCTCTTTTTGTAACTAAGCAATTGAACTGTCATATCAATGCCAGTCTTGTTCTTCATAATTCAAAAGCGCATCGCATCGATGTGTTTGTTTAAGTGGGAAACACAGTTGCACCGTTTCGATCCGATACGTACAAATGTCAAATTTGCTTATATGAGACGTACGTGACACATTCGCCGAAATGGATCGAATCGAAACGGAGAAGTTGAGCAAATTTCAACTTTTACGGATGACATACCATAGAAAAATTACCTGTACAATGTTTGTGTATAACTCAAGATGGATGAAGAAGTTTTTATTGAAGAAATATGAAGAGCTTTATGACAATGGCAACAAATTTTACATGGATGTAAAAAGAAAAGACAAAATCTGGAAAAATTTCAATGAGAAATTAAAAACTGATGGTAAGTTTGAACGGAACAATTGTGCTCATGTACGTAACTATCGAATTGAATCGGAACGGCGGAATTGTGTTTGGCACTTTAGTCATGGAAGTCGTAAACTATGATATTTTCTGAGCGGGCACATAATTTAGTGGTTGAAAGTTTATCAAGTATTGAACAAGTTTTATAATTTCCTGTCAGCGCGATTCGTATCATTTTTCAGTTAATAATTTTATAATTCTTTAATAACCTATTACATTTTTAAGAGTTTTCCTAATGCCCCATTTATTTTCCGATAATATTTCTTGGCGTTGCCTTTGTATGGTTGACATAATACAGCCAACCACAAACAAACATCCAATGCCAAAGGCACGCCGAGCGTCGGGCACATCCAGGCACATCATAGCGAGTTACATAGTAGATACATTTAGGTCTGTTCGTTGTGTAAAAACTTACTCGTGTGGTGGGGGAAGAATGTAAAATGCATGAAAAAGTAAACGAACGCTTTTCATGCAACTTCGTGAAAAACAAGAAGAAGAAGTGTGGAATAACATTTACGAATGAGTATTGTTTTACTTTTTTTTAACTTGTTACAGTCTTGAAAAGAGAGCATTGAATACCTAAACTATCTTCATTCGACATTTTGTTTGCGGTTTAAAAACTTTTCAGAAAATTACAAAAATGAACTATCCTATGACAGCTGCCAATTTTCCTTGCAAGAATTGTGCACTAACTAAAAACTTCTGGAAAATTCATGCGAGAGAGGAAGCTGTGACGTATGCTAAACTCGTGTAATTTTGTGTGCACGAGAAAGTAAACGAACGGAAAATGTGTAAGTTCGTGCAAATTCATTGCAACGCATTGTCCCAAAACTGAGTACGAGTACAGACGTAACCCCCGCAAGATACAAGCCATTAACAAAGTCGAAAAAAGAGCAGCGGGCCGGTCAGAAGGCGACAACCACAGTCTTCTTGCCTTGTCTTACTGAAGGAGTTTTTCATATAAAAGTTGCTTGTATTTTGTTGAAACGCTATAATTTCCGTAAATTTGTTCTACATGCTATTTTTTTTTAAACTATTAGAATGAAAACATATTTGGCTGCAATTTGTTTTAACTTAATTTTGCTGTGGGAGCGACAGTTTTGGGCTTTAGGACCTGTTTAAGATAAAATTTTAGTTTTTCCTCCATGACGAGTATGCAAAAAGCAGTGAGAGTGAGCTCTTACTGCATGCTGTACCCGGCACGTTAAGGCCTTTTGATGTGTCGGTGCCTTCGGCGACTTCATGGCTTGTATTAAATTCCGGGGGTTACGGTACAGACCTATTATAGCACAACGAAACACAAACAAGTAAGAGCAGTGGAGGCTTAGGGCTCCATCAAGTTGAAAGGTCAACTTTTACTTTTTTAACTTTTTATTGCACATATCGATTGTTGGTCGTTTGTTGGCTTAATTTAACCATTTGTTGGATAATAGTTTTTTTCGGAAATCAAAAAAGAAAATTCACCATCAAGTTAGCCGGAAAATTCTTATTTTTAATTTTATTTTATTTATAACCAGCTCAATCAATGCGTAATCGTTTGTTGGACTCGTTTTTATTAATAAAATCGTTTGTTGGTCCCTCAATTCTTCGCTAATTGCAAAAATAGTTTACCTAGCTAGCTACATCTGAAGCTAGCTGCACATGAAGTTGTAGCTAATATTAGCCAAATTGAAATATTGTAGCTGGAGTAACACCAACATGATAATGAAGTAAAGCCATATATTTCATGCATTGACAATCAACTGTAGCTCCATCAAGTTGGCTGGTCAACTTATACTTTTTTAATTTTTACCACGTCAACTTTTACTTTTTATATTTTTTATTGCATACATCGATTGTTGATCGTTTGTTGGTGATTGTTGGCTTAATTTAAACATTTGTTGAATTTGAATTTTAATTAATGAGCATCAGCAGTAAGCGACAAGCACGTGTCTTCTCTGATAAGCTAACAACTGAACAGCGAACACTCATTTTTTAATGCCTGAAACACATAAATCGGCTTTTATGATGTTAAACTGACTACTTCAATTGTAAGATTTGAATCAACTGGATCACATGTAGCTAGACTTAACATTATTGTTAAAATTTTTCGGCTGTGTGGAACTATTTTTAAAAATTTCATGGCTAAATCTAATCCATTTTGTAATAAAGGTTCGCCCCCTTAAATTCATACCCCGCCGCTCAGATTTAAAGTATTTCCTGTGAAATCTGTAACTTCTTGAGCTCGTTCACTTTTCAGTGTTAAAATTCCGTTGAGAAATGGTATTTTTCTTCAATGAAAATTTTTAAATAAATTTAATAAAAATTCAGCAATATCCTTGACAGTAGTTGTCAATGCATGAAATGTATCAACATAAGACTTTTACTTCATTATCATGTTGGTGTTACTGGAGCTTCAGCTGCAAATTATAATTTGGCTAATATCAGCTACAACTTCATGTGTAGTAGCTTACGTCAATTGTTTTTGCAATTAGCAAAGAATTGAGGGACCAACAAACGATTTTATTAATAAAAACGAGTCCAACAAACCCAATGATTGCGCTGGTTATAAATAAAATAAAATTAAAAATAAGAATTTTCCGGCTAACTTGATGGTGAATTTTCTTTTTTGATTTCCGAAAAAACTATTATCCAACAAACGTTTAAATTAAGCCAACAATCACCAACAAAGGACCAACAATCGATACGTGCAATAAAAAATTAAAAAAGTAAAAGTTGACCGACCAACCTGATGGAGCTAGGCTTAGAGCGTCCGTAGCAGCCCGTTCATTAAGAATAAACAATATTAAAATTACAGCAAAATATAAAATAGTAGATACAGCAACCAATGACAATTCACGGCTGTTTACTTTTATAACTAATTGCACTTATATTTTATTTAAAACACCATAATTTATTATTGAAATAAATAAACTCGCCTGAAAGACGAATGCCCACGGCAATAACTCTGGTTGTTTCTGCAGCACAGTACAGCGCACTTCAACACCATAATTATAAACTCTGGAGTCTCGATTATATCAAATCTCTTGCACAAAGAAATAATTTCTACAGGTTTTCACTATTACAAAATTTATAAATCACTTTGGAACAGGACCAGATTTTGAAACGGCACCGAATTTCTTTAAACTTTGCACACTAGTTCCTTTTTACTCACAAATCACAAATGTGAAAACAAAATTCCGCGGAAAGTTATAATTTCAGAGATAATCGACTTTAAAATTCCCGAACTTTGTACTGCAATTCACAACTAATTTACTTTTCTTCTTCTTTTAGGTAGCAGCAAGAAGGCAATTCACCCAAGTGCGTGTACACATACTCTTCTTCTTCTTTTAAGTAGAAACAAGAAGGCGATACATACCTTCCGAACATTCGGGCTACCAGCAATGCGTTTTTTTATACATTACAAATATTCAATTGATGTGTAGTAGCAGCATTTCGGTAGAATGGAATAAAAAAGCATTTATTAAACAAACACACACTCGCATGCAACCACACACACGCACACACATGCAGACGCACGTGCGCGTGCACACACACACACACACACAGGCAGGCCGGCAGGGGCACACACACACGCGCGCTCCGCTTCGCTCCGATTCCTTGGAGCAGTATGCTAGAGAAAAGTAATTCGAACAGAAAAACTCTACTTCTCGATTGATAAAAAGATGTCGTTCTTGTCGAAAAATCCATTTATGTCAATATATCGTGAAGAAATAAGTACCGATCACTGACTTATAACAATGGACTGAGCTGTCATTTTCATAGAGGAAAGCATGGCACAAGTTTTATAGTTCTCTCTTTCGCCCTATGGCAGAGTTGGAGCTACCAACACAAAATATTGCATTCTGGAACGTTTGCTAATGCTATTTGATGTTTTTATATTGGCTCCAGATGCAATCACCGCAGAAGGAATAAGGTAAAGATAGTGTTTACCATGCTCCGTCTCTCTTGCCCATAAGCAGGATTCAGTTGAGAATAACTTGAAAATTAAAGTCCAAATAAGATTAATTCCTTATAAGCGATTAAAATATCACTTGGGCACAAGAACATATATTTTTTTAATTAAATTCGATTTACGGGTGTAAAATTTCATCTGATTGGTTGAGTTTTACATGTTTTTTATGTAATCGTTTTAAAGTGTGCTTAACGGTGATATACAGAAACACAATATTTTTTGTGCCACATGAAATAGCCAATCGCTCAGTCCATTGTTATAAGTCAGTGGTAGCGATACACTTAAGGCAAAAAAACATCCAAGCAAGCCTCAGGCCTGGCCTCTCATTTAACAAAAGTACCGAATCAATTCTTTTCATAACTATTTATCTTTGAACTTTATTTAGTGCAAAGTTTTAAAGTGCCACTAGTGCCTGTTAAAATCTTCATATCAATTAAAAAAACAAAAAATGAAATGTTCGGTCAGTGCTTGCAAATATAAATTGGATTATAAACTAGGGAAATTCTGTTTGAGGTATGGGGTCCTTTTGTTACCCCCACTATATAATTCAACACGGGGACCTTATGTTACCCCCAATATATATAATTCAGCACGGGGACCTTATGTTACCCCCAATATATATAATTCAGCACGGGGACCTTACGTCACCCCACAAGAAAAACTCACTTTACTATCGTTAATAAATTAACTTTATTTTTTTGGTTGATATATAAATTCCGGTACTCTTTATAAAAACAATTAAATTCCGGTGCTTTTTATAAAAAAAGATTTTAACATCACACAATTGTTTATTCTAAATTTCTGACCCTTTCTTTTTTACAATCAATAAAGATTCAAAATTCCTGTTTTACTTTTTTACTGATTACACATCAGGTTTATTTCAAAAAATTAGTTAACTGACGTAACAATATATTTTTCAAAAACATTTTAACAAACTTGGCCTACTCTAAAATTATTTCGTACACGTAACGCAGTGCTTAACGAAATAATTTTTAAACGAAAAGACTTAATTTGTGGAGTAGTGCGAGAAGAATTGGAGGAGCGAGTAAACGAGTTTGTGGAGTAGTGCGAGAAGAATTGGAGGAGCGAGTAAACGTAATTGAGACGAGTCGCCACAGTACTCCCCCACCAGCGAAACCGTGTCGGTTCTAGCGAAATCTAGCTGGAATCTTGGTGTGTCGTCCACTTCGCGTAGTTCGTTCTGCAAGCAGACCATCATCGACATCACTGTCGGCAAAAGTGATTCTGCGTGTCTGCTTCGTTTTACTACGAGACAAGGAAGGGGTGTGCTCAGGTGAGCTAACCTCATCGAAGACCTCCTCATAGCAAGGTTTCAAACCATCGACGGAGATGTTGACTTCTCTATCCTTAATCCGCAGCGTGAAAAATTTGTCGGTTCTCTTCAGGACTTTGTAGGGACCTTCATAAGGGGGTTGTAGTGATATTCGAACTGCGTCCGTGCGTACGAAAACGGAATGGCAGGAATCTAAATCTTTGAATTTGAAAAATTTTGTTAAAGAGTGGTTTGAAGCAGGAACAGGTTTGATTTGAGGCATAGAATCACGCAGGGTTGCTAGAAAATCATTTTGAGGTTTGAAGACTTTAGAATTTTGAAAGAAATCGTAAGGTAATCGAATAATTTCTCCGTAAACCATCTCTGCTGCCGTAGCACCGAATTCTACTTTGAAAACGGAACGTAGCCCAAATAAGACGAGGTGTAGAATTCTTGACCAAGATTTCTCCTGGTGAAACATCATAGCTGCTTTTAGGATGCTTTGAGGATGGTATGCAGTGGTGCTAGAACGCTTGAAGCCGTAAAATTTAGCTAGTTCGGTAAAATGTTGCGTTTGGAATTGCGAACCTTGATCAGTAATAGTAGTTTTAGGAATACCAAAACGTGCTATCCAATTTTGGCAGAGACCCTCGGCAACAGTGACTGCGCTAATATCCGCAATAGGAATAGCTTCAGGCCAACGTGTATACCGATCGATGATGGTTAGGCAGTACCTAAAATTTTGTGAAGGCGGTAAAGGACCAATAAGATCAATGTGGATTACTTCTAAACGGTTTGAGCACACGGGGAATTTACCAAAAGAATTCCTAACGTGTCTAGACACTTTGCTCTTCTGACAAGCGAGGCAATTTTGGGTCCAGTTGCGAACGTCCTTCTTAATGGAGGGCCAGAAATATTGAGCAGTGGTCATCTTGGTTGTTGATCGAATACTTGGATGAGAAAGAGAATGTACGGAATTAAAAATCTGTTTCCGAAAAGGTTCAGGAATGAAAGTCCGCAAGCCTTTGAGGGAATCCTCGCAAAAAATGTCTGAACCAGAAATAAGGACCTTTTTGAATTTGAGGGAGGAACTTTGAATCAGTTGGCTAAGTTCCTGGTCTGTAGCTTGTTTCTCAGAAATGCCTTTAAAATCGATGGCGCTGGATACCTGAATTTCGTCCACCCGGGACAAAGCATCGGCGACTACATTATCCTTACCGGAAATATGCCGAATATCGGTGGTAAATTTGTCGATAAAGTCCAGGTGTCGCAATTGGCGTGGTGATGCCTTGTCTGAGTTTTGTTGAAAAGCGAAAGTTAAAGGTTTGTGATCGGTAAATAACACGAAACTTCTTCCTTCAAGGAAAAACCGAAAATATTTAATGGCACTGTATGCTGCGAGAAGTTCTCGATCGTGGGCGCTGTACTTGGCCTGAGCTGGAGAGAGCTTGACTGAGAAGAAGGCCAAGGGCTGCCAACCAGCATCTGCTTTCTGCTGAACCACTGCCCCCAGTGCGACGTCAGAGGCGTCTACCACTACAGCTAGTGGTGTAGAAGTTGAAGGATGTGCTAGCAGAGTGGCATGGCTCAGATGCTGTTTGACCAACTCGAATGCTTCGATAGCATCCTCCGACCAATCAACTTTTCGAGCGCCGTCCTTCTTTGAACCAGTTAGATAGGCGTTAAGTTTCGCTTGGTTATGTGCGGCGAACGGGAGGAAACGACGATAAAAGTTCACCATACCAAGGAAACGTCGTAGCTCCTTGATAGTGTCGGGCCGGAGAGGGTTTGATACCATGCTGATTTATGATATGGCCTAGAAAATTATTTCTTTTTGAAGAAATTTACATTTGTCCAAATTAATAAATAGGCCATGCTCCTTAAAACGACTGAAAATTTGCCTCAGGTGATCCAAATGATCCATTACTGATCTTGATGCAACTAAAAGATCGTCCAGATAGACAAAACAGAAAGGTAAATTGCGGAGCACAGAGTGAATAAATCTCTGGAACGTTTGTGCTGCATTGCAAAGTCCGAAAGTCATTCGAACGGATTCGTATAAGCCAAAAGGTGTGCAAATTGCAGTCTTAGGGATGACTTTAGGTTCAACTGGAATTTGGTGGTACGCCTTCGTTAGGTCCAAAGTTGAAAAATATAAGCATCCTTCGAGTTGGTGTGCGAAATCCTGTATATAGGGTATGGCATAACGGTCCGGAACAGTACAGGCATTCAATCGCCTATGTTGTATATGTGAAAAGACGTATACACATATACATATCCTAAAACATAAAACTTAGTACAAAATTCTCAATAAACTAACCATGTTTAAAACATGGTTAGCTTATCTTTTAAAAAAGTGAAGAAAAATTGCATCAGCAATTTTCTTCACATGCCACAAAATTTAACCATATTATTCCCATGGCAAGTTTTGCCTTCAGCAAGATTTGCCATGAACATATTTTAAATATAAAAAAAAAAAACCAAAAGACAAATCTTACCTCCAGTAAGATTTGTCAAGAAAAATACAATATGTAGGTACATACGTACATACATATTGCACAAAAAGCTTTCGTCGTGAGAAATGCGCGCCGCCGAAATACATTGTATGTATATGCGCGGCGCGATTTCAGAACGACAGGACGGTGGCTGGTGTTGACAAAAGCGTCAAATTACATTTTTAGGCCACCATCCGATAAAAAATATTCTGGACTTGTTGAAACAAGTCCAGAACCAAATAATTTTTAACAATTTTCTCAGGGTAGAAAATGCAATTAAGCATTCTGAAAAACTCTGAAAAACGAAGCTTGATGACAGAAAAATGTGATCAAGTTAGCGAGTTGATTTTTGCACTTGCAGCGGCGCGGTCACGGTCCTTTTGAAAAAGAAAGTTGTAATAAGAAGTTTTTAGTTTTAAAAGGACCACTCTTGAAAAGAGAAGTTATAATAAGATGTTTTTTAATGTTTGAAAAAGAAAGTTGTAATAAGAAGTTTTTGAGTTTTAAAAGAACCACTCTTGAAAAGAGAAGTTATAATAAGAAGTTTTTTAATGTTTGAGAAAGAAAGTTGTAATAAGAAGTTTTTGAGTTTTAAAAAAGAACAACTCTTGAAAAGAGAAGTTATCATCAGAAGATTTTTAATTCTTGAAAAAGAAAGTTGTAATAAGAAGTTTTTTAGTGTTTGAAAAAGAAAGTTGTAATAAGAAGTGTTTTAGTCTTAAAAGAACAATTTTTAATAAAGAAAGGTTGTAACACCAAATGTGTGTTACTAAATAAAAACCCTGCGGATAACAAAAAAAAGCAGATAAAGGCCAGAGGCACGCCTAGTGACAGTGAGTACCCTTTTGAATTGATATATAACCAAATTGGTTGTAGTATTTAACAAAATTGGCGCAGCCGGTAGGATAGAGGAAGCCTACTTTAAACAAACAAAAGTATAAGCGCTCGAAAACCCTCTATCCTACGAATCAAAAAGGAGTTTAGGACGAGATCGAATACTGGGCAAGACACCCTACCCTCCGCCTGAAGTTGAGTCTGGCTTCAGGGGTATTTCGATCTTGTCGGCTCCCAACGCTCGGGGTCGGACAGCTTTAACTGCCTCCGTTTGAAAAACACGCAGCCACCCCCTCATCAAAGCACAAAGTGCCAACGTGGGACAATAGCGGGCTTCATCCCAGCCCAGGAACATAAGACGTCCATAGCCGAAAATTCCAACGCGAAACTTGAAGGAAGAATCCTCAACCGACAATCTGCGATCCGGAGCTGAAAGGGACTTCGCAGTAGGCAACGCGCCCCCTTTCAGCTTTTAGCCAGGGGAATTTAAGAAGGCCACGCCCCCCCCCCGGCAGCAAAAGAACTTCAATCACAAAAACCAGCGATGCTGAATTGAGAGGGACCTCGAAGAAGGCAATAAGCCCCCCTCTCAATTTGAACCAAGGGAACTAAGACGGCAGAAGCACCCCTAGCTGCAAATTCTACATACGGTGGTACATGAGCGAGGAAAGCTCCCACCAGGAGGCGCCGCTGGAAAACATACCATCTCTACCAACTCCACAACAATCCTCCTCACCGGGCGACGCACAGGAATTTCCGTCCCGGAACGAAGGAGGCAACGAGGGAGCAACATCCGCACCAGAGGGTGAAGTTCAAACACCCCCAACACTCTCAACAGAAAAAGGGCTAACACTCAGGAGTGGGACAATCCTTACAGGTCCCCAACAAGTAAGACCTTCTAATTTAAATTTAGAAAATTATTTAAAATATCTAGAGGGGAAAGTGCGAGACTCCTGCGATCTTTCTGTTATACAGTGCGATTCTATCGATAAACAGCTCAAAAAGTCCCGTGAACGGCGGCTTGAGCAAATCGCGCAATTCAAAGAAAGTACGGAAAAATTTAAAGAAAGCTTAAAGCAGTTTGGGGAACTCTCGCACTCTCTCGAAACAGAAATTACAAATAATAGTGTAGAATTAAGAGAAGTTGCCATTGAGGACAGTGTCAGTGATTCGACCGTGAGTGAAATCCTATTGAATTGGCTGGGCGACTCCCTTTTGGAAACCAGCATAGAAGAAACTAGCTCCCCTAAAGTGTCAAACTTTAGCTTCAGAATCCCCAATATAAACATGGCAGATTACGCGAAAATCGCCAAGCTAACTGCCCAGCTCGTTCCCCTATTCTCGGGAGAGCAGCACCCAAAATTGAGCTTTGAGCTCCAAACTTTCCTAGGATGCTGCAGGCAGGTAATCCAGTGCTTTCGGTGGTGGAGCTATCAGCATTTTTGCAAATCTTCCCCACCAGACTTCGAGGAGATGCTTATCAGCTTTTTGCCTCAAATATGCCAACTACTTTCAAAGAAGTAGAAGAACGGTTAAATCGCACGTACTTACCTAGAGAAACTTACCAGGAACTGGTAAATAAATTAATCACTACCAGGCAGTACCCTTTGGAAAATCTCACAGCCTTCACGGCACGAGTAAAACAAATGCTGGCACTCTGTAATGAAGCAGCAGAGTCCAAATATGGCGCTACAGCAGCCCCCGCTGTGAAAACACAGCTAGAAGACTTCGCGAAAAACGCACTAAAAACAGGAGTCAATAACCCGTATATGTGCCAATACCTTCTGACCATGACAGACGGCACGGTGGATGACCTCGTACAAAGAGCACTTGACATGGAGCGTCTCCAGCAAAGTGCTCTATTCCTGCAACCTCCAGGACAATTCCAAACAAATATGATGCAGAATACATTGCCAAATTCTGCCAGTACCATTAACTCAAAGTAGTACCCTAGTAAATCAAACGGTATATAATCCTGGCATCATATCCTACTCACAGGATCCCCGGCAAAACAATATGCCCATTAACCCAAGCAGTCACATACCAACGTCACAGTTCACACAGGCCGGCACAGCATACATCAAACAGGAGCCAAGATCTCATAAAAAAAATTTTAATGTACAAAATAAAAATAATTATTTAAATAAAATAAATTGTAGTTTTTGTAATTTAAGAGGCCATACATACGCCGATTGTCTGAAACGTAAAAATACGCCGTACTGTGTGAACTGCAAAATGTATAATCATGACGTGCGTGACTGCAGAAGGAACAACAATAGTGGACCACCAAACCAACGTCCTAGAGAGCCGCAAGACCCCAGCAACAACTCAAGGGTCTATAATGTGCGAAAAAGTGTGAATTTTGTGGTCGTTCTGGACATGCAGTAAATAACTGCCAACAAAAACGTAAATGGGAAGCCCAGAGTCAGGGAAACGACGTACAGTCGACCCAAAGCTCCCCGGCTCGACTATAAATCTCCCATCTAATAAAATAGGGTCTCCTCAGCAGCCCGATTCCAGTATCGCTACAGTAAAACTTCCCTTAGACATAGGCCTGAACGGCCAAACTAAACTAGTAGTAGACACAGGCGCTGAGGTAAGTATAATAAAGAAAAGGTCATTAAAAGATCACAAAGAAATTAACCTTAATGAGGCATGTACACTTCAGACCCCATTTGGTACCGGAAAGACGCTGGGAAATTGCCAGGGAAACTTCGTTTTCAAAAACAAAATTCCCTGCAAGTTTCAAGTCGTAAAAACTTGCCTGGTCTTTCCGATGATGGACTTCTAGGAAATGATTTCCTAGCAAAAAACTGTAACGTTGAGGGTCTCAATAAGGCACTAAGGTTTCCTCGCACGGAAACTAATCCAGACGAATTTGCTTTTCCATTTGAGTTTGAAACGGACAAGCTACATTCTGAAAAAGCTGTCGAAGTAAGAGCACTTGCAGAAGAGGTAGAGTCTAAACAGGCTGAACTATCCACCTGTAGTGTCTTCAAGGCTTCTCAAACGAGAAAAGCTGGCTGCCAAGCTCCAAAAGAGCCCAAGGAATGTGAAAAAGGCTGTCTGGGCGAACAAGAGACCGATGAAATCAGGCAGGAATTGGTTACCTTTAAGGAACCAATCTGCATACCTGCGCGCTCTCAAATTGTTGCCCCAGTCCCGTTACAAACTCAAGAAGAAATGCTCTGTTTATCACAAGAGATAAGCGATAGAGTCTTCTTGGCAAACAGTTTACTGTCATCTGGAGAAGACTTAGTGCTGGTTAGTATTCTCAACGCTAACAGTCATCAAGTAGTCATACATAGCTTAAAGTTACAGCTATTTCCCATAAACGACTACACCATAGTCCCATTAACACGCACAAAAGACCACAACCAAACGCACATTTCCATACCAAACAAAGAGGCAATATCAAACAACACAAGAGACGGAACTGAGTGTCTAAAGCCTGCCAAAAAGGTGCATATAACTCTTCCGTCCAAAATCCCGAGGCATAAATCACTCTTAAACAAACAACGGCCATATAAGAACGGTAGCGAGTCGCTAAAGCCTATATTAAAGGTGCATATTACTCCACCGTCACACAACACAAAACATTCTACATGGTCAAAATGCAGTAGCATTGACGCGCATGAGTATCCCACACAACCTAAGGCAAAGACCACACAGGTGTACCAAACTCAGCCGTCAACAAAGCAGGAAGCAAATACCCTGCAAATTACTAAGAACAACGAAATAAAGCCTCAAAAGGAATCGCAAAAGCCTCATCTATTTACAGGTCAAAGACTTAAAAGGAAGAGTAAGTCAAACAAGGTTCAGCTGAAAAATCAGCAATTTTACAACATCTACGATATCTATACCCGGATAATGAGACTCCGGACGACCCAAAACAATACCCGCGTATTTCTAGGCTAGAGCAAGAACTCAGCCTAGACCCTAATTTAACCGCGGAAGAAAAAATTTCGATATCAGAACTCTGCGAAGAGTATAACGATATCTTCTTCCTCAAAGGTGACAAACTCACCTATACAAATGCGATAACGCATAATATTCCATCGGTGCAAGATCAAGCACCAATCAATCAAAAAATGTACCGCTTACCTGAAACACAGCGGAAAGTCATTAACGAGCAGCTAAAAGAAATGCTAGACAGCGGGATAGTCCAGTCTAGTAAAAGCCCTTGGAATTCACCTCTACTAGTTGTCCCCAAGAAAGCGGGACCTGACGGTGAAAAAAGGTGGCGCGTCGTTGTCGACATTCGTAAATTAAACGAAAAGACAATTGGAGACGCATTCCCGCTACCCCGAATCGAGGATATTCTCGACCAACTGGGTCACGCATAGTATTTCACCACACTCGATTTGGCCAACGGCTATCACCAAGTTCTTGTCGACAAAAAAGATCGACATAAAACTGCTTTCAGCACAAGCTATGGGCACTACGAGTTCAAGCGTATGCCATTCGGGCTCAAAGGAGCCCCCGACACATTTCAACGCCTAATGAATTTCGTCTTAACAGGCCTACAAGGCCTCGAATGTTTTGTTTACCTAGATGACATCGTCATCTATGGTAAAAATCTAAACGACCACAACGAAAAGTTGAGAAAAGTCTTCGACAAGTTGAGAGAGAAACTGCAGCCAGAAAAGTGCCAGTTTCTAAGAAGAGAAGTTGTTTACCTAGGACATAAATGTTCTAGCGAAGGAGCCCTACCAGACCCAAGTAAGACGGCCTGCATCCAAACATTTCATGTTCCAAAAACAGTAAGGCAAGTTCAGTCATTTTTAGGACTTGCCAATTACTACAGGAAATTCATTCCAGACTTCTCCAAAATTGTACGTCCAATCACAAATTTACTCCGAAAGGATGTAAAATTTACTTGGACAGAGAAATGCCAAGAAGCATTTCAAAGCATAAAAAACGCTTTAATTTCTCCACCACTTTCAATTTACCCCGATTTTTCGAAATCTTTTAATCTCACTACGGACGCAAGTAACGAGGCTCTAGGAGCTGTTCTTTCTCAAGGAGAAGTCGGAAAGGACCAGCCCATTGCCTATGCAAGCCGCACATTAAACAAAGCCGAAATAAATTACTCTACTATAGAGAAAGAGTTATTGGCTATTGTCTGGGCTACCAAGAATTTCAGGTGCTATCTTCAAGGCCGGAAATTCACGGTCTATACTGACCATAAACCTCTCAAAGGTGTCTTCAATGTGAAAGACCCTACTTCCCGTTTGGTGAGATTTCACCACAAATTATCTGAATTCGATTACAACATCGAATATAAACCAGGGAAGTACAACACTAATGCAGATGCACTAAGTCGCATTCCTCAAGCATTAAAGGAAGACAGTTTAGGCAATACCTTAACGGTAGAAGCCCTAGTCCACCACACGATGGACTCAGATGTGGAGGAAGACGATTCCACAAATAATAAAAAGAAAAAGAAATCCGCTCATTGTTTCGTCGTGACTCGAGCTCAGAAGCAAAAGGCTCAAGAGACATAAAATAGCTCCAGTGTGGAGACAGAAGAGCACACGAAAGCGAACCAAAACGAAATGCAACACACGGAGGCGGAAAAACTAAACCCAGCATCGCTTGAGCAAAAAGTAAGTACTGGTAAGACACCCGAAGTTATCACGAGCCCTACGGAAATCCGAACAATCTTAAAAGATTATCACGATTCTCCATTTGGTGGCCATCAAGGTGTCATAAAAACTTACAAACGCATAAGACGCAAGTATTGGTGGAGACACATGCTTAACGATATTAAAAAATACATTAAAAAATGCCCAAAGTGCCAGACGATGAAAGCATCTCCACAATATAAAATGCCAATGGTTATCACGGACATCGCAGAACAACCGTTCGACAAAGTTTACCTCGATATTGTAGGTCCATTAGAAGAGACCACATCAGGTAACAAATATATCTGACCTTCCAAGATAATTTAACAAAATTTGTCGACTGGTATGCAATACCTAATGCAGAAGCAGTCACATTAGCGCAAGTTTTCTTTGATGAAATCGTTACGCGCTATCGCATACCCAAAAGAATACTCACCAATCAGGGAACAAATTTCCTGAGTGAATTATTCAAAAAAGTATGTAAGCTTCTAAAGGTAAAGAAGTTACAGACTTCAGCATACCACCCACAGTCTAATGGAGCACTATAGCGTGCACATAGACCCCTGATTGAATACCTGCGAACAATCGTAGATGAAAATCCCAAAACATGGGACCAATGCCTACGAACCGCTGCATTCGTGTATAACAATAGTGTACACGAGGGTACTAAACTTACCCCAATGGACTGCCTATACGGCTTCACAGCGGATGTCCCATCAAATTTAAAACGGGAACCCGAACCCGTTTACAATCATGAGAGCTATTATCATATACTGAAGTATAAGCTCCAAAAATCATATGCCACGGCAAGAAAGAACTTATTGGCAAGTAAACAGCGCTCAAAGGGGTACTACGATAAGACAGTACGGCCCCTAACTTTCCATGTAGGAGACAAGGTCCTCATCAAGAATGAAAGCAGAAAACATAAGCTTTCCCAAATCTGGGTAGGACCTTATCAGGTAATCGCAATACCAAGTGAGTTGAATACCACAATCAAAATTGGTAAGCGAACAGTAACGGTACATAATAACCGTTTGAAACCATATTTCGAATAAAAATATATCGAACAAAAATGAACCAGGTTAACTTGAAATTCCTACTACAGTGTCCATTAAACCTCATTTCAATACCTCCCCATAAACATTTGCGGTGGAGTCACTCCACTGCCCAGTTTAAAACGGCACAATGCAAGTACAAATAAACTTAAAGGATTGTTTTCTTCTTCCGAATTGTCCACAGAAATGGCGCTAAAATTCATCATAGTTTCCCTCTTCATCCAGTACACAACTGGAGCAATTGCCGACAAACCTTATGTAATGTCCCAGCTAAATGGCTCGGGTATATTTTTCGAGGACTTGGGAAATTTGATGGTATATCATGACACCTGGAATGTCCTCACCGAGATAGACTTGGATGAACTAGATGCACAGATAAAGCTAGCAGAATATGCAGAACACTTAGTGCATAAACTCTGCATAAATATAACAAACCCAGAAGACCTCTGTAACGTGCAGCAACTACACATACACGCTATTATAGACAGCGTACGAAAACGAACGGAAACTATAAGGGAACTAGTAACAGGAAAACGCAAGGCCAGATCGCTATTTGATGGAATAGGCAATGCCATGCACTATTTGTTTGGAACTATGGACAGCAACAACGAAAAAGAAATTTACAGCAGGTTAGAAGAACTTGAATCGAATACACAAGCCCTAGCCGAGCTAGAGAAACAACAAATTATGTAGTGTTGTAAAAACTACCTTGGGAAAGATTCCAAAACCGCTGGCAATGTTAATAGACAGACAACAAAAAATAGCACACCAGATAAACAATCTCCACCATGTGGCCGCTGATTTTACTAGGAGGCAACTGAGGCAAGAGATTATATCAAGCTTATTGCTCCAAATCATCGAAGTTGAATATCGACAACAAGCCCTCCTGGATATAATAATGGCTAGTAAAACCAATCATATTCATCCACTCCTAATGTCTCCCAAAAATCTGTTGGAGATATACCGCAAGACGGCCTCGAATTGCCCAAATGACCAAAATTGTCTATCTGTCCTATATCAGACAGCAGGAGCTCAGTCACTTCTCATGCAGAATAAATTGGTGGTGCGAATTACTCTCCCAATTTTTAATCTGCCAAAAATGAGGCTACAACAGATTCAATGCTATCCTGTATCCAAGTCAGCAAATTACTCATTAATTCCAGGCCCTGGTTATTCATACATAGCCAATAGCGAAAAAACTCAGGAATTTCTCTTATTAAGAGGCGATGCCATGAAAAGTTTCAAAAAAATAACAAGTAATTTGGAAGAAAACACTTATGTAGGCCGGCTGACCACGCCTATAATCAAAGCGACAACATCCAACGAATGTGCCATTAAATTACTATACAACCCTTTAAATGAAGTGCCCAAATGCAAGACCAGAGTACAAATCCCACAAAAAGACACGCTGATCAAATTAAGCAAGCCCAATACGTGGCTATTTTCTTTTATCACCTCCACGGTGCTACACATCACATGTCCAGATCACTTTGTAATCTCGAAACTGGAAGGACAAGGGATATTAGAGATAACGCAACCATGTCAAGTTCAAATAGGTGACAAAGTGCTTAAATACGAAATTCAGAGTAAATTTCCACTAAAAATTATCCAGCCGAATCAGTTTCCTGAGCTCAACCACTCTCTACTCAAAGTAAACCTGACTGAAATTTTACAAGGAACTCAAAACCACAGTCTGGGGAAAATCGAAATCTTAACGGGAGACGATATCCATAAATCAATTTATACCGACACCCATTCGCTGGAAGAAATCCAAAACAAAATTATTAAATACCAAGAAAAGATATCAAATAAAAACTCCCATATCCTGTCCACAACTTCTCTATCATTTACGAGCCTACTAGTTCTGGCCATAATGATCACTGTGGCAGTAAAATATCTCAACCCTGTTGTCATCAAGATGAGACAACAGAGAAATCAACCACAAGATAACCCCGAAATTTCATCAAAGGGAATTCCTTTAGACTAGCGAACTCCTGCTCCCCAACCCAGCTTAAGGCGAACCAGAAGCCTCTCCAAAACAAAATCAGTCCAAATCGTTTAGAAATGCGAAACTGACACTGTCAACATTGCTCACTCGATCAAAGTAAATTTATAGACAAAAGAAAACCTGGTCACATGTACAAAACATATGAATAACTAACAACAACGATTTGTAGAAAAAAAATGGTATTATAATTACATAACAATATAAGTTAAAATAAATAACTGCATGTAAAGAAAAATAGAATAGAAGTAATTTTAAATAAAATAAAAGTAAACAAATCATTAAGGATAAAGTACCCAAAAATGAATAAAATAACGAAATTAAAGATAAAGTTCATTAGAATAGAATATTAGCAGAATAATAGAAAAAAGGAAAACTGCACTAAAATTAAACATGAATTCAAATAAAGAATGAAAGAAACTCTACTTAAAGCAGAAGAAGTTATAAAAAAAAAAAGTTTTTTATATGTATTGTTACGTGCAATAGAAAGAGACAACTGGTGACATCTACTGGCAATAAACAACTTCAGGTTCGGAGAGTAAATGACTTCAGGTTCGGAGAATCGATTATCCGGTGCAGGTAGAATGAAACCTCCCATATTTGATGGACAAAATTCATGGCATATCTTCAAGAGACAATTCGAGGCAGCTTCAGAGGTAAATGGATGGAATGATGAAGACAAAGCTATAGCTCTGGTGTTAGCACTTCGAGGTCCTGCGTCAGAACTCTTACAAACTGTACCGATTGAAAATCAACGTAATTACTCTTCATTAGTACAGGCGATAGAATTACGTTACGGAGATGAGCACATGCAGCAAGTATATCGCCTACAGTTGCGCAACAGGATTCAAAAACATGGCGAATCACTACAACAACTGCAGGCAGATGTAGAAAGATTAGCGCATCTGTCATACTCCAGCGTGAATGCGGATTTTCTCAATGAAGTGGCGACGGAGGCATTTGTGAACGCTATTACAGATCAAAATTTACAACAATCATTAAGGCTAGCAGGAAAGAAATCAACAGCAGAAGCACTAGCCTATGCATTAGCATACGAATCCGCCAGACAAGCTTCACGGAGTGCAGTACGAGTGAGAGAAATTTCAGTGGAAGAATGTACTTGTAACAGAGTGCAATCATCACAGAGCCCGCCTTCACGTGGTGTCCCTCGATGCTGGAATTGTAATAAACCAGGGCACCTTCAAAGAGACTGCAGAAAACGTCGACGAGTGGAATCACCAGAAGAAGAGGGGAAAGAAGAATGCCAAAGATGTCGAGCCAGGGAACAAGCTTTTCGTGGAGAGACTAGATATCAAGCAGCGACTAGTCGCATCGCCTCTCCTGTTGAGCAGTCGGAAAACTAGTAAAAACCAACTTTGTGGGGCAGAAGTTGGTTGGTGGAATCGACAGCCCCGAAGTCATCTTCCAAGTAGGTCAGTTACAGAGAAATAATAGCAGTGTTGTTCTATATGGAAGTGTAGGAAAACATGACTGCGCGGTTACTATCGATACTGGAGCTTCAAGATCAATTATTAGAGCAGATCTTGTTAAGATCAAATGGCTTCACAACACCACCAAATATCTACTAAGAACAGCAACTGGAGCAGCAGCACAGGTGTTTGGTGAAATAACTTTAGATGTTCAACTAGGCGAATTACTATTTCCTCACACTTTCCTGGTTTCAGACATAATGGATGAATGCATTCTTGGAATAGACTTCATGACCACATACAAAATAAATCTGGATGTCGGAGAGCGGATTCTCAAATATGGCAATATAGAAATTCCTATGAGACTAGGAGAAGGAGCAGATTATCCTGCGAAAGTAAGGACGATGGTCTGCGAAAATATTACTCTTTCGCCATGCTCCGAGACACTAATATGGACAAAGCTTACTGATGACATCGGGAACTGCCGATTCTATCTGGTGGAGCCTTACCCCACAAAAGTTACATCTAGCATCATTGTTGGCAAGACTTTAGTGAAGGCAGAAGGTGCAACATTAATACCAGTCAGAGTGCTCAACACATCCGAAAATGAGGTACAACTAAAAGAAGGTGCTATAATTGGAAATTGTGAACCCATTTACCAAATCGTCAATTTGGATAATGGTAGTAATGTTAAGGAGACAAAAACTATACCAGCTACTACTCAACAGGTTCAGAAACTTCTTTCGTCCAGTGCCTTAAGTAAACAACAACACAACGATGCCAAAGAGGTGATCGATGAATTTTCGGAATTATTTGCAATGAATGATGATGACTACGGTAAAACAAATCTTGTCCAGCATCGAATCGATACAGGAGATTCCAGGCCCATTCGACAGACACCACGAAGATTGCCATTAGCCAAACAACCAGAAGTTGCAGACATGATGAACTCCATGAAGAAACAAGGCATCATAGAGGAATCTAACAGCCCTTGGACATCGCCGGTTGTTCTGGTTAGGAAAAAGGATGGCAGCAGCCGATTCTGTGTAGACTACCGCCAACTAAATAACGTGACGAGAAAAGATAGCTATCCATTACCACGGATTGATGACACATTGGATACCCTTTCCGGAGCGCAATGGTTTTCCACGCAGGATTTGAAGAGTGGTTACTGGCAAGTGGAAATACATCCCCGAGGACCGAGAGAAAACGGCTTTCTCAGTTGGCAGTGGCTTTTGGCAATTCAAAGTAATGCCATTTGGGTTATGTAATGCTCCAGCCACATTCGAACGACTAATGGAATGTGTTCTACGTGGTTTAAGCTGGAAAACATGTCTTGTCTATTTGGATGACATAATAATAATCGGAAGGACATTCATGGAACATAAAAACAACTTACGGGACGTACTTCAAAGACTCGGAGGTGCAAAATTGAAGCTCAGTGCGAGTAAATGTGCTCTATTCAAAAATGAAGTTAAATATTTAGGGCACATAGTTTCATCACAAGGAGTGAGAACCGATCCAGAGAAGATAGAAGCCGTCAAAAATTGGCCAGTTCCAAAGGATAAACATCAATTACGGAGTTTTCTTGGTTTAGCTACCTACTACAGGCGATTCGTGAAAGGTTTTGCAGGTATAGCAAGAAGCCTACATCAACTTACCGAAAAGGGAAAGCCGTTCATATGGTCGGATAAATGCAACGAAAGTTTTGAAAATTTGAAGCAACAGCTCTGTGAGGCTCCAGTACTTCACTATCCAAAGCTGGGAAAAACATTTACATTAGACACGGATGCCAGCAATGAAGGTATTGGTGCAGTGCTTTCTCAGGAGGAGAATGGTCAAGAAGTTCCAGTAGCTTACTATAGCAAAGCACTTTCAAAGTCAGAGAAAAATTATTGTGCTACAAGAAAGGAGCTACTTGCCATTGTAAGTTCAACAAAAAGCATATTCATAAATATCTCTACGGACAGAAATTCATCCTTCGCACCGACCATGCAGCGCTTAAATGGCTTCTGCAGTTTAAGAATCCTGAGGGACAAGTGGCGAGATGGATAGAGCGACTCCAGGCTTATGATTTTGAAATACAACACCGAAGAGGTCGTATCCATGGAAATGCAGACGCCCTTTCACGACGTCCATGCAAACTTGAATGCAAACATTGCGCCCGGATGGAAGAAAAAGAAAAAACAGCAACTATACAGTTGGTAACCGTGGAACCATCTACAGGTTGGGACAATGAGGACCTGCGAACAGCACAACGAGAAGATCCGGACATTTCACCTATTCTTGCTTGGAAAGAAGACATGGAAAGACCAGACTGGAAGGATATTTCGGAACGGAGTGAGAAGCTGAAAAGTTACTGGGCTCAATGGAACTCTCTTCATGTTGAATGTGGTATATTAAAACGCAAGTGGGAAGCACCTAATGGCGAATCTTTCCGAATGCAGATAGTCGTGCCGTCATCAAACGTCAAAGATGTTCTAGAAGAAATGCACGGTGGAACCTCTGGAGGACATTTGGGAGTGAACAAAACCATTTCCAAAATACGAGAAAAGTTTTATTGGTAACATATGCGAGAAGATGTGGAGGAGTGGTGCCGCAGATGCACTGTCTGTGCTGCTTGCAAAGGGCCGCAACACAGAAGCAGAGGAGAAATGCATAAATATAATGTCGGAGCCTCCTTTGAAGGGATAGCTATAGACATCGCTGGACATTTGCCATTGACTATTTCAGTAAATGGCCTGAAGCTTATGCAATCCCTAATCAAGAGGCAACCACAGTTGCGGAACAAATAATAACGAATTGGGTGAGTAGGTTTGGTATGCCTCACGAACTTCATTCGGACCATGGACGGAACTTCGAATCGCGGACTTTCCAGGAGATGTGTAAAGTGTTGGGAATAAGAAAAACTAGAACAACTCCTCTACACCCACAATCTGATGGCATGATAGAGCGCTTCAACAGAACATTGATCGAGCATCTAAAGAAAGTAGTTGACTATCATCAACGCGATTGGGATCGACATATTCCTGTATTCCTAATGGCTTATAGATCATCCGTTCATAGTACTACCGGACAAACCCCAGCTAAAATCATATTCGGAAGAGAGATGCGTTTACCTAGCGACCTCAAATTCGGTACCCCCAGAGGTGAACAAAAGTTACCAGAAGACTACGTATCGGAGCTCAAACAACAATTAGCCGATGTACACGAGGCCACGAGGACGAAATTAGCAACAAATACTGATCGGATGAAGACCCGCTATGACTTACGCGCTAATTCCGCAGGATTTAACGAATGTGATCTTGTTTGGCTGTACAACCCGAAACGACGTAAGGGACGTTCTCCAAAATTGCAACAACACTGGGAAGGACCATATTCGGTAGTAACTAGAATTAATGACGTGGTATACAGGATTCAGCGTGGCACAAGAGGCAAGCACAAAATTGTGCATTTGGACCGCTTGTGTCAATACTACGAGCATCAAGACCGTGGACCACCTGTTGTTCGAGACGAACAAGTTTAAGAAGGGGGCAGTGTTACGTGCAATAGAAAGAGACAACTGGTGACATCTACTGGCAATAAACAACTTCAGGTTCGGAGAGTAAATGACTTCAGGTTCGGAGAATCGATTATGAAATCTACAGAAAAGTTCAGGAATAGAACAAATAGAACAGTCAAGAAGCTTTTGGAATAGAACACTCCAGAATAATCCGGAGAGTTTCTAGGGTATAAATATAACAGTTGTCATCGCCAGAGAAAGAGTCTTGTTTTAAACGTTGCAGTGTTAAGAAGCGAAAGTAATAAAGAAGCGATAGTGTGTAATTAGATTGCGATAATTGAAAGTACAGTGTTAGCGATAATTAGAGTTGAGTTGATTAAATGAATGTTTGTGAATTTTATATGATTAGAGTGAAATAAAGAACTTATATATTAATTTTTTAATATTGTGTTTTAAATAACGAACCAAAGGCCACGCTCGCAACAATATATATAACAGTTGAAATGTCAAAAGAAAACAAAAAGAGCATTGGAAGTAAAAATAAAGTAACTAAAGTAGTAATAAATAACAATAAATAAATAGAATGTAGTATATACCTACTACCTAAAAATATAAATAACTAGAATTAAATTAAATACAGAATACATGAGGCATAAGAGTGTAAATAACTTGGAATAATTTGAAAAGAAAACAAATTAACCACAAGCTACAATTAAAAGCCAAATTAATTACTTAGATAGTAAAAATTACACAAACCTATAGTAAAAACCACAGCTCAACAAAAATGGTTTACCAGGCTACTAAAAATAAAAAGAGTAATAATAATAATAAATAAATGTAAAGATAGCATTAATCTAACCTAGCCAATAAAATAGACTAAAAACAAGTAGTCGTAAATAGGGTAAAATCAAAAAAAACAATAGTAAACCAAAATAATTTTGTGAACCAAGCCGATCACCACCCACTGGCTCACGGCGGGGACCCACGCAACGTCCCATGAATACAGCGCAAAAGCTTGAAGATAGATAGACCAGCCATAGTAAACCTAAAATTAGACAAAGATATAGGGGCCCCCACCAATCAATACCTGCAAAGGGAAACGGGAGTATACAAAAAAAAATGAACCCCAAATGTGCAATAGTAGAAAAAGACTTTTATTAATAAAATGGAAAAAGAAGAGAAATAGGATAGATACAAAAAAATTATATAAAATATATAGGCTGGGATTGACTCCTCTGGAGTTGGTTCTCGGTCCTGGCCTCTACCTCAGCACCGATAAGGTCAGCAGCGCCGGGGTGCGGAGTAGCCATTAGCTCCACCTACAAAAAAAACAACACAAAAAACTGGGTAAGCCAAAGAAATCTGTTTCGTTACAGCAACAACAAAACGAAAACTTACCACAAACCGTCCAAGTTTGGCCCTGATGGGGATAGAGTTGTAGGCGAACCTGGTAATAATAACCCGCGGTGGCCTCGGCACCCCAGATGGTAATGGAGCGCCAACGGGTCCTCCTCAAGATGAGCCGGATGGGGCCCCGCCACCCAGGCACAACGTGCAGAATGTATATCCCATATACGACGGTGGAAAGCTTGGCGGGACTCCGGAACACATGGTCAGCGTCTACGATCTCCGCAACCAGCATCATGGTGTCTATTCTAACTCAAACTAAACTCGAATGAGCCACAATACACACCGGATAAGCGAGTTGGCTCAGATAAGAAAAGGGCACCTGGAAAATGCAAGATCGGCACAAATCTTGATACAAAGTTATCCCCGAGAGTTATTCCTCTTCAAAGAATAGCTCTCATATTCAAGGGGGGAAGGCATGTTGTATATGTGAAAAGACATATACACATATACATATCCTAAAACATAAAACTTAGTACAAAATTCTCAATAAGCTAACCATGCTTAAAACATGGTTAGCTTATCTTTTAAAAAAGTGAAGAAAAATTGCATCAGCAATTTTCTTCACATGCCACAAAATTTAACCATATTATTCCCATGGCAAGTTTTGCCTTCAGCAAGATTTGCCATGGAAATATTTTAAATATAAAAAAAAAGAAAAAACCAAAAGACAAATCTTACCTCCAGTAATATTTCTCAAGAAAAATACAATATGTAGGTACATACGTACATACATATTGCACAAAAAGCTTTCGTCGTGAGAAATGCGCGCCGCCGAAATACATTGTATGTATATGCGCGGCGCGATTTCAGAACGACAGGACGGTGGCTGGTGTTGACAAAAGCGTCAAATTACATTTTTAGGCCACCATCCGATAAAAAATAATTTTTAACAATTTTCTCAGGGTAGAAAATGCAATTAAGCATTTTCTACTCTGAACAACGAAGCTTGATGACAGAAAAATGTGATCAAGTTAGCGAGTTGATTTTTGCACTTGCAGCGGCGCGGTCACGGTCCTTTTGAAAAAGAAAGTTGTAATAAGAAGTTTCTTAGTTTTAAAAGAACCACTCTTGAAAATAGAAGTTATAATAAGAAGTTTTTTTATGTTTGAAAAAGAAAGTTGTAATAAGAAGTTTTTGAGTTTTAAAAGAACCACTCTTGAAAAGAGAAGTTATAATAAGAAGTTTTTTAATGTTTGAAAAAGAAAGTTGTAATAAGAAGTTTTTGAGTTTTAAAAAAGAACAACTCTTGAAAAGAGAAGTTATCATCAGAAGTTTTTTAATTCTTGAAAAAGAAAGTTGTAATAAGAAGTTTTTTAGTGTTTGAAAAAGAAAGTTGTAATAAGAAGTGTTTTAGTCTTAAAAGAACAATTTTTAATAAAGAAAGGTTGTAACACCAACTGTGTATCACTAAATAAAAACCCTGCGGATTACAAAAAAAAAAAAAAAAACAGGTAAAGGCCAGAGGCACGCCTAGTGACAGTGAGTACCCTTTTGAATTGATATATAACCAAATTGGTTGTAGTATTTAACACCTATAATCTCCACAAGGCCTCCATTCCCCGTTCTTTTTTAAAACCATGTGCAATGGTGAGGACCAGCAGCTGTCGGAGGGCCGACAAATGCCGTGTTTGAGCAGGAAGTCGAATTTCTTCTTGGCAGCAATAAGCTAATCGGGAGGTAATCGACGTGCCTTCGAGATCACTGGAGGTCCAGAAGTGACAATGTGGTGGGTTACCTTGTGCGCCACCGGTTTAGTAAAGCCATTGTCGATAGTGATCGAACTAAATTCGTATGCAGCAGCAACTTTTGAACCTGTGGGTCAACTGTGGATTTAATTAATATTGATAACGAAGAATTTTTCGCCTTCACAAGTCGGTCAGGAGTATTAAGCGACGTTAGTGGGTCAACGAGATGACGCTTCTTAACGTCCACTAGAAGTCCGTAGTGACCAAGAAAATCAGCTCCCAAGATAGGTTTAGGAATGTCAGCTATAACGAATTGCCACTGGAAATTTCTACGTAAGCCCAAATCTAAAGTTAAAAGCTGTGTACCGAAGTAAAAATGGGGGTTGAATTTGCTGCCGAAAGGTAAAAATCGCTGCGAAAGTTCCGGTTAAATTTTGCTGCTGGAATAACCGATACATCCGCTCCTGTATCAATCAGATAGAATTGCCTAGAAGATTGTTCAAAAATATATAGACGATTATTAAAAGTGGCCTGCCTTCTACTCGTCAAAGGAGGGGGTCTATTAGTTGGAAGAGGGATGAGATTTTGGTTTACCCGCGTTAATTTTGTCGAAATTGCAAGGGGGAATACACTTGTTGGCCTTGCTAGCGAAACGTTGATGATACCAACATAGGCCCTGCCGATTAGTAGATCTGGCAAAACCTTGACGATCTCGCTGTCGACTTGAAGATCTACTACGAGGTTTGCTGGTAGGAGGGCCATGATGCCTGACGACTTTATCCTCAATGACTTGCATCAAGGCATTAATTCGATTGACCAACAAGCCAAGTGATGGATCATCAGAACTTACAAAAGGGTTACGCACGGAACATAGTTCTGGGGATACCCGGACCTCTACAATTTTGTCAGCACATGATGCAAGCTCGGAGAGAGTACCAGGATTACAGGCGAGAATAGCCTGCATCTGTGATGACAAACGTTGTAACCACAGCGTCTTGAGCACAGGGTCACTTAAACATCCTTGATTCAAGGGCTGCATCTCACGAAGCGGTTGAGAAGGCCTGAGATCTCCTAGAGACATTTCGGTGAGCAACTGCTGAATCTTCTGCTGCTCGCTACCGGACAAGCGAGAAATCAACATCTCCTTGAGCATCTTGTATCTTGTATCACCACGCGCACCACATCCACATCCAATGCACTGACGGCTATGCTGAACTTGGTCCTGTCCTGCGTAATAGTTGCAAGCTCAAACTGAGCTTCCAGCTGGCAAAACCATAGTTCCGGTGCCTGCTTCCAGAACGGAGTAGGCCTCACAGCAACCGCCCCGAGATTCGCTGGTGGAGAGGCGATGATCGACGTATCGTTGGTGGTGATCGACGAATCGTTGGTCAAACTCATGACTCGCGGCTAGCACTCCTACAAACTCTGTAACCACAACACAAAACAACTTTACCAAAACTCGCGATACCAAATAAGCTGGAATGCGTTACGTATACGTCACAGTATTTAGTCACACTTCAAAAGAACTATGCTAAATAATATCGACCCGAGTCGGATTTACAGCGGATGAAAAACAAAGGAAAATATATATGACTTGCCAAAAGTAAGAAGATAAGTGTAAGAACTTCCAATTATTAAAATGTAAATGTAGAGTAAAAAAAGTAATATATCTATATATATATATATATATATATATATATATATATATAACAGAAAAAGAGAGAAAAAAAATGTTTGTTACACCCCAAACCAACAAAAACTTATCCTGAAAAGCTCTTTGCGATCTGTAGCGCAGGCTGCCTCCTCTTGAGACGGTTATCTCTGTGCGTATGGTAGCGCAGGCTGCCTCCTCTTGAGACGATTACCTCTGTGCGTATAGTAGCGCAGGCTGCCTCCTCTTGAAACTTGCGGAACTGGAAGTTGTAACGGCTATTCCTGAAGAAACTGCTGGTCTTGCTGCGTCTTGAGTTAAACACGCCGTTCTGGTCGCTTACCATTCAACGTGGATCACGTCGGGGTCACCAATATGGGGTCCTTTTGCTACCCGCACTATATAATTCAACACGGGGACCTTATGTTTACCCCCAATATATATATAATTCAGCACGGGGACCTTATGTTACCCCCAATATATATAATTCAGCACGGGGACCTTACGTCACCCCACAAGAAAAACTCACTTTTACTATCGTTAATAAATTAACTTTATTTTTTTGGTTGATATATAAATTCCGGTACTCTTTATAAAAACAATTAAATTCCGGTGCTCTTTATAAAAAAAGATTTTAACATCACACAATTGTTTATTCTAAATTTCTGACCCTTTCTTTTTTACAATCAATAAAGATTCAAAATTCCTGTTCTACTTTTTTACTGATTACACATCAGGTTTATTTCAAAAAATTAGTTAACTGACGCAACAATATATTTTTCAAAAACATTTTAACAAACTTGGCCTACTCTAAAATTATTTCGTACACGTAACGCAGTGATTAACGAAATAATTTTTAAACGAAAAGACTTAATTTGTGGAGTAGTGCGAGAAGAATTGGAGGAGCGAGTAAACGTAATTGAGACGAGTCGCACAGAGGCAACTGTTACTATCTAAGTTATCTTTTTTGTTAATAGAAGCAAAGATTTATATAAATTAATTATGTGAATTGTTTCAAAATAAAGTAGAAAAAGAACATTTTTTACCACAGATGCTCCGCACAAAACCTTTGTTTACTTTTTGCAAATTGAAAAGTTTTTTAGAATAGGGATGGCGTGTAAATACATGTAAAAATGGACTACCAACGCAACCAGAAATTCATTTCGCAAAATCTGGCTTATCACCATCCTGTTTGCTCTATATTCTAATAGCGAATTCGAATGGGCTGCCCTATTTGCTCTAGAATTGCTCGACGTCTGAACTTTTGTTCGAATGACATCTTCAATTTGCTCTCTGTCTGATTTCATGTTCGAATGAAAAAAATTGCTCGCAGAGAGGGCGAAAAGAGCACTTTTTCAACTCTGTAAAGTGAAGTGAGATTTGAGGTTGCTCTATTAGGTTATAAAAAATTTGACAAGTAAAACGTACAAATTCCTTGTTGTTAAATCGAATGTTTAAAATTGCTTGTGAAATACTATTTCTATTTCTGGTTCTGTAGTTATGGACGCTTTAAGGATGGCCGAGCTATTAACCTCAGCTTCATCAAGTGATGATGAAGAAGAGTTTTCCGTGAAGCTTTGGTTTACAATAGCTCCACCAAAAGATTAAAAGTGTGTAATTTTGGGGCGACAATTACTTCGTACACCAATGCAGAGGTACAATCTTGTATACGTTTTTTAAAATTATTATTTATCTTAATGTTTCTGCATTCGTTTAGTTTCAAAAACAGCTATAGATTTTCTCGCAAAGCGTTACGCGAAATTCAGTCCGCAGTTTGAACCATGGACGTGTTACTCAACCTGATAATATAGTTCACCTCCTTTTTTTCATGGTAAACAATGATGATGATTGGGAAGAAAATTTTGAACTGGAAACTGAAACCCTACATGTTGAAGCCGTATCAAGTACAGTAACAGTTTCTGGAACCCAGCATTTGCGCATCAAAGGGAAATAAAAAGAAACAACTTAAAAAATTTAATTATTGGCGAAAGACCACAAACTTAGGATAGAAATAAAGGCCACATATTTTATGTGAATTCATTTTAATAAACTAAAAATATATGAATAATATAAAAACAAAGGTTTCCAACTTTACTATATGAAAACAATTCCATTCTATCAAACGCTGTTTATGTGAGAAGTATAGAAATAAGGCTGCTGCTAAATATTACTAAATCATTTTACCATATAAATACTGTTGCGAGCGTGGCCTTTGGTTCGTTATTTAAAAACACAATATTAAATAATTAATATATAAGTTCTTTATTACACTTAAATCATATAAAGTTCACAAACATTTATTTAATCAACTCAACTCTAATTATCGCTAACACTGTACTTTCAATTATCGCAATCTAATTACATACACTTCCAACACTATCGCTTCTTAACACTGCAACGTCTAAAACAAGACTCTTTTTCTGGCGATGACAACTGTTATATTTATACCCTAGAAACTCTCCGGATTATTCTGGAGTGTTCTATTCCAAAAGCTTCTTGACTATTCTATTTGTTCTATTCCTTAAGATTTCCTGTAGATTTCATAATCGATTCTCCGAACCTGAAGTCATTTACTCTTCGAACCTGAAGTTGCTTATTGCCAGTAGATGTCACCAGTTGTCTCTTTCTATTGCACGTAACAATACTCTTAAAGTTTTACAAACATATTTATCGTGGAAATTTATTCCTGCTGTAGTAAATTATTACAAAATAATTTCAATTTTCAAGCCAATAGCCCAATTAAGTGCTATCATATAGAAGTTGTCAAAGCTCGTGTTGCGAGCTACAAAAGTTTGCAAGGCTCATCAGGTCGAGGTTCTTAAAGTTATACTGAGGTCGAGGTTGGAAAAGCTAGCACTGTGTTTCTACCTTAACACGGAGCAAAGCGCGCTCTGCGGCTGGGTCTTGAGGCTAGCTGCTGGCTTGGTTTTGTGTCGCATCATTTAAAAGCCCGTGTTGGAAATTTTGATAACATCCCGAGGAAGCCTCGAGGTTTGGATGTGTTTCTGCCACATTGGTCACGTTTTGCATGCTATTTTGCAGTCTGTGAACCGTAAAACATATTGACATTTGACTGTCAATTTTTTGTCAATTGACAATTGCTGTCGTATCGTATATTTTCCAAGTCGGAAAATTTGTAGACGTAGCAAATCCAGACTTTTAGTTCCTGTGCCTCCAGAGAAAATGTTTCCAAAATTAAAAATTTCGAGTTTGTTATTGAGGGTATAAAATTGATTACATTTATAAATATATAAATATGCTTAAATAATGCTTGCAGAGGTTGGAGAAAGTAACTCAGCAATGCAGTGGTTGTCTCTTTGGAGTAATGTTTGATGGTGCACTGGTGTTACTTGGTTTTAACATTGAAACGACAATTGGGCAGCTAAATTACAAACAAATCCAGCACAAATTCCCTGCGGAGATAGACTTGTGTGGATTAGTAAAATTTGGTGATTGTACTGATACAGAGGCTCATTTGAATGAAATACTGCAAGATGTTGATATCACAGATAACCCTATTCTCCTGCATTGTGTTATTGGTACTTTAGTAGATTTAAAAGCATTAGTATTTATGCATGGGAAGCTTCAAGTCATACCTTATGAAGTTTTGGATGAACAGCAGCTCTACAGGGATTTTTGTTTCACTAGACTAATATTCAATTTGAATCTGTATACTGATGGAAATGTACCCTCTATAAAGCAAAATATGCAAAAGCTGAGGAAGAAACTGGCAGGGGGTAGTTTGGTATTTCGTTTGGATAAAACTAATGCTTATTTAATAGGTAAGTTCGGTTTATCTTACAATATCTATTTTACCTTACAAATTTAAAATACAAATACAAAAAACTTTATTAAATGACCGTGGCTAAAGCCGCGTTCATAACGATTAGCGTTAAATGCTGATGATATAACTCGTTTTCTACAAATTAGAATAGAAGAGAAAATCATTTATTACAACGTTAGGTACATCGAGTAAGTAATAGCAAGATGCCAATTAATTGACTTACAAAAATTGTCTACCAGACGGAAGACCCGAAATGTTATGTTCATAAGAGATGTTTTGGCTTATAAAATTGTTTCTCCTTCCCTGCTCGAGCACATTCATTTTTACATTCCATCTAGGAATTTGAGATTCTTCTCCATTCTGTACGAATCCCTTCACAGAACTAATTACTGCCTTAATGGTCCAATTAGTCGCTGTATTCGACAATTTAATCTTTGTAGTGGCATGATTGACTTTGTTGACAACAGGTGCTTTACTCAAAAATCTGTAAGTAGCTTTATGATTTCATTCTCATAAATTCACTTTTGTATATATTTTTTTTTGCACGTAATATAAATAGTCTGTAAGATTGTATATCGGTAGACGGAATATATAAATAAATAAATAAATAACTGAAAATAGGGTTATAACTACCATATTTAATAAATCTTTATCTAGTGGAGTATTTCCAAAATGCTGGAAGGAATCTCTAGTGATTCTAATTGAAAAAGTTAAAAACACCGTTAAATGCGAAGAAAACAGACCAATCAATATGTCACCATTAATGGAGAAAATATTAGAAAAAGCAGTGCAATTACAACTAGAAGAATATATGAAGACTAACAACTTATTTTTAAAACAGTTGGGTTTTCGTAAAATTCATTCTTGCGAAACAAATCTGCAAGACTGTAAGGAAAATTTAGAGCAAGATTTAAAAAAACAAGTGGTTTGAAATTAACAAACTCAAATTGAATGTGAGTAAAACATAATTTATGAATATTAATTACAGGCAAGATTTAGATATAAAAATTAACAATGAGACGATTAAAAATGTGACTGATGTAAATTATTTAGGAGTGATAGTGGATAGAGACTTGAACTTTAAAAACCATATAGAGTATATTTGTAAAAAAAATCGGTAGAAAGAAGAATCAGGAAAAATATATCAATGAAAAGCGCAATTGACATATATAATGTGATTATAAAACCTCATTTCGAATATTGCTCAACAATACTATTCTTAGGCGCACAAGGAATGTTTGAGCGTTTACAAAAGTTACAGAATAATGCAATGAGGATAATTTTAAGATGCAACAGAAATACACCAATACAATGTATGCTCTATACTTTAAAGTGGTTGAATGTCCGACAGAGACTGCAGTTGAATATGCTTCTATTTATTTACAAAGTGAAGAACCAAGAACTATCGAGATACCTAAATGAACTTATAAGGGGATGTCCAACCATATCAACTAAGAAGAAACAATGATAAAGACTGCCGAGATGTAACACAGCTGGTCAGAACTCACTGATATATAGAGGCTTTCTACTCTTCAATGAACTTCCTAGTGATATAAAAAATGAAACAAGATGGAATTTTTATAAAAAAATTTATAGAATTTGTTATGAATATTAATTAAGTGAATACTGAACAATTATCATAATTATATAGATTACCAAGCCTTGAATATTTACATAATGTAATAGATGTGTAAAGAGAGTATATATCATACTAATAAAGAAGTAATAATAATAATAATAATAATAATAAAATACAAAGTTGTTTAGCAAACCAAATAATTGCGGCAGAAAGCAATTTTAGTAATATAGTTAAACAATGATGTCAAATAATAGAGAGCCTAAAGCACTTAAACTAGAATGGCAAACACTAATTAACACATGAAAAAGTAAAAGTAACAGCTGATAGTAGATAACAAGATTTCAAAAACTTAAAAGAATAAATTAAAAATATAATCTATCAACTGATAATCCAATTTTTTTTCACAGAGTTTTGATAGCTCTGTTAACCCTTTTGTGCACACAAAGAAAAGTATAATTTGTATGGGATATGTAAGAATTCAAGAAATTTAAATTTCCAGTAAGAACATCAAAGTAGCTGTCATGTGGATTATCCAAGTGACGTAATAGGTCTGTTTAATGAGCTGTTCTAGAGTACTCTAGAGCAGGAAAGAGCAGAAAATCGTGTTTAATGAATTCAGAGCTCTGCTCTAAAGTGAACTGAACTGTGTTTAATGACTGCTCTAAAGTGAACTGGACTAACTTAGAGCAAGATCTTCTGCTCCACCTTTTTCGAAGGAGTAATTTATGTCGTTTTCTTTGGACAATTTCAGTGTTGCACCTTTTCTGGCAGTGTAGAACTGGGAGCACTGAAGTCCATCGAATATATTAATGTCAATTTTCTTGAATTTGTAGACACTCCTATTATATTCGCGGAACTGTCAAACGTAATAAATGTTCAGTGCGACGTAGGGGAAATCAGTATTGCACTTCTGCTATAAAAGTTGTCCCAGTTGTCCCCCAATACTGGTGTTGCACTGAAGTCCCATCGAAATCGACATAACCCCCTGTCTACACTGGCCATGAAAAATTGCTTACCATATTTTATGGTAAAGCCCATCTTGGAAAAAAAAACATTTTGCTGTGGGCAAATTATGTTATGATATTTAATTTTTGGTTGGCCGATGGCGTTATCAAGACTGAAAAAGACTGAGATCAGAGGATTGATTGCAATAAAGAATTTCGAGCTTGCCGAGTTAGAAGGGATGAAACAATTAAGAAAACGAATTTGAACCTTTATAGTTCCACAAGCACTCATTTAGTCCGTACAAATTAATTAAATTAATTAGTTCCAAACGCTTTAGCTTCACTTCAGCCATTTTGATTATAAACTTCAAATTTATGGTAAGCAATTTTCTTGGACATATATGACTTATAACAATGGACTGAGCGATTTGCTATTTCATGTGGCACAAAAGATATTGTGTTTCTGTATATCACCGTAAGAGCACCCTTTAAGACGATTACATAAAAAACATGTAAAACTCAACCAATCAGATGAAATTTTATACCCGTAAATCGATTTAATTAAAAAAATATATTTTCTTGTGCCGAAGTGATATTTTAATCGCTTATAAGGAATTAAACTCATTCAGACTTTAATTTTCAAAAGTTATTCTTAACTGAATCCTGCTTATGGGCAAGATGGACGGAGCATGGTAAACACTACCTTTACCTTATTCCTTCTGAGGTGATTGCATCTGTAGTCAACATAAAATGGCATAAGCAAATGTTCTAGAATGCAATATTTTGTGCCGTTTTATGCCATATATGGCCTACCATGAATTATTGTCATGGCTACTCGGTCTACACTGGCAATTCCGTAGCAATAACATGGTAGGCCATAATTTATGGCCAGTGTAGACAGGGGGTAAGGCTGAATTACAATGGACTCAACGCGACGCAAGGGAACGGAGAGAAACGTCAAATCGGTTTTCTTTGTATGCTGGTTTAGCCGGTGTAGTTTTTGAGCGCCGCGCACGAAAAAGTTGGGAGAGGAAGAAAAGCGGAAATGAAGAAGGTCCCGCACTTAGCAGCTGCAGCGCCCGAGGATCGCGCACGAACATGAAGTTTTTATCCATTTCTCTTTCAGTTGCTTTCTAGGAGTTCGGGGGAGTTCAGAAAAATTCTTATTTTTATGAATTTCTCTTTCACTTGTTTTTGCATTCGGGGGAATTCAGATAAATTTGTTAACATGAGCTGATGGTTTTGGGTGGGAAAAAAGAATAAAATGAGCTTAAGGTGGAACCGCCAATTAGTTGAAAAACTGTTATATTACCAAGGGTCTTCGAGCTACACAATACAAAATATAAAGACTATATGAAAAGAGACTAGATAAAAAAATCTCTTAAAATACTTTGAACTGAACTACAAAAAAGTAATAGCGCAAATACTGTACAACACATACGCAATAAAATTCAAGTGCGTGTGTCGTGTCCCAACGCAATCGAATCAATAGAACAATTAAATACCAATAAATTTTATAAAAACACTCGAATTTCTAACATATGTATACATATTTATTTCACGCAAAAGCTTGATCTATCTTAACAATACGGCAACTACTCCGAACCGAAACTTGACACCACGATGACTGATAACTAACGGGCACTCGCCAGACCAGTCATTAGTCTTTTTATGTCCGATACTCGGAAGTAAACTTTCTTTGCTCACAACGCGGATGTAAACAAACGACAATAACCTTGTCGTTTGTTCTACCGGTTGCAGCACCTGAGTCGCTTAGTTGTAAACAATCGCTTTACATAATAATTACCATACGAGATGAATTATTATTGTAATCGTTGATTGCTCCACTAAGCGCCCATCGCAGCCAGCTGGTGGGCTAATCAGCAAAACAGCCGACAGTTGCAGAACAATACCATGCGAGGTTATTGTTTAGCAATTGCTGATTATTCCGCTGTAATTCCTTTGGCTGCTGGAAGAATCTTCCTTATATCGGGCCATAACACGTGGGCAATATGCGAACGAAATGAGATTAATTTCAGCATCTATGAAAAGTGGTCCTTTGCACTTAATTCGAGCGTTAAAAATTTGAATGAACCACTGATATTTCTTCGCTTTTTCCAAGGTTGCACAAATAATTCCTTTTTCTTTTTGTACCTGAAAGTTGTAGAAGGCCCGAGACAGCACTTAATTAGCCTGTAACAGTTAAATTATATTCACTGTCGCTGCTTCAGTAAGCATTTAAAAAACAAGCCCGACATTTTCTAAACTCAAAGCTAAACTAAGAATTTTTCTGCATGTCAGGCAGCTGTCAACTGAACCATCTGAATGTGATTGAGACATTGTTTTACAACACTTCACAGCTTAAATCGTTATCGTTTTGGCAAGTATTATAATCATCGTGTTTTTGAGAATTTATAAAAATTTTTAAAATGAATCAGACTATTAAAAGTAAGATTCGAGGGAACTTGACGATTCTAAGCAATCAGCCTTGAGGTGCTTCCTATCCATAGAACGTTGATTTTCAAGAAATCCCGAGCTCAAAGAACAGTATACTAAATTTATGAAAGAATATGTAGATGTGTCCGGATTCTTCGGAACCAATTGACGAGTACAAGCTTCTGACAGTTATGTATGGTACAGCAGCAGCTCCCTTCTTGGCAACCCGCACTTTAAATCAGCTCGCCGACGACGAAGGTGAAGTTTTTCCTGCCGCCTGCAAGATTCTTCAAGATGATTTTTATGTCAATGACTGCATCTCAGGTAGCGACAATCTACAATCAGCTATTAGTATTGCGCGTGATTTGATTGAGCTCTTGAGTCGGGGAAACTTTGAACTTCGGAAGTGGAAATCCAATTCAACAGAACTCTTATTGTCTCTTTCAAGTGATCAAAGAGATCCTCCACAGTCCTTTCAATTCATAACAAATGAAGCTACCAAAATACTTGGCTTACAGTGGCATTCAGCTGAAGATTTCTTTTCGTACAAGATCGACCTACTTGACACTCAGCCAGCTACCAAGCGGACAATTCTATCTGTGATTTCAAGGATATGTGATCCTTTAGGATGGCTATTACCATGTATCATTAGGGTAAAGGTAATCATGCAAAAATTATGGCTCATTGGAGGAAGTTGGGAGGATCCTATTCCGGAATCATTGGCATGCCAGTGGACATAGCTTTTCAGTGACTTGATTTTCTGTGGTGTATTTAAGATCCAGAGATGAACATAACGAAGTAGTTGTATATATAGTTAAAAGTATAAGGTGGCACCCATCAAGCAGTTGTCTTTGCCTCGATTGGAACTCTGCGGAGCTCATTTGCTTGTAAAACTCATAAAAATGGTAAAACAAGCCATGAAACTGACCGATGCTGAATGCTACGGATACTCAGACTCAACCATAGTTTTATTATGGCTCGCCGATCATCCTAGAAGACGGAAGACGTTCGTTGCCAACCGCACGGCTCAAATTCTAGAGGAACTGTGCCTTCAAGTAACTGGAGACATGTTCATCCCCAGACAATCCAGCAGATTATGTGTCTCGAGGCATATCTCCCCTGTTTTTGGATTCTTGCAAATTATGGTGACACGAGCCAGATTTCCTACGCCTAAGAGAAATGCCAATTTCATCAACCAACTCATTTGCGACTACCGAACCTATTCCTGAAGCCAGAACTACTATGTGTCATACCGCATTCACGCCATCGCAGGTCTCTTTACTACAGAGCACTCCAAATTAAACACACTTCTTAGAGTCGTTTCGTACTGTCAACGGTTTATCAGAAATTTAAGGCATCATAATGTCAACAAAGCGACTGGGTTTCTCACAATTAAAGAGCTGAATGAAGCCCGTAAGGTTTGCATCAAATGGGTACAAGCAGAGAGCTTCATAGAAGAGATGCGAGCCTGTAAAACAAGCAGATCGTTACCACAAGGGAGCACCTTGAAGAGACATCAATTTTTCACAAAAACATCCAATAATACTTTCGAAACAACACACCTTCACTGATCTACTACCCAGCAAATGTCCTCACTTCCCAGACCTCGAGTGCAGCCGAGTCGTCCATTTTCCAATTCAGGTGTCGACTACGCTGGCCTTATTCTACTTCGCACTTGAAAGGGCCGTGGAGCTAAGACTGTCAAGGGATACATCTGTCTGTTCGTGTGCTTAGCAACTAAAGCTTTGCACTTAGAAGCTGTCAGTGACCTTTCAACAGACGCCTTTCTGGCAGCGTTCAAAAGATTTGTATAGTAGAGGTTATTGTGCAAACATTTGGAGCGACAATGGGACAAATTTTGTTGGCGCTGCTCGAGAATTAAAGTCAGTAGCAGATCTTATTAGATTTTCACTCCCAATCATTTCCTCATCGGAGGGCCGGCAATGACCGTTCCGGAAATAACTCTAGATGATATCAATATAAATCGTTTATCACGATGGCAATATACGCAATATCTCCAGCAGACATTTTGGAAACAGTGGAGCAAGGATTATCTAGCTACCATTCAGACTCGATCAAAATGGCAAGATAAGGCTAATAATATTCAACCCAATATGGTAGTAATCATCAAGGATAATAATCTTCCTCCGTCCAAATGGTTAATGGGTCGGATATTGGACGTACATCCTGGACCTGACAACCTTGTGAGAGTGGGATCAGTCTTAACTCAGAACGGCACTATTAAGCGACCAATCTCAAAACTGTGTCCTTTACCCTTGGAAAAAATTGAATTGTGTTGAAAGGGATCCTTTCAAGGCGGGCGGCATGTTGAAACTCCAGATATGAGTATGAGTTTTTTCTAGTCAGCAAGTTCTATAGTGTCGGGTTGTGAAGTCGACGCAATAAATAGTTGTATCCGTAAATCGGCATTCTTAAAAATCTGCGCCACCACGCACCATAAACAAAAATTATTTGTGCCTGAAGAAATTTAAAAGACACAAATTGAGTCCTGATGGGACTCAACATCACTTATTTAGAGGTTTTTGTGAGGATCGGATGTTAGTCATCCTCGCTGTGCCGCCTTCCTCAACCTCCGTTGACATCGTCGGCACGTAATTTCGATGTACCTAGTAACCTCTACTTTAGTGGAGAAGCGAACTCAATCAACCCACACTATGAGAGGGGTTCCGGGAAAGTGAAGGTAAAACAAAACTCTATTGTGCAATTACGTTATATATAAAATAATGCCTTTATTGTTATATATTACTAGGAGTCTTCTTTTAGATAATTCCGAAAGATCGGAAAGCATATTCAACACACTAACGCAATTCCAAAAGTTAAAACTGTGTTCAGACACACTTTCGCAAAGATTTACGACTACGAAGTTAAAACAGCAAATGTTTTAAATAAATTATTATACTGAGGCAATATTTTAGACTAGTCAAGGGAATAACGCATTACAAAAATAAAAAAAATGTTATGAAATACTTCATCAAAATTTTCGATCAACTAGTAACGTAAAACAATTTCAAATTTATAATGGTTTTATGACACTCTTCAGAAAATATTCTAAACTAATTATTATCCTGAGGTAATATTTTATACTAGTCAATGGAATAACGCATTAAAAAAAAAAACGGTGTTTTGCAAATACTTCAAATAAATAAATAAAATACTTCGATGTAATTTTAAATGGGCTCTGCAAATACTCTAAGGTCTCCACTAGGTTCAAAAAGTTATTGTCTTCTGAATTTTCCTTTTCACAATTTTCATTTATCTTCCCTTTTTATACCCTAGATGAAATCTATAGGGTATACTAAGTTTGTCATTCCGTTTGCAACACCTCGAAATAATGATGGTAAAATTGGTTATAATCATTTTTTTCTGTGCGACAAACCGATCTAGAAATATATGCAAAAAACAACTTCAAAATCAAATTTGAATAGATCGGTGACCATACGAAATTTAATACGGGCATTCATCTAGGGTATCATAAGAATTGGTCTTAGACCAATTCTAGCTTTTTTACTTGTTTTTCTTTATTTAATTCGTTTAAAGCAATATACAGACGTGCAAAAAAACAATATACAGGGTGTCCCAGACTAATATGACTACATTTTGCCAAATAATTCCTTTCGTCCAGACTAGTAAGAAATTGTATAGCAAGGGGCAAAATGTCACCCTACTGAGCTATAAGGTGATTAGTAAAATCTGCTCCTTTTTATTAAACACCCTATATCTTGAAAAGTCTAGGGTATACAGAGTTATGACGGTTCAAATTCAAAATATCGGTTTTTAAAATTTCTATTTTTTTATTTTTCCGTAATTTTTTTTAAAATACCCCCACTTACATACATGTTTGATACGGTTTAGAAGTTTTTAGCTTTTAACCAATTCAGGTCACATAATTTGTTCCCTTAGTAACTCAAAACACGTCATTTAAAAAAAAATCGTCTAATTTCGGTAATAAAAAAGCCAGTAAAAATTCCAAAATCTTAAATTTGTTGAGTCTTAACTTTAAAACTGATGGGAGGAATGGAAAGGTCCAACGATTGTCTATCTACCAAAGTTTAAATCATCATCATAGCGTGTAACATGGAGAAGTTACAGATTGATCTATAAAAACATACCCAAATATCTTTAAGTCCCGTTATATCAAAAACCGTTAGGTGCGGGGAGCAGTGCGTTCTGGAATATTTGAGGAGTTCGGTTTGTCCTGATCGTAATGTCTCTTTCGTCTTGTAGTCTAGGTAGTTCCCAGCACTCGAGGAAAATGTGATGTATTGTGAGAGTTGCGTTGGTGTGGTGGCTCGCTAGGAACGCATTGGAATTGATCCAAACCAGTTTGCCTTGTGAGATAGCTGAACATTTGAAAGATGAAGAATAGATGGTGTGCATCTAACTCGCAGCTGTAAGTTTAGCCAGGCAGTCTGTTTTTTCATTGCATGTCTGCATGACCAGGACACCAGGCAATCCATATTCTCCCATTTTGTAACGTAGCCAAAGGGTTTTTGTTCTTGATGTTGTGGATTGCTTTTATAGCCGACGGGTTGCCTCGCAGATGGCTGTAAGTGGCCGTGCTGATATTGCAACAGTCCGGTAGTTTTAGACAGATCTGAATCTGTCTGTTGTCGTTTTCCGCGATCTTCGTTTTGCCGATCGTTAGTGATGTTTTTTTTTGTTTTCATCCTGGCAAGGTGGCAGAAGCGGGATTGGGTTGATTAAATTGCGGTCGAGGGGAATGATTCTGAGAAACGGGAAGGCATCTTTCACAGACCTGTGAAGGGCAGAACTGGTGCGTGTAGCGCGATGATGGTAGAAATGTGGGAAACGGGGCCTTTACGAGAAGGCTCTCTGTGGGTGTAATGCGTAGAGCACCGATGGCCTTACTAGCTGAAGCGTTTGTTCATGGCCACCTAAGCACCATTTAGTTTAAAGCAGACCGAGATTTTTCTCATTACATAATCATAAAAACAATTCTACAATACTAAACCAGAAAACAGTTATCGCATATGAAAAACGCGTGACACAGCAAATTACGCTGTACACAGCATGAGTATATTACCCTTGCTCAATACAAAAATGTATTGTTATGGTAACAGGTGAGTTAGTGTGATTTGGACCTCTGCTAATGGCGGAGAGTGTGGGAAGGGTCAACATGAAGAATCTGCCGTGGTCACGCACCATTTACAAAATACTTTAGTGCCTGAACAAAGGGAGACACACATCATACAGTCCTGAAGGGACTGTGTCATATCACTTACCTGTGGATATTGTGAGGACTTGATGGACGGTCATCATGTGCCATTTCCCTATCCTCCCTTACGACATTGCTGGACTGTGTTGAACAATGTCCCTATGAACCTGAAAATGCAGTGGAGGAGTGGACCTAGACGACCTTCTTAATTGATAAGATTGCTCCGGGAGAAAGAAGGAAAGAATAAGCTCTACTGCGACATTACGTTATAAACACTTCTATTCCAATGATATATCGTATAGATTCACAGGCCTTGGTTTACTTAGTCGAATCAACGAGCCTACAGTAGTCAGTTGGCAATAGATTAAAAAACTACTCTTACCTAAGTTTACGCTATATAGTAAACATACCTACGAAATTCTCCGGATAAAAGTTCCGACTTAATTGACTATCAGAATCAGCTTAACACAAGCTCGCTGCATGGACACGTTTAATAAATAAACGTCTCAACAATACATGCGATTCATCACTTAGTCGGTGTTAGTATTAGTATGTTACACTAAACATAAACCAAACACCAGATGAAATTACATGCACAAAACATTAAACAAAATAGATTAAATATTATATAGACGTTTTTTTAAAACATGCTTAGAAACGTCGAGAACAAAATGCTCAGCCATATTATTAACAGTAATACACATGCGATTAACAGGTTCATACTTGCTAAAGTTAGACCTTGAGGAGTTAACATGCAACAAAGGTAACCTTCTTAAATTGTGCCTACTATCACGGAAAGAGATTTTGTTAAGTAAAAATGGAGAATCAATATTCCCGTTTAAGAGTTGATGCACAAACGTTATATCGGCAACCATACGACGTTTCTCTAGCGAGTGCATATTTAAAAGCTTCAAGTGATCCTTATAGGGTGGAAGAATTAATGAATTATTCCAGGGTAGGTGCCTGAGAGCAAATCGTAGGAAGTTCCTCTGAACAGACTCGATACGGTCGATGTGTATACCGTAAAATGGAGACCAGACCTGGCTAGCTAGCGTATTGAAGAAGGGGTCTCACAAAGCAAGTGTACAAATGCAATGTAATGGTGGGATTCGAGAACTCTCGAGACCAACGTTTTATAAAGCCCAACATAGAACTACTCTTTGATACCATGAAGTTAATATGGGAGACGAAATTCAATCTTTGGTCACATTTGACACCCAAGTCACAAACAGAACTAACACGGCGAATCGAGGAATTCGAGAATTCATAATCATAAGTGATTGGTTTCAGATTCCTGTGGAAAGTCATAACCTCACATTTGTCGATATTGAGTACCAAATTATTGCTTTTGCACCAGTCGTAAAATTTGTGGAGGTCACCCTGTACAAGTTCACAATCGTTAAAAGATTTAATCTGAGCGAAAAGTTTAATATCGTCAGCATAAATCAAGACTTTGCAGTGCTTCACAACAGATACAATGTCGTCAATAGATAGAATAAAGAGCAACGGGCCCAGGTACGGGCCCTTGAGGTACGCCGGACGAAGCTTTCAAGACTCTAGAGAACGAATGGCGGAAATTTATTTGGTATGTTCTGTTATCTAAATATGACTCTGTCCATTTTAGGAATGTTAGGGGAAACCCATACTTTTCCATTTTAAACAATATCACGGAGTGAGATAACTTGTCGAAAGCTTTACTAAAGTCAGTATAGATACAATCTGTTTGGAAGCCTTTTGCAAACTCGCCATTAGTATCCGAGATGAATTCTAATAAGTTGGTGGTTGTAGACCTGCCCGAAATAAACCCATGTTGGTTTGAAGAAAGCAAATTCTTACAGGAAAATGATAGCTGAGAGTAAATGATTGATTCAAATAATTTGGGCATGCATGATAATTTCGCAATAGGCCTATAGTTAGAAATATCATTTTTACTACCTGTTTTGTGGATAGGTGTGATGAAAGAATTTTTCCATAGCTGCGGAAAACAACCACTATCCAGCGATTTTTGGAAAATAATTCTCAGCGGGGCTACTAGGGAGAGGCAACATGACTTCAGAAAGGCTGGAGGAATCCCATCGGGACCCGTTGTGAAGTCATTTGGAAGCCCATTAATATGATCAAGTATATCCTCATGTGTAATTGTAGGGATAGTGAATGAAAATTTATGAGAGTCGTTCATATAATTAAAGTTGCTATTACGAGGTTGGAAATTTGAAGAGGAAAATGCATTTTCAAAAAATGAAGAAACATATTGCAAATTTCAGACGAAACGTCACTAGCAGAATATGGTATTGGGGTAGTTGTCGGTTTTTTTTTCATATTAATAAACCTAAAAAAGTTACGTGGGTCACTAAATAATTTCACATGCATACTTTGAATATACTCATCATAGAGTGAAGAGGAAAGTTCGTTGAACTCATTATAGGATGTGAGGAAGTTGCTGTGACTTAAAATGTCCTTGTCCCGCAAATATCCTTTCCACAGTTTATTCTTTCTATTTTTAAGGCGTTTCAGCTCTTTATTGAACCATGGCGGTGATGTTTTAGAAACCCGCTGACGCTCACGGGGAACATGAGAAGCGAATAAATCGAAAAGAATTATGTTAAACTTAGAAACATCTTCATCAACACTATTGCAAGACAGCAATGTGTTGAAATCAATAGAGGTAAGTCTACTAGAAAGTTCCGAAAAGTCAGCTTTTCAAAAATTGAAAAAGTATTGTGTTTCGTCACAATTTGCGAGATTTTCGGTTTCATGGCAATATGTAATTAGTAGAGGGGGTGATATTTGTCAAGAGTAGACATTATAACTGAGCTAGGTTCAACTAATAAGTTCCCAGCGTCAGTAGAAAATACCAGGTTTAGCTGCCTACCCATGTCATTCTTAACATTACTGAATTGGCTGAGACCAAGAGATGAAATAGTGTCAAGGAAACGTGATTCCCTTGTTGTCAAGTTATTAAGTGGAAGATAGTCATCGTCATCTTCATTAAGTATCCATTGTATATTGGGTAAGTTAAAATCACCAATAAGTAGTAATTCGTCAATAGGTTCCATCTTACCATGGATAAAATTAGATGTTAAAGTAAGTAGGCCGTAAATATTTTGACCTTTGTCATGGACAATATTTATGGAGTCTGGAGGAATGTAGCAACAAATTATGTATAAGTCATATTTTAGGAGAGATAACTTAAGAGCTATGAGCTCAATATCGAGGGTGTTGGAGAAACAACGAAGTTCAATTTTGCTGCAATTGAACTTATTTTTACACGCGAGAAGTACGCCACCGCCACGAGCTTCCGAAACAGTATGTCTATCTCTTCTAAAAGTTTGATAAGAATTATCAAGGATTTCAGCATCGCGAATACCATGATGCAGCCAAGTTTCAGTGAAAGCAACTATATCGAAGCAAGCCGCGACAGAGGATTTGAAGATATGTGCGGTTTTTGTCCGAATCCTCCTTACATTTTGATAGTAAAGGGAAAGCGACTTCAGTTTTTTGGAACAACGTTATTTATTTTAGCTTTATTTCTAGGTAGGCGCTCAGAAGGTGCAAATAATTTAGTAAAAGTGCCTGGAGGCCAAAGTAAGGGGTCTAACAACTTGTCCTGCATATCTGCTGAAACAGTTAGGAGAAAGGATGCAACCGGTTTAGAGCTTTTACTGATTTTTCGACAAGAAATACCATCAGTCGCAATATTTTTGGACTTTAAATACTTCGATATGTCCTCGCACATCGTTTCTGGACAGAGACGGGTGACGAAAACATTCGAAGGTTTAGGTACCGTTCTCAAAGAGGCCCCAATACCATTTCCTAAAGAGGACTGAGATGAAGTACCAATCGCTACTGTGGAAGGCTCCCTCTTTTCAGTTGCAATTGCACGTTTCCGGGATCGGTTTTTACGGATGCTTTGTTTACGGATTTGCTTGGAATGCTCCACAGGAATAGGAGCATTCCTATTAAAACCCAAGTCAAGTTCGGAAGATTTGGCCAACGGAAGCGACACGTGCGAAGCCCGGACAGCATTCTTACCTACAGATAACTCCGTCTGACCACCTGAAGAGGTCGTTGTCGGAAGGGATTTTTGGCTACTAAGATTAGTGTCCGAGATGGCGGTTGCATTTTGGGCCGCTATGAGTTCACTTCTTAAGCTTGAAGCGGAAGAAGGAAGATTAAAATTATTAGCTGGAACACTTGTGCAAAGATCAGATTGTGTTCTGATTTCATCTGCAATATCACCCATTATCACCCTTGTTGCAGCGAGATCGTCGGAAATAGTGGTAAGTTTCGTTTGTAGTGGGGAGGAAACGGATTCCTGACCAAACAAGTTCTCAATAGAGCTAGGAATATCATTAATATATGTCTTAAGGTCGTTCAAGTGATTGTTTAAACTTAACGACAACTCTTTAACGTATGATATTGCATATATCTCAAGCAAAAAAAAAGGTAATGCAATTAATATATGAAGGGAGCTAGACTTCCTCCAACAGACTAGAATCCATACACTTAGTAATTGGACCAGCGGTTAAACCAAAAATTGACTATAAATCTAATTGAGCATAATAGAAATAGTGAGGAGGTCACCAAAAACTTTCATTAAATTCATTTGCTCTTCAATCGGTGCACGGCTAAATAGAAATACGTATACGCTGTCTTAATTAACTGAATAATAAAAAACTAATATGCTCAGCCTTTCAAATTTATCCCTTTTGCAGTAGTCTGTACACGTTGATTCCCACAGGCACATTCAGTCTTCAACACTTTGCACTATTTTTAAAACAAAATTTCGTTCACTCATTTTTAATATTTTAAACTAAACCGACTTAATTAGTTTGAAAATAAAATATCAACTGATGTCAGTAAAAATCAGCAACATGCAAGTCACTTGCTCATTATCAGCAGAACAGTATCACATCAATACATCACTACCTTTTACAATGTAGCATGCCTCATTAAGATATTAGTGCTGCTGATAATCAGCATATCAGTGGTCTGCCTTAAACATCTCCTCCGATAGCAGCAATGTTAATTTTTGATATTTTAGAAATATGTATCTATAAATTCGAGACTTTTTATAAACTTTTTCATTTCTAACAAATATTTATTCACTTAATTGCCACTTTGGTCATTGGTGCGCTACCTTATGTGGATTCGACGAGTATAATGATTTACTATTTAATCAATCAAATGATTTATTAAACTATTCAGATAGATTTGAGGTAGGGACTGCATAATTTTTTATTTCATTTTTAAACAAATTCAACTGGATACACTAAATACTTGAACTGCAAGTCTAACATTCATCTTTTGAAATCTATCTGGAGCAATATGCTCTATCTTTAAACGAGGACAAATCCGTGTTGAAGCCTGAGCATCTAGTCTGTACATCTCACGTAATACTTTCCAATTAGCGCAATTGCCGTCCAAATTCCTTAAACGGTAATTAATTAAATTATTTCTAATTGATTTGAAAGTATGTGGGATATCAAAAAAACAATAGATTTTTTCTTCTTCACATAAAAAGTAAGGCTTATCCTGCGTAACTCATAACTTTTTATAGAATGATTGATTAACTGTGCTCTGATGGCAAACTATGGCGGCGGACAGTTAATCCTATAATTTTGCAAACTTTAATAATTTCTTGCGCTAACTTTTCCAATATACTTACAGGAACAGCTTTCTCAGAAACGGTGTAACTAATCACTTGCTTCCAACCATCGCATAAACTTCTTATCATAAATAGACAAATATTTTTACCATTTTTTTGAATTTCGGCCGGAGTTACCGAAATTGTAATCAACGTATCCATCTATTTTGTCGTGGAGACTTTTTTATCAAAAGATGCTGTTGCAGTTTTAATTTTCTCAGTTTGTATTCCTGTTGTTAAATTATGTATAAATAATAAATTGAACGGATAGAAGGCAAACGGAGTCCCAATTTTTCCTTCATGAAATTGTACGTATCTATAATTGATTGTTTCTGTATAATTTATTATTTTCTAAGGAGCATTTTACAAAATGCTCTTGCGAATTCGGAGGCCTTTGAAATCAAATCAATAATTTGATAAATGTAAGGGATCATAGTAATAATATTACTTGATTTATTTTTATGCTTGTCTACTTGTTATTTAGAACGCAGTAATTTTTTTTAGTACTTAAATATTACTTATGCAAAACAACATTAATATTTTGCAACTTTTTTATTTTATGTTTTAAATTCCCACTTTCCATTCTAAAATAAAATAAATTATTACCTCGATTACGTAATTTAGATTTTCAAATTCAAGATCATTACATTTATTTTCAGAATCTACTACGCTTTCGTCATGCGCTCTTAGCTTCAATGTAAGTATTTTTTTTACCAAAGTCCTTTTTTCCAAAGTGTATCTCACAAATTAAAGGCCTTATCAAATTAATTATGTGATCGTAGGACAAGTGGCAAGCCTTAATCCATTCTTCATACTTTCCCGAATCGCTTTTAGAATTTGCTCTGTACTCGTTTTATTTCGATATGACGTTATACAGCACACTTATAAGGCGAGATTATACATATAGAAATAATAAAAAACAAATGTTTCTTTTAAACTCTTATTCCTACTACAATTTTATTCTAGATATCTCGTCTAACAGACTGAAATTTATTGAAAATAATTTCAATAAATTTACAAAATGCATTTCAGTGCAAAAATGTGATTGAACTTTTCGACCCAGCGAGAGGTCTCATCGGTATGGTTATCTATGATCGCCTACCATAGAAGTTCAATGATGGAGGTCACACCAATTGCCTATATAAATACTTTTTATAATGCAAGTAGGTATTAAGGATTGCTTATGAAAAAAACTATCAATATAAAATAGTTTAAAGCAAACAAAGGATGCAATCCTAATTAACTAAAAATAATATAACAATGCAAAAAATCTCTCAATCAAATGGGCACTAAACGCAAAACCAAATCACAGAAAACGAATCTTCTCTCTCAAAATTCGAATGAGGTAGCCCAAATAACGGTTCAAGGAATAGGCATTCCTTTCCCTGCATAGGTTTCAATTTGTCTCCACAAACAAATTCTAGGAATTAAAGAACACGATCCGACTAGGTATATTTCATGTCGACTACAGGAATTCCAGTGAAATCAATTCCGTTTTAAGCGGCTAACACAAGCGCTGCAAAAATTTCATGTAAATAAAATACAAAATATATAATATATTGTACATATATGCATTTCTTTCCTCTTGTTGGTGCCCTGCTCCCTCCAATTGTCCCTCATTCCAGACCGCAGTCAACAAGTGCTGGCAGACTCATATCACCATTCAATAAAAAGTGTCAGTGAAATTCACGAAACATTTTATTTTCATCTTCTTTCCCTCACCACGTAACACTTTTTTCATCAACGAAACCTAAATATTCCTCGCTTCTTTCGTGTTGTGGACTACGACCAAATTAGAATAATAATTATGTAGATATGTAATTAGTTTTTGAGTTCGATGAATGGTTTTGGAGATAACTGCAAAAGAAGTGAATCAGTCCTTCTTAATATGAAAAATGTAGCAACATGCTACACTGAGAACTACCGCAGCACGGATGCCGGCTGGCTGCCATACCGATAGTCCGCACGCACCCTAGCTAGGAGGATTCTTACTTGTCATTGATGGAGAAGAAGAAGAAGACAATCTTCTCTTCCTGTCAAATCATCCAGAGCAACAGCGCAGAAGAATACGACAAAAAAGGAATTTCGTAGACATCGGCTAGAAAATAAATCCTAGGTATTTTCACCTACCCCGCACAATTTACACCTCAAGTAAGGCATCATCTTCTTTTCATCCAGCTAAAAGGGTATTCAGATCTTTCGGTGTATACAGACACGCAGAGAAAATTGCAGCATTAATCCTGAAAGATTTATCACGGTAAGGAGCTTACCGATGGATTTGATTGCGGTTACTTAGCATGACGTGGAGCAAGTTGTCGGATAAGTCCTGCAAGAGAAATACGTGCGATACGAGGAATTGGCTGAGAAAACCATGTCCATACGACGGTGAATCTTGGATACTGCTAAAATCCAACAAAATACTCATCACGGTGCAGTACGCAAATAAAAAAACTTCCAGTCAACTGTTTGGCAGATTGTGCTTGGTACGTACATACACACAGTAGCTTAGAATATAAATATATAATTGAAAAAGAAAAAGATGAGAATTGCAAGTGGTTACCATATCAATGCAATAAGGAAATTTGCGGAAAATGAATTGAATAACTTAAATGAATGAGAGAAGTTTATAGGTCATGGTTGATCTAAATTTATGTCAAAGAAAAGAAAAAGAAAATCGAATTTTAGTAAAATTCTAGTAATTAATTTCCAAGATAGTTATTGGGAAATCAACCTTAAATAATTTATAAATAATGTTTTTATACTCAAGTGAACTAAATTAATCTTCAAAATTTAACTGTGACATCTAGGTAGGGTACATTAATCTGCATAAAGTTATTATTCGTTTTTTTTTTGCGTTAGTACGAAAAGGTACAAAGTTACAAAGAATGTAAAAATCTTCACAGACAATCGAAGAAATGAAATAATATCGTGAGTATGAAACTAAACATTTGCAAATGGAAGAACTCGTTGAACGCACGAATAATTCTTTATTATTATTTCCGCGTAGGGATTTTCTTGATTTCTTTTGTTCAACAGGTTGTCCTTTGTGAATTTACATATTTCGAATCTATTTTTAAGATTTTCTTTCATCATTAGATATACATTCAATTCATGATAAGTTTATGAGAATTGATTTTAATTTAAAATATAGTTGCATAGGAGGAATCCATTTTCTTTCATCATTAGATATACAGTCAATTCATGATAAGTTTATGATAATTGATTTTAATTTAAAATATAGTTGCATAGGAGGAATCCATTTTCTTTCATCATTAGATATACATTCGATTCATGATAAGCTTATGAGAATTGATTGTAATTTAAAATATATTGTCGTAAGAGGAATCCAGGGTTATGTATATATTTTTCGAGAATGTCGTAATCTAAATTTAGTAACAGGAATTATAACGTAAAAATGAATTGCTGAGTACTTTTTATTTCTCCTTTCACTTTCCTGGAGCCCTCTCGCATGAAGGTCGTTTAGGTCCGCTAGTCTCTCCTTACAGGTCTGCAAGGAACTCTGAAAATATGTGCCCTCAGAGTCAGTTGGGTGGTTGGGGCATGCAGTGAAGGCATACCATCTGCGCCTTCAATGTTGGATGTAGGTAAGTGACGTAAAGGTCCCTTCAGGACTGAATGTGTGCCGGCGTTTTGTTAAATAGGCACGAATTTTTTTGATTATGGCAGACGGCAGCGGCAGGTTTTTCATGGAACCTCCCCACACTCTCCGTCAATAGCCGAGGCGAGCTAGCGTGCCGCCCTGCAGTCAACGCTGTCCGTCTAGTGATCTGTCAGCTCATGCTGGCAGTCTGGACTTCACGTCCAAGCCAATCACTCAACATACTACTATAACAGAACGTTTTTTGGTATAAAAATGGACATATTTTCAACTCATCATTATCAAGAACTGGTAAGTCGTGGAAAATGTTCACAACAGTGTACTTATGGATGTAAAACAAAGAAAGGGGGAAATATATGCAAAATATAGGAACTTGGGTAATACCCCAGTGCAAAAAATCCTTCTTTCGGTGGCAAAAAGTCAGCTATGACGTTAAAATGATAAAAAAAAACCCTACACCATTCGATTACCCGCTCCTGCCTCTTTAATTTCATACCTAACATGAAGTATTTTGGAAAAAACCCTACACCACTCGATTACCCGCTCCTGCCTCTTTAATTTCATACCAAACATGAAGTATTTTGGCCGGCCCCAATGAGGAGTGTTACGCTTCCCATCCCAAAAGCCCCTCCCCCAGACATTGTTCACCTATATTTTTTCACTCTAGCCCCTAAATCCGTAGGAAAAATCCCGTTTGCTCTACGACCCTCCCACACAGAGTTAGCTGTCTTTTAATATTGCGGAACTTCTGACGTTTTCCCTAAATCCCCAAGTATGTTAGAGAATCGGGAATGGGGAGTTAGGGAGTTTTAATCGGGGAAAACGAAAATTCTCATTTCCAAAACTGCCCAACTCTCCGTGTTGCAGAATCCGGCCCCAGGTCGAGACATCGTTGATTTTATATTGGAGCGAGGCATTGCTGTCGGCCTCAACCAATGCATAAAAATTCGAAGGAAGAAATTTACTAGAAATTTCCATAAAAAATTGTGGCCTTCCCTTTATCGGGTCGAGGCAACGTTGATTTTATATTGGAGCGGGGCATTGCTGCCTTACCCTCATCAAGTTTCGAGGCATCGTCGATTTCAAATTTGACACCGAGGCGTCTGGGTTTTTTGTCCGATCTTTGGATGCGATTAGTTTGCCTATGAAATAGATCTACAAATGAACACGTACCCACTAACAACACCACCCATCTGTATCATCATAGATAGCTTTATATGCATGGCTCGTGCATCTGCAGGCTACACTCCGCTGGATGTTAAAAGATGTGCGCTATCAAAAGCCTCGAGAATACTTCCCAAGCCATGAAACAGAAATCTATATGTGTGCGTGTGAGTCCGTTCTCTAAAATGTTCTATATTGATACTTGTGGAAAAATTACAACATTGATTTTATATAATCTATAGAGCCCAAACTACTATCCACACAGCGAAATAGTCTTCTAGTAATTTAAAGCTTGGTTCTTTATCTTCCCAAAGGCTACAATTACTATTGTAATGAGTCGTTGGATGTACTCATGACTTTCATAAAGATGCATTGCTCTAATCCTAGCTTTCGTGGCAAACGCCTCAAACATTCCCTATAAATTTTCTTTGCTCACATTCGAGCCTATAATTTAAAAGTTGCGCAAAAGACATTCGAGCCCATCAATCAAAAATTGCAAAAGCAGGCGACTTACATTAATTTTGTAATCAATATGCTGTAGCATTATTCATTGACGCCTTTAAAAGTCATTAACTTATATGATATACCCAAAAATCGTAATCAGCATCCGGGTCTTTTGAACTTGAGGCGAATGCAATCTGCTTGTACAGAAGCCGTTTGTCCTACATTTCTAAATATGAGTGATGCGCCTATGGCTTTAACTGATATTCAGCAATCATGAGTAATTATGGCTACATCAATAAATAACTGATTTAGGGGGGGGCGAGTTTTTGGCGATTATTCAGAGTGCTAGCCTAAAATCGAAAATTGTGAAGATTGTGTATTAAACTCAATTGTTTTTTGCAGCCCAATCTAATATCTGTTATTTAAAATAAGACGGATTCAAATCTTAAATCAAGTGTAATTAAGTTCCAAGATTAAACACATAAAATCGAAAATTGCGAAGATTGTGTAATAAAATTAATTTGAAATTGAATTCGTGTATAATTAAATCTTCAAATAACAAATTTCTGAAGGCTGGAGATCTTCCCATTGTATTCGGAAGCACTCCCCGGTCCTGTTACAGTAGCCAATAGAAAAGATAAACCCGTAACAAAATTTTGGTGGCAGCAGAGCGGATTTTATTACCAGCTGCACAACTAAGCCAACTTCCGACTAAGTATAAAAGGTAACCTAAGCCAGGCGCTGCAGGTGTACCCAACGTTGTTGAAATAAAACTACCCAATCCCAGCCAGGTGCTCAAGGATTGTGCAAAAAGAGAGAAAATACACTACCAAACTTTAAATACGTAAAGCAGAAGACCTCACCCTCATGGACAGTAAAACTGATGAAATGAAGGAAGTAGAGCAGGCAATTGCAGACATCGCAGGAAAATCCACAAATTCTGATATGGAGACATCCAATTTCCAGAAATATATAGACTACAACCGACGACTTCTTTCATTAAAAGAAAATAAAGGAAATTCAATGTAAGTGAGCTCGTACAAATTTTTGTTTCCATTATTACTACTCAGATTTATGATTTATTATCTCTTAAATAATATATATTATAATATAATGTAATAATATCTCTTGATAAATTTAAAATTTTCTTTCAACCTACATCAATATATGTCAAAATTGCTCTTTTTAATAACTTTCTATAAACTTACAAACCCCTGACTCAGAAACTTTGCGTCTGAGCGGCTTAGAGTGCCGTTCGTGACGCAAGAGTTTTAGGGTAGTAAGCGTTGATGGATTTACATGGGGTTTTTTGATTTAGAATGAGTGAAAGTTGAGCTTTCCGATGGGGTAAATTTTTTTTACGTGTTGGGGCTTTTGTGGTGGGGTGGTAACTACCACCCTTTAAGAGTGCCACTCGTGATGAATAAGTTTCAAGGTAGTAAACGTGGATGGATTTACATGGGGTTTTTTGATTTAGAATGAGTGAATGGGGAGCTTTGCGATGGAGTAACATTTTCTTACGTGTTGGGGGTTTTGGGGTGGGAGTGGAAGCTAACAGCGTTGGGGTTGTGCAATTTGGGCCGTGTGTGATATGACTCGACAGTTAAAATTCCAGTCATGATTCGAAATTCGAGAGTCAAGATTCGAAATTAGAGAGTTGAGATTTGAGAGATTCGAAAGCCGTAATTCTAGAGTCGAGATTCGAAAGTCGATATTCGAGAGTCGATATTTGAGAGCCGACATTCGAGATTCGAGATATGAAATTCGAGAGTTGAGATTCGAGTCGACTCTCGAGAATAGAGATTCGAGTCGAGAGTCGATATTCGAGAGTCGAGATGCGAGAGTAGGGTTTTGAGAGTCGAGAGCCGAGAGAGTGTATAGAATTTATGACTAATAATTAGAAAATAAAATATATTAAAAAAACTTTTAAAATAAATAACTTGTAAATAAAATGCACTAACTAAAAAAAATTTTTTTTTTCTGTTTAGTGATATACACAAGAACATTTTAATTCCAAAATAAGAAATGCTACAACTCAGATTATGTAAATCTTAAAAGGTTGCAGTTAGACAATTGTGATTATAGTTATGGATGCTTAAACTTTTAAGATTTAATCTGAGTTGTAGCATTTCTTATTTTGCAATTAAACTTTTCTTGTGTATATCACTGAGAAAGAAAAAAACTATTTTTTACTTTTAGTGCATTTTATTTATAAGTTATTTATTTTAAAAGTTTTTTTTTAATATATTTTATTATATTTAAACTATGTGAAAGTTGTTCTTTAATTTTTAATGCCTTTAAGAAAACTTGTTTTCTTCTGTTGTTTTGTTGACTCAAAGATACGAATTTATCTTCCGACATATTTGAGATATATGTACATGCATATCTGCTGACCGATATAACAGTTTCTGAAAATTGTAAATTTCTAAGTATATATACATATTACTATTATATTATACACCAACGTATAAGTAACAAGGTGACAAGTGCGATAATTAGGAAAAAGATGAATGTAGCAAAATAACTGGTAACTCGCTTAGGAAAACGAGCAGTTCCGGCTCAGGGTAGTCGCAGATTGGCCGCTACTCGTTTCGTTCGCTCTACTCGGTTTGTGAATTTAAACAATTCTTCAAATATGGCGCCAGACCCCCATCCTCATCTAGCTGACAAAGCTGTAAACCTTCAATTCTCTGTATCCGAATGGTCCCAGAGTTTGGTGGATAAACTGGAGATCGTGTTATTACATGCTGCGAGTTGTTGTTCTCGCAAGGCAAAGGTGTCGCGGATTGAAAGATTTTCCTCATGGTGGTAAAAACAGAATTAATCATTCATTAATTATCATTAATATGATAACTTGAAGTACAAAGATTTCCAAGATTGGGATGAATTGAAAACAGAGCTGAACGCACAATTTCAAGATAAGAGACCGCGATTAGCTATTCAAGATGAAATGAAGACTCGTCAAGGTCCTCGCGAAAATTTGAACGAGTTTGCGCGAACAGATTCACATAAAAGTTGTCCGATTTAAACTCAGCGATTAGTGAAGCTGTTGAATCGTCCTCTCGAACTTACTTGCTCAGCGAGAATGAACAAAACGCTATACGCGTATTTGAGGACGGACTTAGAAATAAACAGCTTAAGACTATCGTGAAAGTTCAAGGTGCAAAAAGTTTACAAAAGCTAATCACCTTTGCAGCAGAGCATTCATATCGAATATCAAGCTATTCTCTCATTTGCGATCATTGTGGAAAAAAAGGCCACACTAAAGAAACTTTTAAAAGAAGACAGTTTCCTACCTTCTCTTCCTATCCAGACGTCAAAAGAGAAATAAATAGGATAATCTGTGGGTATTGTAACAAACCCAATCACAGCCTAAATGACTGCCGTACTCGCATATACCATGGGCAATTAAAGCGTTCACAAGTTGAAAGACACCAACCACAGTTTCCAGTACAATCTCAGGGTTTGTAAAAGCATAATTCAAATCATGGACAACTACGAAATTTCAGACGGGTAATGTGGTCGGATAAAAGAGACCAGACCCAGAAAAACGATTTCATGAGGGAAATTATCAGTTAGCGAACCTTCGTGCTTAGTAACTATCCAATAAAGAGTACCAAAACTATAAGGGTACCAATAAAAGACTTCTTGCATAATCTAACCGTATCCTTTCAAAGAAGTATACCCAGTTCCTTCCCTCGAGTTTTCTTCTTGATACAGGCGCAGAAATAAGCCTGATAAAAGCTGACTCCACCCGCGCTGATGCACTAGTGAATGAGGACAAACGACGCTTTATAACTACACTAGCAGGCGATAGTTTTCCATCATATGGTGTCACGTGTGGATCAATCCCATTAACCACTCAAAATTAGTTATTACAAATAGAACATCCATTCCATATAGTTCCTGAAAAGGAAATGATTTCATCAAAAAATATAAATGTACAATAAATTATTCAAAGCTATATCTAGAACTCAACTTGGAAGTAAGTGGCCAGTATTCAAGTTCAAGTGAAACAGATATAAAAAGTAAAATTTCTAATACACGGGAAAGCAACCCAAGTTACATAAAAAGTGCTAAAGACAACGAAAACGACAAAATTATTCAAATCAATGACGGCGGAGTCAGCCGAGAAGGTGAAAATAAAAAACATATAAAAATAAAAAGAAACAAATAATACAAGAGGAACTGTGAACGAATCGGTATGGGAGAGTTCAAATTAAGCCTTTGCCAGCGAGCCCCACTGCCTACGAGATTCCTTCCGTAAACTCTTCCTCTTGTAAGAATAATAAGAGTTAACAAAGTTCACATTATAAATGAAAATTAAAACCTAAGCCAATATGATCGGAATTATATATGCTGATAACGAAAGTGATTATCCCCGCATTAATTTGGAACAATGTACAGTCACTCACTTTAACAAATCAAATTTCTCCCACCTTGAGAAATAATAGTAAATATTCCTTAGACTTTAACGAAGAAGCATGATGCATGAAAAAGGAACTACAACCGGGTGTTTTCATATGGCATAGCTTAGTAAGTCCACATAGTAAATACGCAAAAATTTCGATGTTGAGCTCTACTTCTGATATTGTCAAAATAAATCGTGAAGAAATCGCTCCTACTTGAGAAAAACTAAGCAGTTATGACATCTTTACGCTCTGCACGACCGAGACCCTGTCTCGAATCGATTAAAACACTTTGAAAACCATTTGGTTTTGGATCATTGCAATTCTGAAGAGCGGCAGTCTATCTATACTGATGCTGCTAGCCACAAAATAACAATTCTCAGTAATGCAGGTCCGATACATGTAAAATCGTATCGTCTCTCGAAATGTAAAAAGATGAAATAAACAGACAAATAAAGGAAATGTTGAACCAGGACATGAGTCCGAGTCGAAGTCCCTAGATCTCACCTTTATTACTTGTCCCTAAAAAACCTGATGAAACAAGTAACAAACACTGTAGGGGACGCATATCCTCTTCCAATACTACAGAGATATTGGACCAACTAGGGAAATTGAAGTACCTCTCTACTCTTGACTTAGCCAACGGGTGTCATCAGATTCCTATGGATACAGAAGATAAGGACAAAACAACATTCAGTACACCATTTGGCCACTTTCATTTCAATCGAATGCAATTTGGTTTGAAAGGTGCGCCTGCCACGTTCCAGAGGCTAATAAATACAGCTCTACCTGGTGTTCAAGGTCTGCACTGTTTCGTATACTTGGATTATATAGTCATTTATGGTTATAACTTAAAAGACCATAATTCGAAACTCATACAAGTACTACAAAGACTAAGGGACCACCGACTTAAGCTATAGTCGGATAAATGTCATTTCTTAAAAAAGAAATAGCTTATCTGGGACACGTGGTAGGTGAGAATGGAGTCATGCCAGACCCAAATAAGATAAAAGCCCTAAAACATATCCAACTCCTAAGAATACCAAAAATATCAAGGTATTCTTGGGTTTTGTTGGCTATTACAGAAGCTTTATCCCTAATTTCTCGAGGCTTGTAAAGCTTCTCACAGCCCTACTGAAAAAGCTGCTCTATTCACATGGGACTCATTCTGCGACAAATCCTTTAGGACCCTCAAAGAAAAACTGATTACGGCACCTCTCTTCGCCTATCCGGAGTTCGACAGAGATTTTAACCACCACGGATGCAAATGATCTAGCCGTAGGTTCTATTTTATCCCAAGGTGATATCGAAAAAGATAGACCAATTTTTTATGCCAGTCGAACGTTAAATTTCGCAGAAACTAGGTATTCTACCATAGAGAAAGATCTCCTAGCCATAGTTTATGCGGTGGAACAATTTCGACCCTACCTCTACGGTACACAATTTAACATCATCACAGATCATAAACCCTTGGTCTGGCTAATGAACTTGAAGGATTTCTCCTCTCAACTCATGCGTTAGAGGATAAAACTGGAGGAGTACCACTATAAGATTATGTATAAACCCGGATTACTCAATGTTAATGCCGACGCATAAGCCGTATAGTACCATGCGACCCTACATTAGAGGTAGAAAAACGGATAAAGTAACCTGGAATCAGACAAAACTTCTTCAAAATGACAGCAATCAAATAGATTCAGAGCATATTTACAACAAATTTATATCCTACCCTAAATGCGTCAACTTTTAAAGTTACTTGCTAAACTGGCGTAGGTTATTTTTTTCAGTACAGTCAGTTAAAGTTGGGCGAAGTATTAATTTTATATTCTTGGTTCGGCTAATGTTACATTTTCTTCCAAGCTGGAGCAGTTGGCTTAGAATTTAAAGCAATGTTACATAAGTACTATTCGGGATAACATAAGAAAAATAAAACTGAAAGAAAGTAAAGATTTGTAGCAACAGGAGCTAAAAAACTATCACAGGGTGTACATTTTCTCGAAAACAAAAGAAATGTCTATAATTTAAAAAATACACGACTTGGATTTTTTAAATATTTTTCTGTTGACTATTATGATTTGGTCTATCTATCTATCTATCTCACTTATTTTTGGAAAGATCAAAGTCGCACTGTTTCTCTCGGATATAATTAACATAACTGAAGGATATAATTGAATTGGAGTTGTGCCACAACACGTCATTAGATGAGTACCAGGGTATCACACGAACCATAAAGAAAATTCAAACTATGTATAACTGACCAGGTTTAACTCAAGATGTGGCGCAATATATAAACACGCGCAGTTTCTGTCAAACCAATAAGCCAAAATACCCATGAAAATCACCGCAACCAGTTCGAGACCCTTCGAGAGGGTTTCACTAGACATAGTCGCCCCTTTGCCAGGGAGTCACTAGGTAATAGGTATCTGCTTACCTTCCAAGACGACTTCAGTAAGTACACCGAAGCCATTCCTTTACAAAATGCCGAATCTAGAACCGTAGCTGAGGCTTTTGTAATCAATATAGTTTGTAGGCACGGTATCCCAGAGTCCATATTAACGGACCAAGGCGTAAACTTTTTGAGCGAGATTAAGAAATTACAGTACACGCCATACCATCCTCAAAAGAATGGCGCTTTGAAAGGAGTCATCGTACACTGGCTGAGCACTTGCACCATTATGTAAATCGAGATCCACTAACATGGTATTCATGGATCCCGTATGGGATGTATATGTACAACACCAATATCCATAGTAGTACCAACTATCCGTCGTATGAATTATTATATCTTTACCCGCCAAGGATACCTTCGTTAATGAAAAGAAACCCAAGCGTTAGTTATAATTATGACAATTATAGCAACGAGTTCAGAGCCCGAATGCAGCATAGTTACATAATCGCAAAGGAAAACTTGTTAAGCAATAAGCATAAATCGAAAGCTTTATATGACAGAACTACTAAAGAAGAAATTTTCTGTCTGGGAGATAAGTTCCTGTTAAAGAACCAAACTCGGAGAAAAAGTTGTCACCGCTGTGAACAGGCTCAAATGAAATCGGAAAAATAAACTCGACAGAAAATTCAACAATTAGAATAGGCAACTAGTATGGGTGCTTGCTACGCTGCGCGAGTGGGTGGGGATGGGGGGGGGGGGGACACGCTTGCCCATGGGTAGGGGGGAGGAGTTATCTATCATTTGAGCGAAAAATGAAGAAAAACGGTTAAGAAGGTGAAGAGCAATGGACAAAAGAGTGGAGTCATGTTTGCGTGTTTTTTATATGTAGATTGGCTAGTTATGCTGGGCGGGGGTAAGGTGGGGAGGGGTGGGGTGGTGAGGGAAAGGACAATTGCTGGCCTGTGAGTAGAGAGAGGGGTTGGCTACCATATGCAAAAAGGATGAAAAGAAACGGTGAAGAGGGTGAGGAGCAATAGACAAAAGAGTGGAGCGACTTCTGGTTTCTACCCCCCACCCCTCTTTTTCACGAAAGTATATGGTGGGGTAAAATATTTTTACATTTACATATTGCACTCACAGAGACCTTTCGAATGAGTGGTCATAGGTTAACATTGGATGAAAAATAGTAAAATTATTCTTTACAACTCTACATAAGGGAAGGGGTACATGCACTAAAAACTGAATTATTGCTATTTTACGTCCGATTAGGCTGCGGATGGATTCAAGAAATCAGAAAAAAATCGCAATACATGAAAATTAAAAAATTTCTGAAATAAGTGAATAAGTGTAGGAACCACACTAGGTTACTCTATGTGTGTAGTAAATTAACCCCCCCCCCCCCCTTAATTTTCACTACATTATATGGTGGGTGTAAAATACTTTTACATTATTCACAATGTACTCGGCAAGACCCTTCCAATGAGTATTCATATGCTAAGATCGGATGAAAAATAAGAAATTGATGCCTACCCACTACATCCATACGTATAGATATGACGTACACCATGGAATTCCCTAATTATATTGTGACTTGAATACTTTGAAATTCGATATCTCCTGAATGATAAGAGATGATGACTTCAAATAAATTTTGACAATTAAAGGACTAAGGTAGCTATAATGCTCTTCTGCATTGGAAGTCCCTGTAGTTCAAGGGGGCGCCGTTAGGACGCGCATAATGCAAAAATAGCGGTTTTTGGTCCTAAATCACCCGAAAAATTGGGGGAGGGGGAACATTTTTGTTATTTCTGTAATCTACTCACCGAGGCCTTTCCAATGAGTATTCATATGCTAAGATCGGATGAAAAATAAGAAATTGATGTATACCCACTACATCCATACGTATGGATGTGACGTGCACCATGGAATTCCCTAATTATATTGTGACTTGAATACTTTGAAATTCGATATCTCCTGAATGATAAGAGATGATGGCTTCAAATAAATTTTGATAATTAAAGGACTAAAGTAGCTATAATGCTCTTCTGCATTGGAAGTCCCTGTAGTTCAAGGGGGCGCTGTTAGGAAGCGCAGAATGCAAAAATAACGGTTTTTGGTCCTAAATCACCCGAAAAATTGGGGGAGGGGGGAAATTTTTGTTATTTCTGTAATCTACTCATCGATACCTTTCCAATGAGTGTTCATATGCTAAGATCGGATGAAAAATAGGACTTAACTCTACAGAGTTATCTACGAAAAACCATTTTCCATAAAGAACATATATACACACAAACACGAATAAAATTTCCTATTTAGAGTTGGACTTAGGAGTTTGGAAATTGAATATCTCCTGAACTATAAGAGCTAATGAATTCAAATAAATTGTAGTAATTAGAGAACATAAGTAGCTATAATTTTCCCCTATACTGGAAGTGTAGATATTTCAAGGAAGCGCCGGTATAAGGACATCTTTTCAGCGACACCCCATAATTCGGGAAAAGTAGGTGCCAGTTAGACTTAGGTTATGGTCATGACATTAAATCCGTCAGAATTGTCCATTACTCAGGAGGTAGAGGGCAACATCAGCTTTAAATTTCATACATCATTTGTCCCCTCGGCCCCTTTACCCTAGCCCCCTCAGAACACTTCAAATCGTGATATGAGAAATTTGAACTAATATCTCTATATCAATGAATTAATTTGAAAAATTTTTTTGTTCAACAAATTGTTCTTATGGAGTCTTACTGCCAACAGAAGTTATATTATGCATTTTATGTAGTATTTAATTGTGAAAAAAAAAAATTGAAAAAAGTTAATTATTCAGGTAATTATATGATGCTCGGTTCTGACGGACACCATTTACTGGGTGAAAAATAATGATCGTAAGGTTTCAGGTACAGTTAACTTCTGGTAGTTAAATTCAATTTAATAGAAATATGTAGTCCACAGATAGTAAGAGGATAGTAGTAGCTTTCTATTTCATACAGCATTTGTCTGAAAAGCCCCTTTACCCCACCCCCCTCAGAGCAGCTGAAATCAAGAAATGAGGAAATTTTTCTTATTGGTACATATGAATGGTCATTTGACCTTGAATTTAAACAGCTATTAAAATGAAGTTTTGTACGAATAATCTACGTAAATGGTAGAATATAAAATAATTACCCCCACCCCACGTAAAATAATTTTAGTATTTTTTTGAATTTTTTTATATTAATATATAATATATGTATGTATAGCCCACCATTATAACTGGGGCCACTGCGGCCCCACATACCTCGCAATAGTCTCAAAAAATCACAAAAAAATCCTTACAATGAATTTAGCAAAAAGAATTATGAAAATCCGTTGGAATTTGGCCGAGATATTAACTCCCACACCTATGTATGGGAGTAATTAGATTGAATTACCTCGCAATGTACATATTTTCCTAAGTAGCTCCTAAAGTAATAAAGATAATGAGTTGGGGTTTTTTTTAGATGAAAGGTAAGAGATCAAAGAAAGTAATAGTAGGAAAAAAGTGCCTTAATGTTGCAAAATAGACCCGCATGGTGGCGTTGCATATAATCTAATTAAAAAATGTGGGTAGTGTTGTAGTAAAATCACCCCAAATTCGTTAATTACAGTCGCAAATGGATTTTGTGAAAAGTATTATTTTAAGAACTAATAAGGGCTGAAAACACCCCCACCCCCTTAGGCATCATTGTTAATTTCATTACTAAAAAATTGGTTGAAAATGAAATTTTCAAAAAAAAAAAATTTTGCCGTTCTTGACCCCCCTTCCCCACCCGTGGAAGCAAATCCGTCAAACGTATATTTGTCGTGTTGGTGCATATCCTGGCTATAGTTTATAAAAAGAATCATGGAAATCCGACTCATACTTCTCGAGCAATATCGATTTTTGTGTATGAAGGTAGTTTGAAATTTTTCTAAAATGTCCAAAGAAATTGCCGATTTGGTCGTCTTCCACCAAAGGAGAGATGCTATAAAATTTTTAAATATAAACGGAAAAGGATGTTTGTAGGATAAAATCGCATCTACATTTTGTGCCCTAATCGGATATCTAATTAGTTTTTGCGTGGGTCTCATATTTTTCGAAAAATTAGAAAAAGAAAAAAAAGTGTCGTTTTTAACGTGAGAAATGATGATTTTTGGAAAAATGTTCACAACAGGTCACTAATGCGTGTAAAAGAAAAAAAATTGGAAATATGTGCGAAATGTAGAAAATGGGGTATATGTGACGTAGATGTATGTAAATGCATGGGAATTGGACTTGAGCGTGAAAAACGTCTCGATGGAAATTCGGATAGTACTCGGCGATACCTTTAATTTGATATATAACATGCCGAATTGGAGCCACCCCCCCCCCCACCCTTATCGTACCCTTATGAAAAAAAATTTTGTGCGCGAATTGTAGCTGGTAATTAGGTGAAGCGAACGATGAAATCCGTTTTCCGATCGGACTTGACCCTATGGAGTTACACCCGATTTACGGTCGATTTAGTGTGAAAAAATCTAGTACGTTTTTTTCGAAACGTAAAAGAGCAAATTAATAAAAAAGTGAGTATGGGGATCGATAGAGGAGTACCGAAGGAGCATTTTTGTATTTGGGTACAAATTCGAAAAAAGCCAAATAACGGAACGGGGGGGGGGGGGGGGGGGGGGGTTGAAGAAATTTAGCTCTAGTACAATATGGGTACTTTATTACATTTTCGAATTTGTTTTTTTTTATAAGAAGTTTGAGTACCCACATGCGTATACTGGGCCTCTTAAATAGCCTGCAAATGCAAAAAGGCGTTTGCCCCCGAAACTCCCCTCCAAACTCGCCCCACCCTAAAAGATCGAAAAACGTGGTACGCCACTTGTTTTTCGCGGGTGTTTTGTAGCACATGCTTTGAAATTATCTCAATCGGGCTGGTAAGTTCGGAGCTTACCCCTGCAAACTTTTTTGCTTCTGTACGGGCAGACACTCCGATATAGTGCCCTCCTCCCATTTCCACGCCATTCCGCCCCCTTCACCCCTGGGTAACTGAAATTTGTACCACGTATAGCGTGACATGGGAGGTTTCATTTAAGACATCAAACACCTCGCTACGCCTCTTGGTTGTGTATATATAATGAAAAATATGTTTATTTTCAGCCCCCCCCCCCCCCCCCCGCCGAGAGCAAGCCCCCGCTCAAAAAAAAGTTGACCAAAAGATGCGGGTCATCGAATTCATGTTTTCCCCCCTCCCCTCCCGATAAGCCCTCTCACCCCCTTGTGTACCACACTTGAGACTAAAAAATTTAGTTGCGGTTCTGGGAAAATTTACTTAAAAAAAATCGATTCATAATTACTGGCACTTATGGTCCAAAAACCTAAAACCTACAATTTTCTTACTCATGTTTTCACTCAAAATGTATTGAAAATACACAGAGCGCTCGATTTCGCATCATTTCCATACAAATTACACGAAGCTCGGCCTCGCTACGCTCGACCTCGCGTCACTCGTTACCTTATATATACAAGCTTAAGACCGTACACAACAACAATTTAAAACTCTTTCGAGGCTAACACTATTTCTAAATTCCGTGATCGTAGGATGTCATTCCTGGTTGCTGTCTTGATATTGTGGGCCAATACATTGGAAGTCACCTGCAACCTAAAGATTACCCCATTAACTAACCTCTAACCCGGGAATCTATTTCGAGGAGGTGTTGCGTATTGGGATGTATAGTAACAAATGGTATACTACGATCTCACAGAATTTCATTTTGAACTCGATAAGCTTACAAATTGTACAAAAACTGCGCAAGAACTTTGTGATTTAATAAAATACCACCATAAAAACTTCCACTCTACGACGATATTACGTATCAATTACATATCCTCATACGTATACTGAAAGAAAAAGGACATAGGTATAAAATGCTGTGGGTACGGTTAGTAAGACACTTTTCGGAACCTTAGATGAGGACGATGCATTGCAGCTCAATATCCACATAGCAGCCTTAACCCCAATCAAGATCTTTTGTTAAATTTAATAAAAAATCAAACACTAATAGTTGACCCCACCGTTAACATCTTTAACAAAACTCGGACGCTATAAAAGAACAGTTTATTCATTTAGACAAAAAATTAGAATCTTTAATTGTGAGTAATCGACTCTCTCTAGAGAACCTTAAATAAAATATTAACATAGAATTAGAGACTATGGTACCCCTGGCCACTTTGATGATGATGAGGTATCAAACTACTCAAAACCTTCTCATTGACTTAATAACAGATGTACATCACGGTAAACTTCACCCTTCTATTATAAGACCACAACAAATAAAGAACGTACTAGTAACCATCCAGATAGAAATTCCAAACTATCTACTTTACCAATAAGGACAAAAACAATCTCTTGCAAATTTACCAAATCGGCACTGTCCGCACAGCAGTAATAGATAACAAAATAAATCTGATTCCCCTACCGTTTAAATAAAATTATCAGCTAATGAATGTATAACCTCTCATTACACCACACTAAGACAAAATAGCCTACATCAAACCATCCCTAGAGTATCTAGTAATAGACTACAATCGGGAGCACTATTACTTACTGAACAATTTCGATCTGCAAAACTGCGGATCCACTGATCTAATTCATTATTTATGCCGAGTAGTACATCCTATATTCAATGTACACTCGATAAATAACCTGTGCAAAATAGACCTATTAAAACACTCTAACAGCGTTCCCTCTGTGCGAAATCCAAATATGTAGTACCAAAACTGGATTTCTGGATTCAATTGTCACAACCGAACAAATGGTTGTTTTCTATGAAAGAGCCTGTGATAATAGATACTGTGTGCAAAAACAAAATAACTCCACACGAGCTTAACGCTACTGGAATTTTGGAGCTCTCTGTAGGCTGTTATCTAAGAACAAAAGATCTTATTATCCAAGCCCATAATATAAAAGAAATCAAATTGAACAATCATTATTTACCCACAATCAACCTCACGTATACCATTCCTACATATCCACATCAGCAAAAGATAGTACTCCCTAAAGTCCATGTCATAAAATTTCATGGCCAACAAGTGCTACAAAACCTCAATACCGCGATTCAATCACAATAACTTGAAGAGAAGCTAAAAGACACTGACCAGTCCCCACAAATTATTCACCATTATTCCTTGCTTTACCTGCTGATCGCAGCACTACTAATCACGGTCATTTTCTTTAAAAAGCTCAAAAGAACCTTAAAGAAACAAGTAAACAATGCAGATGAAATACGAGATGCAGCGACCGACTACCGGTTGACGTGCAAACTAAAAAAAACAAAAAAAAAAAACAAGGAAGTCAAAGCAAACTCTGTCAAAAAAAATTAATAATACTTTTATATATTTTATTATAGTTTTTATAGTTTAAGTAGAATGTTAAGCTTAAAATTACACACAATCGCCATTCAATTTCTCCTTTAATCAAGTCTTGTCTAGTTTTATGAAATGAAAAAACAATAACAATTTGACAAGCAAAGAGAATGTATATGGGCAAATTTTATATATATAAATGTAAGTAAGTTAATGTAGTAACGGGGTAGGTAAAAAAAACCAAATATATATTATATTATATAATTACAAAGTAAGATCGATAGTGTAATATACTTACAAATATTCCTTGCCGAACTTTTGACTTGACCAACTTAGATAATTATGGACCTCCTTTGGTGTATGAGTCCCGGGATGCACTCATTACTTTCATAAACATACATTGCTCTAATACTAGCTGTCGGGGCAAAGACCTCAAATATTCACTATAAATTCAATAAATTTTCCTTGCTCACATTCGAGCCCATCATTTAAAAATTGGGCAAAAGACATTCGAGCGACTTAGATTAATTTTGCAATCAATAATTGCTGTCGCATTATACATTGAACCCTTCTTTTACATAATATGAAGTACCCAAAAAGATTAATCAGCACCCGGGTCTTTTGCACTTAGGCGAATGCACTTCGCTTGTACATAAGGCGTTTCCCCTATATTTCTAAGTATGAGTGTTGCGCCTATGACTTTAACTGATATTCAGCAATCATGGGTAATTGTGGACCTAGTGATGTGGCTGACAAAAGTGAGAACTATGTTCAGTAGCGTTGATATTTTTTTAAATTGGAACTCCTGGGTTCTACTAATAAAACTAATAAAACACAAATTTTCTTGTCCAACTTTAGCACAGGCATAGCATGGGCTGTGCGATTTCTTTATGCTATAGTATTTTTGCCTTTAGGGTTCTGCAAACCCTGTACTTTTTAAGATATAGGGTGTTTTGTGAAAACCCTTTTCTTAATTACCCTGTAGTTCCGAAAAAATAGCCACTGATCTTGGCACTAGCGGCAATATATATTAAATATTTTTAATCCTGGAAATTATAGATTTGGTTTTCAGATGAAATATGTATGAAAAGGTGGAAAGGATTGCGGGATAGGTTTGTTCGGGAAACTCGGAAGCTTTCTGCTCCGTCTGGCAGTGCTTATTCTGAGCATTCCATATGAGAGTTATATGAACCTTTAAAAGATCATATGCTTCCACGAAAGTTAGTAGTGTTTTCTTTAAAGAAATTGTGGTATAAATATTTCTTTATAGAAATGAAGGTACACACAGGAGTGAAAGTATGGGTGCTACTACTTCTGTTGTTATGGAGCTTAATGACACAACAGAAAGCAGTGTAGATTTATTTTATCCGGAAAGTTCCTCTTCCCAATCTCACATGGCTTCCACACTTAAACCTAAAAGAAAAACAGTTGAAAGCGGCACCATAGAAGATTGTTATGGTACCATGTAGAGTGATTGGCTTTGGACGTAAAGTCCAGACTGCCAGCATGAGCTGACAGATCACTCGACGGACAGCGTTGACTGCAGGGCGGCACGCTAGCTCGCCTCTGCTCATTGGCGGAGAGTGTGGGGAGGTTCCACGAAAAACCTGCCGCTGCCGTCAGCCATAATAAAAAAAAATCGTGCCTACAAACTAAAAGCCGGCACACATTCGGTCCTGAAGGGACCCTTACGTCACTTACCTATATACAAAGTTGAAGGAGCAGATGTTCTGCCTTCCTGCATGCCCCAACCACCCATACGACTCTGAGGGCAAGATTTTTCAGAGTCCCTTGTTGACCTGTAAAGAGAGACTAGGCGGACCGAGACAACCCCCGCGTGCGAGAGGACTCCAGGAAAGTGAGAGGAGAAATGAGAACTCTAACGAATCATTACGTTATAAAAACTCTTTTATTACTGGATCATTTCAGGCAAAACTATAGTTCTATGCTTATCAGTATGGCTATATGAGCCGAACAATCTTTAATTTCAACTGAATTCACCAATTACTCTTACTATTAGGAAAATGTGAATAAAGAATTATCAATCCTAGCCAAATTTTTAATAAATTAGTCATTAATGTAATTCTGTGCAAGCAAAACTATTACTAGAGATATCGTAGAAATATGAGAGCTATCATTTCTATCAAAATCATAGTAAATATATGCGTTAATCTGTATGTATGAATATAAAAAGGTTATTATGGACACGAATCTGTTAAATATATGTATGTATGTTTACGAGATTATTAATTGGTCGCTTCAAAGTAAATACTCTTGCTATTAGGAAAATGTGAATAAAAATTATAAATTCTAGCCAAATTTTCAATAAATTAGTTTTTAATGTAATTCTGTGCAAGCAAAACTATTACTAGAGATATCGTATAAATATGAGAGCTTCATTTCTATCAAAATCATAGTAAATATATGCGTTAATATGTATGTACATATGAATATAAAAAGGTTATTATGAACACGACTCTGTTAGATATATGTATGTATGTTTACGAGATTATTAATTGGTCGCTTCAAAATGAAACTGGGATCGAGTACTCTTAGACAATTATAAAAAAATTATGAAAGGTAACAACTTACAAGTTTGTTGTTCTGGTTCCATCGCCGAGGCGCCTCCGAGATGTTTCCAGTATGCCACTATACATTTAACAGAAAGAATAAAAGAACTAATGATCAATAATTTCCTAACTATGTCACTATTAACTGTGCTATCCGAGCAGAGTTTTCAATGAGGGCGTAAATCGTCGATATAATTGCAAGAAACCTTTTGAAAATCCTCACTTAACTTAAAAGTTGTTTTATTACAAAATCTCCTTCTAACTATGGCGTTGAACGGTTGGTATTTTATTCATGTACTTCTGCTTTTAACCACGTTGAAACAAAAATGTACCTTTAAAGTAATATTTTGGGATGGTGTCTTCAAAAACAGCTTGTAACTTGTCGTTAATTTCCAAAGAAAGATCTAATGTCATACTTTGACTAGTACCTCTGGTGCCAGTGTATATAGCGGACATGACTCCTCCATATTTCGCCAATTCTTTCTTATTTTGAACACTTTTAGAAGACGTAAGTGCACCTACTTGATCACGCACCATATAACATTGAAGTATTTTCGATTTTGTTTGGGGTTTTTTTTTTCGACAGTTCAGCAACAAGTGGCGTCGTGTGTTTTTCAAGAAAATCAATCTTCTCTATTTGTCTTGCAACTGCCCGTTGCAAACGTAAAATTCCTTCTACTACATGTTCTTTGGGAAGGGGCTTCAATGGTTTTACTTTCTGGAGCGATCTGAACAAAGTTAAAACATGGATGAATAGCAATCGGCTGAAATTAAATATTAGTAAATCAAAATGTATGATATTAAACAGAAAATTAAATGTGTCGATCGCAATCGAGAATGAGCGAATTGAATTAGTTGATGACATCAAATATTTAGGTATAATGTTGGACAATTAACTAAATTTCAATAAACACGTGGATTATGTATGTAAAAAGATTGGGAAAAAGATATCATATTTTATACGGTTGAGAAAATCAGTTTCACTAGCGAGTGCAATAAAAATCTACAATGTCACTATAAAGCCTCATTTCGAATACTGCTCGACGGTACTTTTTCTATGCACACGTACAGCGAAGGACAGACTACAGAAACATCAAAATAGGGCAATGAGGATAATCTTGCAATGTAATAGATACACATCAATTAGGTGGATGCTCTCAGCTCTTAAGTGGATGAATGTGACACAGAGAATTGATCTTAACGTGTTGAAATTTATATTTAGGATCAAGAACGGGGATCTGCCGTCATATTTAAGATAGAAAATAACACTGGTGACGGATGCGCAGCCATATAATCTAAGGAATGCAGATCTAAATATAAGATTACTTAGCTGCAATAGATCAGATACACAGAATTCATTAATATATAAGGGGTTTCAATTGTATAATAATTTGCCACTAGTGATAAAGGAAGAAAGAAATGTAAATGTATTTGTAAAACTTTGTATAGAATATATTCGAGCTATGTCATAGTAATTTGTTAAGAGGTAGTATAAATAATTGTATTGTTTTTTGTGAAAAGTACGTTTAGTGCTAATAAATTATTATTATTATTATTATATTATTACTTGCACGAGTCTCACTTTGATTTGATACAATCTTTTGTAAATCTTCAGATTTGCTATCCCTACTACTTTTCCTCAAATTCCGATTTATCTTTTTCCAGCAATATTTCCTCAGCTTCTATTGCTTTTATCTTCGAATTTTGCAAATATATTTTGGGAAGTACCGTATCGCTACGACCGCGAGATGCAGATGCTGTCGGGGCTCAATATTTTTTCGCTTTCCGCCTGATAGTGAGGGAAATAATTATATCAATTGAAAATAGAGTGTTAAAAGGGACGACAAATCTTCTGAACTTACGTATGGAGTTGGTTTCCTGTCCGATGGTTTTAGAAAATTCTTGGATTCACTACTGCACTTGCTCGCCGTGTGGAATAATTGACAAGACAGCCACGATTCTTTTTCTTTTCTCTTCAGCATGTCACCCCGAGCTCGAGGAAACGCACTTCTCTCGGTCTGGGTGCATTCGAAATTTCTGTTTGACAGCAGCCGGCATTCACGCTGCAGTCTCTCGTGTAGCATATTGCTATATGCAATACGCTACGACCATAACAAGATCTTACTCAAACGTTTCAAAGCGCAGTCGTTGCTTTTAAAAAGGCGTGTGATACAGATAGTAGTGCAAGTTTCATACAAACATTTACGAAATCGATGGCACTGAAATTAGAAAAATTGCGTACGGTACTTCAAAACAATGCAGTTTTGGAAATAATATAGTATGTAATAAAACTTGAAAACTTACAAATGGAACTGACAGAAGAATTGCCTCGATTAACCTAGTTTTTAACTTCTCGTTTTAAAAATCGAAGTGCATTTTTTGTTTTTTTTAAAGAGTTTCAAACACAATGACAAATACCAAATCATGTGATATATGAACTTTTATTCTATTAAAGAATTATTATTTAAATAAAAATATTATTATTCCTGAAATGGTACACTTCCTTCTCCTATAAAGTAATATGCCAACGTATCCCTTAAATTGAAGGCACTAACAGAAGCATTGCGATATCGCACATTAAGTGGACGGAAACTGCCGTCATTTCCTTCTATTTCTTTTCTCCACTCACCAGAATGTAAAACTTTGTCTTTGTCTTCCCAATCAACAAAAGTAGGAGAACAATAAGAAAACTTATCTTGATGCATAATGAAATTATGTAATGCTAATGTTGCTAAGGTTATCCGCTCGGCGTTTGATGGAGAACATTCCAAGAAGACATCTCCACCTTGGGACCAAGATCCCAAAAGCGTTCTCTATAATTCTTCGAGCCCTTGACAATGGGTAATTGAAGATTGTTTTTCGTCTGTTCAACAGCTTCCCTGGGAATGGCTTCATTCAATTATTTTTTAGCGGAAATGCTGCGTCTCCAACAAAGTAATGTGGGAATACAGTATTGCTGTTGTGTAGTTGTATTGGCTCTGGTATAGGAACCATTTTCCTCAACAGAAATTTTCCAAATTCTGATTCTCTTAAAATGCCTTTTAAATGAAACGGTGAAGTTAGCATAATAAATTATATTATTTCAGAAAGTTTACCTCCATCACTTTGACTCCCATAAGCACCAACATCAACTTGCGTAAATTTATAATTCGCATCACACGTTGCTAGTAGTACAATACTGAAAAGGTGCTTATAATTAAAGAACTGCCTTCCAGAATTAGGGGGCATTTAATGGTAATATGTTTCCCATCTAATGCCCCGATACAATTTCGCATATTCCATAATTCCGAAAATTCTTTTTCTATTTCCCCGTAATCATCCTGCCTTGGCTCCGACAAGTAAACTGGTGACAGAGTTTCCCAAATAGCATCGCAGGCCTCTAAAATTACTTTCTGTACTGTAGACTTGCCCATTTGAAAAGACCAGTCCAAAAATTGATGGAGGTTCCCTGTGATAAGAAACTACAAATGGTGGGAATGGAACAATAATTATATATTTGCACATTACCGTAACGTCAAAGCTAAGCGGCATTCAGGATCAATTGCTTTACGAATTGAAGTTTTTGTAAACTTCGACTTGAATAAGCTTAGCAGTAATTCGTAAACTGGTTTTCGCATCTTCGTATGGATAAAAAACTGCTCAGGACCTTGCTCCTTCATATTTCTGAACATGACATTGTAATATCCCGTTATATCCCTATTTTTGTTAATCTCACGGACCCACCATCTTCTTCTATTTCCTCGTCTTCTACTTTTCATTTTTAATAAAATACGATACATAGTGTATAATGAATTTAACATTAAAAAGAGTTTTTTCGTATCTTTCATAATGTTGACACTTCTTTTGACGCATAACGCAACTATATGCTTGGAGCATTGTGCGCAATCAACGTTTATCTCCGTTTGGTTGCATTTTTTGACATTTCGGTGCGCTACGTTGCGCTCCGTCGCGTTGCATTGTGCTCAGGCCTTAACGGACATTGTTATGGTAGTATGTTGAGTGATTGGACATCGGACGTGAAGTCCAGACTGCCAGCATGAGCTGACAGATCACTCGGCGGACAGCATTGACTGCAGGGCGGCACGCTAGCTCGCCTCGGCTATTGGCGGAGAGTGTGGGGATTCTCCACGAAAAACCTGCCGCTGCCGCCTGCCGTAATCAAAAAAATCTCGTGCCTTTAACCAAAACGCCGGCACACATTCAGTCCTGAAGGGACCTTTACGTCACTTACCTACATCCAAATCGAAGGCGCAGATGGTATGCCTTCATTGCACGCCCCAACCACCCAACTGACTCTGAGGGCAGATATTTTCAGAGTCCCTTGTAGACCTGGAAAGAGAGACTAGTGGACCTAGACGACCTTCATGCGAGAGGGCTCCAGGAAAGTGAAAGAAGAAATAAAAGTGTTCACAAATTCATATTTACGTTATAATTAGGAATGTCGGAATAACCTTTTCTTTTCTTTTACAATAAAAAGTAAAACTAACTAGAAAATGACAGCCCTATAAATGCTCACTGGCTCAATACGCAATACTTGTCAAAACATTTCCTTTTTTTTTCAAAACAAGAAATACTAAGCATAAAGTGATCCTTAACTATTAATAAACACGTCTGCGCAATTCCAAATTTTCGCGAATTAAAATTAACAAAAATATCAAGAAATGTTTGGCCTAAAATAATCAACTTAACTATCAATAAACACATGAGTGCAAATCAAGATTTTCGCGAAACAAAGCTAATAAATGTTATCAAGTTTTCCACGTAAATTCCTGGGGCACAATAATTATTTGACGCAAGTTATGGCAACAACACAATTGCAGCTTGTCAGTAGATATTCTACCAGTTCTACAGACCGCCAATTAGAAATCTGTTACCTGGCTTTTCAAACATTTCAGTTTATCGTAAACTATTAAGGTCTCAATCGAAAAGAAAATGAAGCTAACTAACTAATCCAAATCATTTGAGAAGCTGAAAATTCAGATTACAGGCTAACCTGCAGCACCTGAGGTTTGTGTCGTTTTTATATGTAAATGACAGCACATTCTTAATAATTTAAGCTCAATTTCAAAGCGATTTGAAAATTTCAATTATGGACGAATGATGGTCGGTTATGCCTGTCTGCCTAGAGTGCTATGCAACACTTGATATTTTCATTGACTCAATTACTTCAGTATGTCGTGAGAAACTGAAATTGCACTTCTGCTCTTAACCGCGTTAAAACACAAATATGCTTGATTATAACAAAATCTCGCTCCTAAGAATTAATATAAAAAGGAAGGTGGACGCTTATACAACTACAAAAGTTATGTTAGAAAGTATGCATCTAAGTGATTATAATGTGAACACCGAAAATCCACCTTTTGTTTGTTTTTCTCTACGATAGCACTGATGGAAATTATACATATAGTTAGTAGAATATAATTCTTAATATACATCAATAAAAATTCGCTGCAAATATTCGTTCCGTTGGTGTCGTAGAACACAAATACTCCTGATCAATCTAGTTGATATGCATGAGGGTGGCTTCTTCGTATTTCACTCGCGAACTTTGGCCAGAGGGGACCAACTGAATTACAAAAATTGTATTTCCACTTTTCGGAGAAATACTCTAAAAAATTGCCTAGTCTCTATGTTCTATTTGCAAATTATGACATAACTTACAGCCTGCAGTGCATTAACAAGTGCACTAATATGCACTAATAATACACTCTTGGTGCGATGATTCCGTTTCACGACGTAATATCGAAAATTCTTCCTGAGTTTTATAGGTTCTCGGGCTTCTGGTTTGCGTCCCTTTCCTCATGCCATCTTCTTTATAATTCTGGCAAATCTCTAGCGGCGGACATCGAACAGTCACAAGAACGAGATCTCACTTTTGCTTATTACAACTTTTACATAAAGCGCACCTTTATGTAATTGTCCGTGTTGTAAAAATGATGATTTCTCGCCAATATAATTTTTCACAGCATATAAGCGGCAACTTGCTGTTGCTGTAATTTGCTGTAATTTTGCGAATTTTCTCCTGCTAATAAGGGGAATATTTTTACTATTTGAAATTTGGAAACTAGTAGTGAAAAAAAATCTCTTGGACTTACGTGTGAGGTTGATTCGTTGCCAGATGCCTTCGGAAAAGTTTCGATTCATTCGATTCACCTTTTTACTTACTTCACGGTGTGAACGTTTGACAAGACAGAGATGATTGTCTTCTTCTTCTCCTTCAGCAAGTCAGAGCTTTTTCGAGCTAGGGTGCGTGCGGACTGTCGGTATGGCAGCCAGCCGGCATACGTGCTGCAGTAATTCTCCGTGTAGCATATTGCTATATGCAGTACGCTACGACCATAACAACATGCCTTTTTCGTACCGTTAATATTTTTAACGTATAAACAAATTATATTCTCTGAGGTATATAAATTACAGGAAAAATATTTAGGTAATTGCAGCTCCGTGGTACGTTATCAAAATTAGGATTTTGTTTTGAAATTTCGAAAACTCTTTATCTGTTGTCCTCTTTCGTATTTAATTACTAGGAAAGTTATCTTGTGATGAATATTATACTCTTCCCTCTTTTAACTTATATGGTTCATTCATTTTTGGGACAGTAATATTAAATTTTTTATGTACGTCCTGCTTATTTGTTTGTTAGGACTAACCTACTGAATCACATCCACAGTGCCAGAAATAAAATAACTTCGATTAATTGAACAAGTCTAAGACCAATTTTTATGATACCCTCGATGATTGAATTTCGTTGGTCACCCATCTGTGTAATTTCGATTTTTGATGTGGTTTTTGCATATATTTTTACGTATACTCTCCTCTGGTATTGCATGTGACATCTAACTTTTGTGCCATCTATGGTTTTAGCCAGACACACGGCACCCGCCAGCAGTCGGGGCATTCTGCTCAGCACAGAATTTTATTTAAAGGCCATTGAGATGCATGGCAAGTGATTCCTCATTCAGTGGTTCGAAGATCAGCTAAAATTGTAGGTTCAAATAAGAAATTTCTCAAAATATATCTATATTTATCTGTTCAAGCGTCACGACGAGTTCAAGGAAGATACCACAAGTTCTGCCAAAATTTTGCGAATCAGAAGAAATAATTTTATCTTAGTGAACACAATTTTGTTTTATTGTTTTATAATTTTTTACAATCAGACTCGCTTTTCTTCCGTTGCTCATCAAGGCAGAAAAACATTTAGGCCTCGAGGCTTCCTCAAGGCGTTGTTAAAATTTCCTGCACGGCTTTTAAATGAGGCCATACAAAACCAAGCCAAGCACCTAGCCTTAAAGCTAGCCGCAAGGCAGTACAACAACAAACACATGCAACTGGAAACATTATAATTTGTCGCGAAATTCATATACTCCGCATAATATGCAAATATGTTGTTATATGCAAATTATATGAATTCGCAACTTGTGCAACAATTTGAGCCATTGTTGACATTTCGTTGATCAACTTTCCGGCATGAATAAATTAGCAGAGTTTGCCTATTTCTGGCAAATTGTTCATGCTGGAACTCACAATTAATTAAAATTAAACACTTAAAAAACAATAAAGTGTACTCACCTGGATTATTAATCGATTAAATTGTCCGGAAACCACAGACACAAACACGAAACTTTCACAAGTAAATATCGCGATCGCGACTGTCAACTTGACACGGTGAAAAGCTGATTTTATTAAATTGACTGCGCGCTACCTATTGGTACTTAAAAACCGCGAAAGTTACCAGGTAAGCAAATATTCGCGAAAAAAGGTGAAAGTAATTCCCGTAATAAGTGGGAAAGAGATATATGTGGAAACGAGATGCAAGAGAAATGAGAATTATTTGCGTTCCACATTGGAAATTGTCATAATATGGCAGGGAGCCGCCATCTTGATAAATTTCCGAAAAACTAAAATATTTAAATAAATGAAGAAGGAAAATTCATGGATAATTCAATAAATTATTTGTAGGAAATTAGTACATTTTTAAGTTATTGTACAAATCAGGGAAGTACGAAAAATGTATTAAATCTGTATTTTTCGTGTGGAACCTATTGCAAAATGGCCGCTCAGAGGCTATAAAAAGGAGGCAAACCCTAAGAACTCTCTGTTGATTAGGAGATCATCTCTGACATACAAGGTAGCAACACCTACAGCCAGCCAATAACTGAATGTGGAAACGACGGATTTTTACCGGAAAAATTATAAAAACTTTAATTTGCATATTTGCCGACGGCATTTTGTGCACATTTGCATATGTGTGAATTGATTATAATTTGAGTGAGTAGTGCTTTGTGGGTGTGTATTTGTGTACAACACAAAGGCACCAAGAACTCATAAACTAAATTGAATGCCTACGGCATTTTGATTGTTTAAAAAATAGTGAGAAAAAAGACTCGCATGAGGTAAAATTATAAAAGTGCAGTGATAAAAGACACATATTATCTTTTTTTTTGTATAAAGTGAATGTGAAAGTGATAAAGGACACTAAAATGGTCAATCAGGACCAAATTTTCAACGCCGTTAATGCAAATGTGCGTGACGTTTTCACGACTGAGAAAATCTCCGACGTACCTGAAAACATCATAGAATCTCTTGCAATAAGAATATTTCAAGAAAGGAATCAAGCGTCATTGGGAAGCAAAGAGCCCTCAAGTTCATCAAGCTCAACCGACAACCAGTCCGAGGATATGTCTGAGGACGAAATAGAAATTAGCACAGACCAGAGCGATTACCAGCAGGTAGAGAATAAGAGGCGAGCGCGGAAAGATCCGCCATAAAAAACGAAGCGACCAAAAAGATCAAGGCAGCGGACCCAAGGCTGAGCAGCAACTATTATCAGGTGCTGCAAATGGAAAACAGGCATGTTATCCAGCCGAAATCAAAGCCAGTAGAAGTTGTGAAAAAAAGGCAAGCAGACCACCACCAATCATCGCCCACGGACTGAACTACAAGGAGTTCAACAGGACACTAAACAGCATGGAGAACAGGCCGAAATTCTTCATCAAAATGGGAGGCGGCAGCAAATGCACGATAAAGCCATTCACCGAAGAAGACAGGGAAGCCATTTTTAATCTGCTTAGTAGAATCAGGGTAGAGTCCTACACCTTAACCCCCAAAGAAGGACGAAAAACTACTCTTGTTTTGAAAGGATGTCAGCATACCTTCGAAGTGGAAGAAGTCAAGGCAGCTCTTGAAGAACAACTTCAAGGAGTCAAAATAAGAAGCGTAGTCAAACTGGAAACTACCCGTAGCAAGAAATCGGGGAAGGAGATGGATGCCTTCATTATTGCATTTGATGCGCAATACGCCATTAACGAAATTATGAAGGTGGACCGCCTTCTGGACCAGATCGTGCATTGGGAAAAGCATGTCACCAAAGGAGTGGCACAATGCAAGCGGTGTCAGCTCTTCGGACATGTCGCCAGCAACTGCGGCCAACATTATCGCTGTGTAAAATGTGAAAAATTACATGGACCCGGAGAATGTTCCCGTATTAAAAACGATGAGGCAAGAAAACCGTATTGCGTCAACTGCCAAAAGGAAGGACACCCAGCGAACTATCGAGGATGCCCCAAATACAAGGAGGTAACTGCTATCAGAAATAAAAGGCGGGAACAGCAGAAGCAACGAGAGCTCTTCGCGCAGGAATCAGCAAGGAATTACGTCAAGCCAGGTATGACTTTCTCGCAAATATTAAGCAGTAACAAGTCTACTAACAAAAACAACTACACTAACAATCCTAAGTTCCCACAAATCCCAGCGATACCAAAACCAGCCCCAAGAGTAACACAAGCCCCAAGACCATCACAAAACGAGTCAGATAACTTCTGCACTCAGGAGGCAAAATCTCTTTTCGGGTGTGATTTATTCACACTCATGGGGAAAATCAATAACTTTATTCCTCAATACAGGAAGCTCACTTCTCTAGCAGAACGCCAAAGTGCCTATCTTCAATTTGCTTTCGGCCTATGTCTAGGGAAATAAGTAAATTGAAGATAATTGCATTGAATTGCAACTCACTTGTGCGGCATTGCAAAAGAATAGCCCTTAATTCGTTCCTTGCGGAACAAAAACCTAACTTTGTCCTCCTATCAGAGACACACCTAAACCCTCGCCACAAACTAGTCTTCGAGAAATTCTCAACTACCCGTTCTGACAAAACTGACTCAGCCTTGGGTACAGCAATACTAATTCGGGATGGGCTTAAATTCGAAGAAATTAAGCTTAGACCCCTCAGCAACATGGAGTGCACGGCAGTGAAGGTCTTCCTCGCCTCTCAAGAAACGCTTCTACTAATCTCCCTATACAACACGTGCGGTGTACAGATGGCTCAAATCAGAAGGAATCTTGAGATCTTAAACAATGTCTCAAAGGACTTTACCTACACGGTTATTGGAGGAGACTTCAACGCCAGGCATCCCGTGTGGAATGATCCTATTGAAAACTCTGCTGGCAAAACTATTGCCAACTGGCTGGACAGAAATCAAGAGAGCCACGATTTCATTGTGGTTTCACCAACTACACCAACATTTCCTCGTTCTGGTTCATACATAGACTTCTTCCTTGTCTCCTCAAGCATGATAAGCTTACTACCCCAAATCGCAAACGCCAGCTGCGATACTCATCATGCCTCTTCAGATCACCTAGCTATTGAATTATCTATAAAACTAATATCTCCACTAAACATACTCACCATGAGTTTACCAACATCCTCCACTCTCACTGACGTTGATTGGAATGAATTCCAGGACCGGCTGACATCACTCTACCAAAGAAATCTCCCAGCTAACACTAGAAATCTCTCAAATTCGGAGATAGACTCCCAAATTGAGCTTTTTACCAGCTGCCTCCAAAGGAATATTGACTCTCCAGAACACCCCGCAAAAGAATTACCAATTCAAGAACCTTCCCCCAGGCCTTCAGAGTATATATAAATATAGGCAAAAGTTGCGGAAAATCCTCAACCGCATTTACCATAGAACCCTCAATACCCAAAATTCTGCTTATCAGTCCGTTCTTTCCCAAGTCAAGTGCTTATCAGTGATTATAGATGAGCAAACTAAACTGTTCTGCGATGAACAATTCAGAAAGAGACTCGAGAAAATAAAACCAGGCCCGCAAACCTTTGATAATATTAACAAAATCTGTTCTAGGAGGCCGAAACTCCCTAAAATTATAACCAGCAGCGAAGGAGCCCTATCACTTACACTGGAAAAGTGCGAGGCATTTGCAACATTCTTCCAAAACACTTTCAAAGATAACTTAAGCCTCAGAGATCCAACCTTCTCTTTTGAAGTAGATAGGTGTGTTAGCACTTTTCTTAGTGCAAACGAATCCATACCACAAACGTTTTTCGCTGTGGACAACCCAGCAATCTACCCAGAAGATCAAGACACCTTCACAAACCCCCTCCAACTCTACGTCCTAACTAAGACAATAAATAGCAAAAAATCGAGTGGCCCTGATAAAATTTCAAACTCAATCATCAAAAAGCTACCTCCCATAGCACTCGATTTCCTCGCAACCATTTTTAATAATTGCATAAATAACTGTTACTTCCCGGAAAAATGGAAAATCTCACGAATTTTCCCCATTCCGAAAAAATCTTCGTCTAAAGACATCAAGGAATTTAGACCAATCTCCCTCATCTCAAATTTGGGAAAGCTTTTTGAAAAAGTTATCCAGCTACAAATAACAATTACCTGTGAAGAAAAACACATCCAGCAAGATTCTCAATTCGGCTTCAAGCCTAAACATTCTACATTCCACCCTCTACTAAAATTCCATACGGCTGGTACAAGAGCTCTAAACAGAAACGAATGCTCGGTTGCGTGCTTTCTCGACGTTGAAAAAGCTTTCGATTCAGTATGGACGGCAGGGCTAATATTCAAATTAAATCAACTCAGTTTTCCTCCACACCTAAACAGACTTATCCACAGTTTCCTAACTTCTAGGAAATTCTATGTGGAACTCGATGACCATAAATCACCGCTAAAAACAATTGCAGCAGGAGTCCCCCAAGGTTCCATATTGGGCCCAATACTCTTCAATCTCTACACGAATTTTCCCCATTCCCTAAAAATCTTCGTCTAAAGACATCAAGGAATTTAGACCAATCTCCCCCATCTCAAATTTGGGAAAGCTTTTTGAAAAAGTTATCCAGCTACAAATAACAATTACCTGTGAAGAAAAACACATCAGCAAGATTCTCAATTCGGCTTCAAGCCTAAACATTCTACATTCCACCCTCTACTAAAATTCCATACGGCTGGTACAAGAGCTCTAAACAGAAACGAATGCTCGGTTGCGTGCTTTCTCGACGTTGAAAAAGCTTTCGATTCAGTATGGACGGCAGGGCTAATATTCAAATTAAATCAACTCAGTTTTCCTCCACACCTAAACAGACTTATCCACAGTTTCCTAACTTCTAGGAAATTCTATGTGGAACTCGATGACCATAAATCACCGCTAAAAACAATTGCAGCAGGAGTCCCCCAAGGTTCCATATTGGGCCCAATACTCTTCAATCTCTACACCTCAGACCAACCTCAAAATGAAAACGGCACAACGCTCCTCTTCGCCGATGACTCCCTCACATACGCCCAATCTCGTTGTCCGATCTTGGCGGTTAATAAAGTCAACCTACACCTCAGCAAGCTCGACTATTACCACAAAAATTGGGGCATCAAAATCAACGTCCAAAAGTCCGAACTTATCTGTATTCGGAAACCTAGCACCGGGCGAAACCGCCAAGTCGCTAAATCCAAAACAATTCCTGCCGTCTACAATGGGGGAATAATAAAGCCCACACAAACAGCGAAATATCTGGGAGTAAATTTCAATGAACTCCTACGATTCAATAACCATGCTAAAGCAACCATTAGCAAAGCCAATTTTGCGTACAGCCTTATAAGCCCGGACGGACTCACAGCCCAGACAAAACAACTCATGTACAAGCAACTAATAAGGCCTGTCATCACTTATTGCTTTCCCATATGGCACACAATTTCCCCCACTTATATGGACCGCCTTAGCAAGCTCGAAAGAAAGATCCTTAGAGCTTGGACAGTACTCCATAGAAGAGCCAACGGAAAATACCATCGCAACGAAGTATTGTACGAGGCAGCCAATATAACTCCTATCAAAGGGTATCTGTTCGGTCAAACCGAAAAACAAGTCGAGAAAATCCCTATCCATTCAAACCCACTCATAAACAACTTGCCGGATCTTCTACTACCGGCAAATTTCAAATACCTGTCACCCTTGCTCTTGGCTAAATCTGATGCTAGAAACATATACCTCCACGAAGGTAGAATAAGTGTCTATGAGACCAAAGGAGATTACTACAGGGGGTAATTCCAAATTACCTCAAGAACCCGGGAATGTCTCTGAAGAAACCTGCCAATATAGGAACTTTCCAGTCCTTAACATCCTAAAGATCCCAAAACATGTTCAATCCTCACTCCCTCCCAGTCCCTCCCAAATTTAACAACAAACTCTTGCGAGAAAGTCATTAACTACAGCTGATGTGGCGCAGCAGCTGTAAGGAAAAGAGCTAACAACAACCCGAAAGGTGATAAAAACCAAACCAAAGATCAACAAGAAGAAAAAGCAAAACATCAAATCGAACTGAGGGCCAAAGATAAGCCCCAACGCCCTAAAGAAGACAATCCGAAGGATGTGAAAAAATCATCAAGCAAAACCCAAAGAAGGAAGACAATGAAGAAATTTGAAAGCGCAAAAGCACTTGACTTGACTTGAGAACTCTCAGTTTTTCTACAGCGATCGTACATGCAACTTCCAGCATCCGATCAAGTTAATAATCTCTTTTTTCTTTTCAGCAACAAAGCATATAATAAAACGTACCCAGGTACTTATTATACATGCTATAAGTTTGTGCAAGTGGTTTTGGCAAAGGGACAAGGATTTTGTAATAAGATAAGGATTGTGTGGATAGTTATTAAGGTTTCTTACATAAAATTAAATATATGCCAACTTTCGGTATTTTAATAATATATGCAATGAAACGTCATAGTTAAGTTAAGTTAAAATTGAAGTGAAATAGAATAAGTGCGTAAATCGTGATAATTGTAGCAGGGGCTATAAATTGCATTTAATTAAACATATGCCAAGATAGGGCATAATAATTACACATGCAATTGAGCAATTATTAAGTAAAATTATAAAGTATAGTGAATTTGTAAATTTTGAGTGTACTGAGAAGTATCTTCAATAAATGCAACAGTAAACACAAGCCCACATATCTTATCTTTTCATACCGCTACACTGTCTACCTGAATATCGAATCTAGCTGTGGTTATCAATTACAGCTACATTTCAAAACAGTTGGAATTGGTCGTCAGGCTAGTTCTATAATTTCTCACAATTCCATGTTGCTTAGGAAGCCCTGTCAGAGACGCTGTATTGTTAATACGTAGCTACCGACTATCCTGCAGTACTTCAGTAATTTAGTAGTTATCGTTAGTTATTAGTCCAGTTAAGCCGAAAAAATGCTAAAGATCGCATTTAAGTGGTAAGATTTAAGAATCAAAAATGTTTTTATTCAAAATATCATTCTAAATAAAAAAAGTCTGAGATCATGATAACTGTAGCAATTTCTTGCAATATTTGGAAACCTCAGAGTAATACGGTTATTTGGTCCTCACATGTACCTATAATTGCTGCCTGAAGGAGGTTGGGGAAGTGATTGAACATTTATTGGAAAGCTTGGAAAGCTTTGTGGTGAAAGACATCTTAATAGGATACATTGTTTAGAAATTATACTGTAGTACATAACATTTAAAGAAAAAAAAAATTAACCCCTCCTCCCAAAGCTTTCGGATTCATCACCTCATTACTTTATATCTTTGATTATGTGGGAAACAGAATGTGACGCTGGCGCTGTAGCACAAACTACGCTAAGGACTACTACAATGGCATTAGAGTAGTCTAGTAGTAGAGCTCTGCCTGCTCCAAGTATTGAACAGTTAGATATGGCAAATGAGCCAGTCTATCATCTCAAAAGAAAAATCGTGTGCAAGACGAAGTTCTAGGCCGACCAATTCAAAACACAACCAGAAAGGAGTGCCATCCAAACCATCCCTTGTTAATGTCCACTAGTACAGGTGCACATCGCAAGGAGTGTGATGGTTACAACAATGTAGATGCCCGTTTTAGTAATCCAATGGAGAGGAGAGAGCGAATTGCACAAGCTGTCGACCATAATTTTTGTCCACAATTCGCTAAGGCAAACAATGGTCTAAGCGAAGTCATCAGAAGACAAGGGGTGAGGTTGGAATCCTTGCGTCGCCTGCTGCAAGAAATTCAAGCCAATCAACATTGACCATATTCTAGACAGTACTACGAATATAATATAAATACCATTGAGAGATATTGGTCGCAAATTGAGGCATGCAATAGTGAAATTTGGGAGCTATCTGACGAACCGGCATCAGTTGGTTACAATATAGATGAATATTTCAACTTTGAAGAGATGGTGTAAGCTACAATCGTCAAGCTTTCCGATAAATTGGCTCAATGTTCCATGGCCTACATAAACGATACTCCAAACAACAATGTATCGATGAAATTGCCAAGGATTGTAATTCCAATATTCGATGGCGACTATTTAAAGTGGCACCAATTCTATGACTTGTTTGCACAAATGGTACATAACCAGCCGATGAGCGGATGCCAGAAAATGTGCTACCTCGAAACCTGAGAGGAGAAGCCGAAAAACTAATTCGACATCTTAGCCTCACCAATGAAAATTATACGACTGCATGGGAGATGTTGAAAGCCAAATATGGCAATACATGGCACAATTTTCGTATGATAGCACTTTTGTCAAATTTTAATTTTTGGTGCGCGCCAATATTGACATTTGTAATTGCGAAGCAGTTTGTTGGAATCCAACAACATGGTACATAACCAGCTGATGAGCGGATGCCAGAAAATGTGGTACCTGAAAACCAACCTTAGAGGAGAAGCCGAAAAACTAATTCGACATCTTAGCCTCACCACTGCATGGGAGATGTTGAATGCCAAATATGGCAATACCAGGCTGCTGTGACAGCATTGTTAAACAAACTATTGTCACAACCAAAACTGCTCTCAGAGAACGCATCAACACTTAAGTCACTACATGATACAACGAAAGAAGACTTGAGACTTGACTTGACTTGAGTCAAGACAAATAACTGGGACCCATTGCTGCTACACATACTAATAGGCAAATTAGACAGCATGTCCCATAGTTTATATGAACAATCTCTTGACCAATCTCTGCAGTCAGTGCATCATTTTCTGAACTTCCTGGAAACACACTTCCAGTTATTGGAAGCTCTGGGAAGCAAGAGCAAGACGCAAAGTGAGATTCATCGGAAGCCCGACCAGTTTTCCAGACGGGTTAACGCATTGGTATTAACAAATGCTGTAGGAACCAAATGCGTATCATGTAATGAGAACCATCAGCTTTTTGCATGCCAGAAATTTCTGCTGTTAACATCCACCAATCACTTGAAGGTATTGAGGAACAACAAGTTGTGTGTCAATTGCCTAAGAGCAGGCCATACAGCAAGCAACTGCAAGCTTAGAGGATGTACAAATTGCTCAAAGAAACAATATCTTGGTACATATACAAGGCAATTCTCAGGGATAGCTTCATACATATAACTCAGGACAAGTCCAGTCAATTAGCAAAGAAAACCTAAGTGATTAATCGGTCGCTTTGACTGCAGGAAAGTCCAACCAGAATGGAAGCTATGTCCTTCTAAGCATAACAGTGAAATTGCCAACAAATAAAAATGAAAGCGTTGAGTGCAGGGAAATTCTTGAATCCGGACTCCAGGTGAATCTTCTAACAGAAAGAATTGTCAAAAAACTTGGCCTCAGCGGAGTTCCAAGTATCATGAAAGTGTAAGGCATTGGCCTAATGTGTTGATGCAATCACGGGATAGATAGGAAGCATTCAACCTAAAAGAAATATTGGCACCACAGCCAAGTCAGTGCATTGATACATCAACATGGCTAATCCCACAAAACATAAGGCTGCGGATCCCATTTTTGACAAACGTGGCCGCATAGATCTGCTTATTGCAACATAGTATTACTATCAACTAAACTCGACAATGGGTTACCATCCGTCCAGCGTACCGTGCTAGGATGGGTACTAGCAGAAAAAGTAGACCAGATGACCAGTAATCAGAAAATATGTGGCATATTAAGCAAGGACCAAGACATTGACCAACAATTAAAAAAATTCTGGAAGAAGCCACACAAGAGGAAAAACTCCTTACACTCAAAGGGAAACGATGTGAGGATCATATTAATCAACTGGTGAGAAGAGACCAATCGGGACGTTTTATAGTCACACTTCTCTTTTTAGATGACACACATAAGTTGGGGGAGTCGAAGGAAATTGTATCGCGCAGATTTCTAGCAATAGAACAAAGACTCACCAAAAATAATGAGCTTCGATCCCAATATATTGATTTTATGGAGGAATATAGACGCCTCGGTCATATGCAAATCTTTCGTCAAATGATATAACGGCTGCCGGCCCCACCATCCAGGATGAGCTATTTTCAATATTACTTCGCTTTCGACAGCCAAGATTTGTGTTCACCGCTGTTATTGAAAAAATGTATCGGCAAATACTGACTGAAGAAAAGGAACGAAAATTCCAACTAATAAATTGGAGGCGCGACCTAAGCCACTCACTTAGGTGCTATCATTTAAATTCGTTGACATAAGGAGCAATATCAACGCCTTATTTAGTTACGAAGTGTTTGCAGAGACTAGCCCAGGAAGAAGCAGCCACTTGTCCCTTAGGAACACAAGTGCTTACTAAAGACATCTATGTTGATGATGTAATGTCATGATCAAACAACCTCTCAAAAGGTGGATTTGAGCTTAGGAAGTGGTGCGCAAATCATCCACGTTTATTAAGGGATATTCACCCAGAAGATAGAGAGCTCACATTTAACGATGGAAATGAGGAACAAATAAAATGCTCGGTCTAACTTGGATGCCAACATCCGATTCATTCAGCATCAAGACGGCGTGGATCGAAAGGAATGAGATAATCAAACCACCAGTTTGTTCAGATGTTGTATGGATTTTTAACCCACTTGGAATCATGTTTCTAGTGGTAGTCACAGCCAAAATATTCCTGCAAGTACTATGGGCATTAAAGATGGATTGGGATGCATCGCTACCTATGGAGCCGCACACAAAATGGATTCATTATAGAGAAGGCCTCCAGTCTCTGAACGACATACGATTTCCAGGAGAAGTATTCTCTGAGCAACCATCCAAAAATGTACAAATCCACACATTCGCAGATGCATATGCAGCTGCAGTCTACAAACGACAACCAAGGACAATCAGAACGTAGTAAGATTGCTTTGCGCAAAGTAAAAGGTGGAACCGTTAAAGTAAATTACCCTACCACGACTTGAGCTGTATGCCTCAAAACTTACCTCTGAACTCAGTAAACGTGTTAACACTTTTTGTGCGGGAAAGGTAGTTCTACCCGCGCGCCTGACTGATGCTAAACGGCGGGACGGGTAGTTCTACCTTTTTAGCAGACTCAACTTTAAAGGCGGGAAAGGTAGAACTACCCGATTTGTGTATACGAATGCTGTATACCAATCTCTTGGTAAAGGTCCAAACTACATCTACATGTATAAAAAATCCCAATATACGTCCACTACACCCTTTTGTCTTCGTGCCCATTATGTAGTAAATATAAGTAAAAAAGCTAGAATTGATCTTGGGTGCACTATGCAGGGTGTAATAATTGGTGCGCCTAGCTCAAGGCTTTGATAGCTGAGGTGGAGTCAAGTAAAAAATTATAAGGTGAAGGGGTTGGTAAGACGCATCGTTTCGGCGGTGGGGGGGGCACCAATTATTACACCCTGCATAGTGCATCCATAGTGCATCATCGTGCACCATAGTGCACCCTGGAATACATGCGTGACATATGTGATTACCTCAATATATTTTTAAAAATTTAGGCGACTTGTTGACAGATAGTATACAATATCGAGGACCATACTGTGGTAAGTGAGAATTCCAAATTTCATTAAAAAATAACAAACGGTTTGGAAAATAGAACGTTTTTTCTAAAGTTTGTTTTTTATCATATTCCGATGGTTTTCGGCCGCTACACGTACTAGTGACGCGGGAACGGCACCCCGCACATAAAGTGTTAAGAACGATCTGAACTTCAAAAACGAGTACGTACTATTGGACCGATTCGGAGATTGTGCTTGGGTGGTTAAACTTGCCATCCATTTCAGACCAAATATTTGTTGCTAATCGAGTATCAAGTATTCAGAGCTTATCTATTCCTGAGCATGTCAGTTCTGAGGACAACCCTGCTGATTGTTTAACACGAGGTTTAGCTTCAGAGAAACTAAAATCATATAATATGTGGCTATATGGACCACTGTTTTTATACAGCACAGAAACCTTTTGGCCACAACCATATACCAAAAAGGTAGAATGTAATATAGAAAAGCGGCTTGGACTTCCTCTAATAACAGATGAAAATTCAGCACATTTTGTCCAGAATATTGACCATAAAACTTCATTCAGCAAGTTGAAACGAATAACAGGACACATCCTTCGCTTCGTAAACAAGATTAAAGATCGTAGACAAGTGAAAAATGAAGCTAAGGATACAATTTTCACTGCACAAGAGCTCGACGAAGCACTTATGAGTTGAACGGCGACTACAGGCAGCAAACGTATCGTATGATACTAAACATCCCATCCTGCTACCATACTCACATCAGTTAACTAAACTATTAATGACAAATATCCACAATGACAACCTCCACGTTCGTCCGCAAACCTTGCTCTTTATTACAAGGCAACAATTCTGGTCGATGAAGGGAAGATAGTCCAACGTTGCGTACAGTGTGTTAAAGCAAAACCAAACATGTTGTTACAAATGATGGCCAACTTACCACCACATAGAGTTCAACCTGCACGACCATTCATAAATGCAGGTGTGGACTTTTGCGGACCAGTGTGGACACACTTTAAAACAAGAGGAAGGCGTTCACAAAAAACGTATATTGCCGTATTTTGCTGCTTTGCAACTAAGGCCACCGTATGCGGATCCAATGGAATTGACATCCACTTCCTATACGTGCTCCACATTTCAGCGGGCTGTGGGAAGCTGCCGTGAAGTCATCAAAATATCTTCTGAAAAGTTGCTAATGCAGTATTGACATATGAAGAATTAGAGACAGTCATTGTTCAGATTGAGGCAATTCTGAATTAAAGACCAATAACTCCAATGTCCTCCGATCCCAATGATCTCTCAGCATTGATTCCAGGGCATTTTCTCATCGGAGAACCACTCACCAGTAACAACAGTACAACACGAGTAACATGCAACGCCTGAAAGAGCAAACCTCCTTACTAGATGGATATTAGTGTCCCCTCTAAAAAACGAATTCTGGAAACGATGGTCCAGATAATATTTGAACGAACTACAAGTGTTGTATATTCTAATATAAACTCTGGGTGCTTTCAATTTCACTAAAAATTTATTCTGCGTGGCAGCTGGACAACAACTGGACTTAAATCTAACTGAACTAATCTCTGGCCTCTCCAATAAGGTAATTACAAGTACACACATGATGTTAGTTATTTAGTGCTGAATTCTAATACGTAGTGGTATGTACTTATACTACACCTTCCCCTTTTAATTTGAGTGTTATTTCATATCCTCACGTACTTATTGATACAAATTTTGAAATAGTTATTAGTCCACTCTCAATTCAGTGGTTATCTAGTAATCCATATCGTACTTAATTTTAATCGCTTATCTCTTAGATCCCTATGTCTAGATTTGTTGAAACTACATTCGGTTTTACTATTTATTTAAAAGTATATTCTATAAATTTGAACTTTTGTTGTTTTACTCTGAATTCATATGTCCTTTTCTGTTTAGCTTATCTTAGTTAAATCTATAATTTGACACCCTAGTGATATTGCCAGCATATGGAAGAGTGCTCGTATATTTTTAGTGCTTGTCGTTAATTTCCGTGGACTTCTTGCTATATGTGTACAATACGTGAGCGTAAAAAACGTGTATTTCTTCTTAGTAATGCTTCGTTTTCTTTTTCTACCCAATACGACCGAGGGGATGTATGTTTAGTTCTTACCTTTCCCTTTTCCCAGA